>JAJHZJ010000049.1:6946067-7546067 GCA_023548195.1 Bettongia penicillata ogilbyi | reverse complement strand
CACTAAATGTCTTTCTTTTTTCATTCAGGATTATACTTAGCTTTGCTGGGCATGATATTTTCAGGTGCAACTCCAGTTTTTCTACTCTTCAATACTTGTATTCCAAGACCTGCAGTCTTTAAGTGTCATTGCTTCTAGGTCTTGTCTGATTCTACCTTTGGCACCGCCATATTTAAATTGCTTTATTTTTCTTTTTTTCTCTCTTTTTAAAAATATTTATTTATTTATTTAACTTTTTACATTCATTTCCACAAAATTTTGGGTTCTAAATTTTCTCCCCTTTTCTCCCCTCCCCCAACCCCAATACACCAAGCAATCTAATTTTCCCTATCTCCAATCTGCCCTCTCTTCTGTCATCCCTCCCTTCTCTTGTCCCCATCTTCTCTTTTCTCCTGTAGGGCCAGATGACTTTCTATTCCTCATTAACTGTATGTCTTCTTTCCTAGTAGCGACAACAATACTAAACAGTTGTTCCTAAAACTTTGAGTTCCAAATTCTCCCCATCCCTCCCTCCCCACCCATTCTTTATTTTTCTTATTGCTTATAATATTTTACCTCTGAGCTGCAGTTTTCAGAATTTAACTTTAATATGCCTTTGTATTTTTCTCATAAGATCTCTCTCAGGTGGTGAGAGTGAACATTTTCTATTCTATTGTCCCTTTTAGTTCTAATATTTTAGGACAATTTCATTGTGTCATATTATTGTACTGAGATTCTTTTTTTGATCATAGTTTTGGGGTACTCTGATTATTCTTATATTTTCTCTTCTTGATTTGTTCTTCAGATCAGATTTTTTATTCTTATGAGGTATTTCACATTCTCTGTTATTTTTTCATTCTTTATATTTTTTTCTTATTTTTTGATCTCTTATAATTTTTCTGTCTTCCCCTTGCCCAATTCTGATTTTCAAGGAGTCATTTTCTTCCTTTAGATTCTGGGTCTCCTTTTCTAATTGGTTGGCTTTCTTTTCATATGATCTTGTTTTTCTTGAATTATTCTTTTTTTGTAGTTTTTCCTCAAGTTCTCTCATTTCATTTTTAAAATCTTTTTTAAGTTCTTCTATGAATTCTTTTTGAGGAGTTTCCCATTTGACACTGCTCTTTGAGGTAAAAGAGAATCTCTTTGCTTCAGTATCTTCCTCTGATGATGAGCCCCAGTCTTCTCTACTCCTATGGTAATTCTCTGTTCCTTCTATTCTTTCTCTTTGTGCATTTTTTGATTTGTAGGAGCTTAGTTTTTTATAATCAATTCTATTTCTGGAGTATGGAGTAATATTGCTTCTGACCTCCAACGCTTCTTCAGTTCTTCCCTTTGACCTGGAATTGGAACCAACACCTCCAGTCTTCTGTAAAGGCCCACAACCAGTGGCATCCCTCTACCACTGCTTCCTAACTCACCCAGCATATGTTGGTTCTTTCTTGCCCTGCCATGTCTGTACAGCACAGTAGAATCTGGTGTTCCTTTTTAGCAGAGGCCCCCTTAAATTTCAATGGCTAAGTCACTCAAAAACCCTCATTATCCCTGGAGTAAAAGTTCCTACAGCTGGTGTAGAAGTAGCCTCCCAACCTAGATAATCCCAGGACTTGCTACTTGTTGTTTCAGCAGACCTAGGACCTAACCTGGAGGTGTTTACACATCATAGGGATCAAACCTCATCCTGAGATTTTCTTCAGATCTCCAATTGTCCCAGGAGGACTCCTATTCTTTTTCTCCTACTTATTTTTACCAATTGATCTTTTCCCTGAGGTGCTATGTCATTTCTTTTACAGGAGAAAAATCTTGAGAGCTTTGAATTTACTGACCTACTGTACTTCTTCCTACAATATTCTCCCACTTGTATTCCTGTCTTACTGGAGTTAAAATAAAAAGGGAAGACAAATGAATTTCATATTCATAATGAAAAGGTTTATTTGTTTTTTTTTTCCAGTCTTCTGTATGGATAAAATTAATACGGGAATAGATAGCAGGCATCTAATTCAAATTTTATGCCAGCGATGTAAAACTCAGATAGAAATGGGAGCCACTAACTCTATACAAAGATCCCAGTATATTGACATTGTGAATCACATTTTAATTATTATATTTTCATGTATCTTGTTAATTATTTCCCAATTACATTTTAATCTGGTTAGGGCCTTACTTTGCATTGTGGCAGCATCTGTTTAATCTTAGGTAAATCACTGAGCCTCCCCTATCCCCACCCCCAAGTTTCAGATTTTTCAAATTAAAATAAAAGGGAATGAATAGAAGATCTATAATGTACATTTAAATTTTAATACTCCATATGTCTAGGCAAAGGCAGCTTGAGAGATAATTTTTAGGAGCAAGCAGGGTAGTTTTCCCACCAGCTTCTACTAAAACTATATAATGATGCAAAGCATGATTTTATAGCCCTTCCTACACCTGTATTTGCAAGTCCTCTCCTCTCCTTTGAGAATGCTTATATTGCTTTTTATCTTCTCATGTTGTGGAAGACTACCTATATTTCCCTCCATACTATCCTGTCCCCCATTTATTTTATTCTCTCTTTTGACCCTATCCCTCCTCAAAAGTATTAACTTTTAATTATGTCCTCCTCTCATTTGTCCTCCCTTCTATTATCTCCCCCACTTGTCTCCCTCTCCCCTACTTTCCTGTAGTGTGAAGATAGAGTTTCATAGAAAATTACATATGAATATTTTAAATATATGAATAATACATTTAATATACTATATTAAATATTTATAATATATATTAAATATCATATTAATATAATATATTTAAATATGAATATCCCTTCAACTACCTTAATACTGAGAAAAGTCTTAATATCATCTTTCCATGTATGAAGGTAAACAGTTCAACTTTAAAAAGCCCTTTATGATTTCTCTTTCCTGTTTACCTCTTCATGCTTCTCTTGATTCTTGTGTTTGAAAATCAAATTTTCTATACAACTCTAGTCTTTTCATCAAGAATGCTTGAAAATCCTCTATTTCACTGAATGACCACTTTTTCCCTCAAGTATTACACTAAGTTTTACTGGATAGGTGATTTTTTGTCTTAATCCTAATACCTTTGACTTCTGGAATATCATATTCCAAGTCCTTTGATCCCTTAATGTAAAAGCTGCCAAAACTTGTCTTATCCTGATTGTGTTTCCACAATATTTGAATTATTTCTTTTTTGTAATAATATCTCCTTGACCTGGGAGCTCTGAAATTTAGCTACAACATTCATAAGAGTTTTTCTTTTTGGATCTCTTTCAGGAGATGATCGTCAGGTTCTTTCAATATTTATTTTAACCTCTGATTCTAGAATATCAGGGTGATTTTCCTTGATAATTTCATGAAAGGTGATGTTAGGCTCTTTTTTATGATCTTGACTTTTAGGCAGTCTCATAATTTTTAAAATGTCTCTCCTGGATCTATTTCCCAGATCAGTTGTTTTTCCAATGAGATATTTCATATTGTCTGTTATTTTTTTCATTCTTTTGGTTTTGTTTCATAATGTATTGATTTTTCATAAAGTCATTAGCTTTCATCTGCTCCATTCTAATGTTTTTTTTTTAATTTATTTATTTATTTAGCTTTTTACATTCATTTTCACAAATTTTTGGGTTCCAAATTTTCTCCCCTTTTCTCCCCTCCCCCCACCCCAATACCCCAAGCAATCTAATTTTCCCTATCTCCAATCTGTCCTCTCTTCTGTCATCCCTCCCTTCTCTTGTCCCCATCTTCTCTTTTCTCCTGTAGGGCCAGATGATTTTCTATTCCTCATTAACTGTATGTCTTCTTTCCTAGTTGCAACAACAATACTAAACAATTGTTCCTAAAACTTTGAGTTCCAAATTCTCCCCATCCCTCCCTCCCCACCTATTCCCTTTGGTACGGCAGGCAATTCATTATAGGCCATATCTGTGTAGCTTTGCAAATGACCTTCCTGATAGTCGTGTTGTGTAAGACTAACTGAATTGCCATCCCTCTTAACCTGCCCCTCATTGTTTCTCTTCTGTCCTTTGATCCTGTCCCTCCCCAAGTGTTGACTTTCAATTACTCCCTCCTCCCTTCCATCATCCCCCCCCAATATCTCCTTCTCCCCCACTTTCTTATACTGTAAGATAGGTTTTCATACCAAAATGAGTGTGCATTACACTCCTTCGTTTAGTCAAATGTGATGAGGGTAAACTTTTGTTTGTTTGTTTGTTTGTTTGTTTTTTTTCCTCAGCTCTCCTCTTTTTCCCTCCACTAAAAACATCTCCTACTTGCCTCTTATATGACATATAGTTACCCCCTTCCATATCCTCCTCTTTCCTCTCACTACATTTCACTCTCACCATTTACCTTAATTTCTTTTAAGGTATGGTCCCATCCTATTCAGTTCAATCTGTGCTCTCTGTCTCTGCATGTGAATGCATGTGTGTATGTGTGTGCATGCGTGTACATGTGTATGTGTGGTCCCACCAACCACCCAGATACTGAAAAGTTTTAAGAGTTAGAAATATTGTCCTTCCCTGTATGAATGCAAACAGTTCATTTCTGGTAAGTCCCTTAATACTTCTCCTTGCTGTTTACTTTTGCATGCTTCCTCTCATTCTTGTGTTTGAAAGTCAAATTTTCTTTTCAGCTCTGGTCTTTTCATTAAGAATGATTGAAAGTCCTCTGTTTCATTGAAAGACCATATTTTCCCTTGAAGTATTATACTCAGTTTAGCTGGGTAGGTGATTCTTGGTTTCAGTCCTAGTTCCTTTGCCTTCTGGAATATCCTATTCCACACCCTTCGATCCCTTAATGTAGAAGCTGCTAGATCTTGAGTTATCCTGATTGTATTTCCACAGTACTGGAATTGTTTCTTTCTGGCTGCTTGCAAGATTTTTTCCTTGAGCTGGGAGTTCTGGAATTTGGCCACAATGTTCCTAGGAGTTTCTCTTTTTGGATCTCTTTCAGGTGGTGATTGATGGATTCTTTCAATACTTATTTTGCCCTCTGGTCCTAGAATGTCAGGGCAGTTTTCCTTGATAATTTCATGCAAGACGATGTCTAGGCTCTTTTTTTGATCATGGCTTTCAGGTAGTCCCATAATTTTTAAGTTGTCTCTCCTTGATCTATTTTCCAGGTAAGTTGTTTTTCCCATGAGATATTTCACATTCTCTTCCATTTTATCGTTCTTTTGGTTTTGTTTGGTGATTTCTTGGTTTCTCATAAAGTCATTAGACTCCATCTGTTCCATTCTAATTTTGAGAGAACTATTAAATTCAGTGAGCTTTTGAGCCTCTTTTTCCATTTGGCTCATTCTGCTTTTGAATGCATTCTTCTCCTCATTGTCTTTTTGAACCTCTTTTGCCAATTGAGTGAGCCTATTTTTCAAGGTGTTAATTTCCTCAGCATTTTTTTGGGTCTCCTTTACCAAGATATTGACCTTTTTTTCATACTCTTCTTGCATCTTTGTCATTTCTCTTCCCAGTCTTTCCTCCACCTGTCTAACTTGCTTTTCAAAATCCTTTTTAAGCTCTTCCAAGGCCTGAGCCCACCCAACACCCCCCTTGGGTGTCTGGGGTACTGAGGCCCTGCCCTCCACATCTTTCCCTGATGGGAAAAATACGTTCTCGTCCTCCCCATCAGATCTGAAGGTCGGGATCATTTGCATTTGTTGAAAAAAACTCTCTAAAGTCTTATTTTTCTTCCCCTTTCTAGGCATTTTCCCAGCCAGTTACTTGACTTCTGAGATTCCTTTCCACCCCCGCCTGGATCCGCCCAGCTAGTGCTTGGCCTCTGAGATTCAAATGCGCTTTCCCGCGGCAAGCTTTAGTTCTGGCTCAGGGGTGGGGGCAGGGCCGTCCCCTAAGCTTGGGCCCTCAGGGGCTTTCCGCAGAGACTTTCAGGAACGGAGCGGGTGGGGGCGGGGTGGGGAGCCCCCGCCTGCTGTGCTCAGCTCCCTTGGGGGTTTTATTCAGAGGCGTTCAGCAGTAGAGCAGGGTGGAGGCAGGGCCGTCTCCCCTGCTCGGCTCCCTCAGGTTGGAAAGACCTTCAGTATTGAAGATCCTACCTGCTGCTGGGGGATTCCTGAGTCCCGGGCCGTTGCCGTCTCGCCGCCCGCCCACGCCTCTGCCTCCGCCGCTTCCTGCCCCCGTCTCTGCCGCCGCCGCTTCCTCCCGAGGGGGCCCGAGTCACGGAGACGCCCCGCTTCCCCTCTCCTTCAGCCCGGCTTTCTTTTTCACTGACCTGTAGCTTCTGTGAGCGGAGGGACTTTCCCGGCTGCCGGAGCTTCCCCCGGAGCTTTCCTCTCTGAAGTCTGCTCGGGTCAGCTTCTCTGGGTCGCGGCCAGGGGTGGGGGTGTGGTCCACTTTCCAGGGTGCGATGGACCCCGGGGACGGCTTTCCAGGGTTCAGTGGAACGGAAATCTCTTCCCCTATGTTTATGCACCCCCTGCAGAGATTCAGAATTTATGGGGATCTCCTTTTACCTGAATTCCATGGGTTGTGGGCTCGGAGCTCGTAAATGTGCGTCCTTCTACTCTGCCATCTTGGCTCCGCCCCTCCATTCTAATGTTTAAGAAATTATTTTCTTCAGTGAGCTTTTGGACCTCCTTTTCCATCTGGCTAATTCTGCTTTTTTTAGGGCATTCTTCACCTCATTGGCTTTTTGGATCTCTTTTGTCATTTGAGTTAGTCTATTTTTTTACAGTGTTATTTTCTTCAGCATTTTTTGGGTCTCTTTTAGCAAGCAGTTGACTTGTTTTTTCAGTCTTTCCTGCATCACTCTCATTTCTCTTCCCATTTTTTTCTCTACTTCTCTTACTTGATTTTCAAAATCCTTTTTGAGCTCTTCCATGGCCTATGACCAATTAATATTTTTCTTAGAGGCTTTGGATGGAGGAGCTTTGACTTTGTTGTCTTCTGTTTGCATGTTTTGGTGTTCTTTATCACCCAAGTAAGATCCTATAGTCTGATTTCTTTTTTTTGGTTTTGGCTCATTTTCCCAGTCATTTACTTGACTTTTGAGTTCTTTGTCAAGGTAGACCTCTGCTTCTAATGAGGTCAGCTGTGAGATTCCCCCACAATCTGTGGGCCTAGAGCTCCAGAAACAGTTGCCGCCTCTGACCCTGCTGCTGCTGTGGCTGCTGTAGATTCTTCCCCATTCCCCCTCCAATGCCCAGGGACTGGGCCCAGAGCACTCCACTCTCCCTCACTGATACCACAGACTTTTTTCCACTGACCTTCCAATTTGTCATCGGTATTTTAGGGTCTTGAAGTCTGGAAACTGCCACAGGTGCAAGAGATTCAGTCTCCCCAAGCCCTACTCAGGTCCTATCAGTGGCAATGTGGCCCATGCTGGACTGCTCTCTATCCATTGAGTGGCACAATAGACACTTACCAGCAAACTTTCAGGCTGTCTTGGGCTGCAGATTTATGTGGGCTCCATCATTATGTGGGCTCTGCAGCTCCAGAATTTGTTTACAGACATTTCTTACAGGTATTTTGCTGGGCTTGGGGGCAACGCTGTAGAAAGTGAGTGCCGTTACTCACCCATCTTGGCTCCACCCACCATATATACTATTTCACAAATAATCAGACTTTGTGTATAAAACTTCACTTTTATTCATTGAAAAATTTTAATAGACCTAGTCAGAATTAAGAAAGATTCAGTGATAAAACAACTGGTAGGAATTGTTCTTCTATTACTAGCTTAGGGTTGAAAGTGATCTTGAGATACAGACACATGATATGCATTGATTAAATCCTTGCTGGCTGATCTAGTCCAACACCTTCATTAATGTCTGAAAAAACTGAGACCTTGAGAGTGATTTGTCTAAGGTCAAACCACTGGTCAAAAAGTGGCAAATTTGGAATTGAATCCAGATCATATTCTCAAATGCTTATGCTATTCTCTGCTTAGTAATGAGACTGATTACATTAGATGTAATTCATCCAACTAATATTTATTGAAAACATAATATGTGTCGATTATTTTGCTAGACACTGGAGAAGATATAAAGAAAAGAAAATGCTTTAAAATGACAGAAAGGAAAAAAAAAAAACAGGATACGAATATGCCACGGAAGCCCAAAAACAGGAAAATATTAAGAATGAAAAAATGAGCAACAGGGTCAAAATTTTATAAATATGGCGTATGTTTATGCAAGTTCACCTCTGTTAAAACTCAGATTCTTCTTCTATAAAATGAGAAAGTTTGACTGGATGTTTCAGATCTTTTCCAGCTACACATCCTTCATCCATCCATTCAAACATTCTTTGTGCACTGAGCATGGGAAATTAGAATTTTCATGGGTAAAAAGAAGTTCATTACATAAGAAAGTTACAAGACAGCATTCCCAGTCTTGAGGCACCATAAAGGTAAAGTGCTGAAGGGTACCAGTATAGGGAGAGCTAAAATAGTCCAAGAAGTCAAAAACAGAAAGACAATATTGTTTCCAAAATAAACTTTCTTTTTCCATTTTTACCCAGGAAGGATTAAAATCTCTGTTCTAGTTGACCTGCCAGAAGATACTTTTCTACCTGTAGATATGTTACATCAAACAATACGGTACTGGAGGTAGGGACATGGACTTACCCCTAGAGAAAAGAAACAGAAAAACAAAACACTATATGTTATTGATCCATCTGCCAGCCTCCATATTTTCCTGATAAAATTTTGGCCAAGTTTCCCCATAAACCTGCTGTAATGCACGCCTTTGTTACAGAGGTAAAGAAGTAAATCAGAATCAGAGAGACTGTATACATTATAATGATCCACTTTTGCCACAGCCATTCATTAAGCCAGAATTGGGAATCAAAATTTCTGTTTAGGTCTTGGGTTTATTTTTTAAGATTTGACTCATCCAAAATAAATCTTAAAACAAACAAACAATCAAACAAAACAAAACATTGAATGTCCTTTATTTCCCCCAAAGAAAACAGTTATTTAAAATAAAAAGCAGTGAAGAAAGATATCACACAATTTTTGGTTCCCTAGATGTGTAAAATTACACAATAATCAACACAGTTTTATTTTTTTTAAGAAAAAAAGTGAATAAAAAAATTTGTTTAAAGGAGCAACAGGCTCCATGGTGTGATCAATGTCCAGATTTAATAATTTAGATTTTTCAGTTCACATATAACATCTTTACCTACTCTACATTCTCTCCAGTAATTATGTATTATTCATAATAAAACAAGTTTATTTATTTTTATATACTATAATTAGTATGCCATGTTGATTTGTAAGTCATGCAGAAATCTCTTTTTTTTTAAATATAAATTTATTTATTTAACTTTTTACATTCATTTTCAAAAAATTTTGGGTTCCAAATTTTCTCCCCATTTGTCCACTCCCCCCAACCCACTACACCAAGCATTCTGATTTTCCCTATCACCAATCTGCCCTCACTTCTATCTTCCCTCCCTTCTCTTGTCCCCATCTTCTCTTTTGTCCTGTAGGGCCAGATGACTTTCGATTCCCCATTAACTGTATTTCTTATTTCCTAGTAGCAACAACAATACTAACCAGTTGTTCCTAAAACTTTGAGTTCCAAATTCTCCCCATCCCTCTCTCCCCACTTATTCCCTTTGGGAAGGCAGGCAATTCAGTATAGGCCCTATCTGTGTAGTTTTGCAAATGACTTCCATAATAGTCATGTTATGTAAGACTAACTGTATATCCCTCCATCCTATTCTGCCCCCCATTGTTTCTATTCTGTCTTTTGATTCTGTCCCTTCCCAAGTGTTGACTTGAAATTGCTCCCTTCTCCCATTGCCTCCCTTCCATCATCTCTCCCTCCCTGCTTATCTCCTTCTCCCCCATTTTCCTGTACTGTGAGATAGATTTTCATATCAAAATGAGTGTGCATTTTACTCCTTCCTTTAGTCGAATGTGATGAGGGTAAACTTCATGTTTTTTTCTCAGCTCTCCTCTTTTTCCCTCCACTGTAAAGTCTCCTGCTTGCCTCTTGAATGGGATATAATTAACCCCATTCCATTTCACCCTCTCTCCTCCCACTACATTTCTCTCTCACCATTTACCTTAATTTCTTTTAAGATATGGTCCCATCCTAATCAATTCACTCTGTGCTCTCTTTCTCTGTGTGTGCATGCATGTGTGTGTGTGCATGTGTGTGTATGTGTACGTCTGTGTGTGGTCCCACCAACTACCCAGATACTGAAACATTTTAAGAGTTACAAATATTGTCTTTCCATGTAGGAATGTAAACAGTTCACCTTTGGTAAGTCCTTTATGACATCACTTTGCTGTTTACTTTTTCATGTTTCTTCTCATTCTTGTGTTTGAAAGTCAAATTTTCTTTTCAGCTCTGGTCTTTTCATCAAGAATGCTTGAAAGTCCTCTGTTTCATTGAAAGACCATATTTTCCCCTGAAGTATTATACTCAGTTTTGCTGGGTAGGTGATTCTTGGTTTGAGTCCTAGTTCCTTTGACTTCCCCTTAATATAGAAGCTGCTAGATCTTGTGTTATCCTGATTGTATTTCCACAATACTGGAATTGTTTCTTTCTAGCTGCTTGCAAGATTTTCTCCTTGACCTGGGAATTTTGGAATTTGGCCACAATGTTCCTAGGAGTTTCTCTTTTTGGATCTCTTTCAGGTGGTGATCGATGGATCCTTTCAATACTTATTTTGCCCTCTGGTTCTAGAATCTCAGGGCAGTTTTCCTCGATAATTTCATGGAAGATGATGTCTAGGCTCTTTTTATGATCATGACTTTCAAGTAGTCCCATGATTTTTAAATTGTCTTTCCTGGATCTATTTTCCAGGTCAGTTGTTTTTCCCATGAGATATTTCACATTCTCTTCCATTTTTTCATTCTTTTGGTTTTGTTTTGTGATTTCTTGGTTTCTCAGAAAGTCATTAGACTCCATCTGTTCCATTCTAATCTTGAGAGAACTATTTTCTTCAGTGAGCCTTTGAACCTCTTTTTCCGTTTGGCTAATTTTGCTTTTGAAAGCATTCTTCTCCTCATTGGCTTTTTGAACCTCTTTTGCCAATTGAGTGAGCCTATTTTTCAAGGTGTTATTTTCTTCAGCATTTTTTTGGGTCTCCTTTAGCAAGGTATTGACCCGTTTTTCATGCTTTTCTTGCATCTCTCTCATTTCTCTTCCCAGTATTTCCTCCACCTGTCTAACTTGATTTTCAAAATCCTTTTTGAGCTCTTCCATGGCCTAAGCCCACTGGACATCCCCCTGGGATGTCTGGGATAGAGAGGCCCTGACCTCCAAGTCTTTCCCTGATGGCAAGTATTGTACTTCCTCATCAGAAATGAAAGGAGGAAGGAACATCCTTTCCCCAATAAAAGGGCTCTCTATGGTCTTATTTTGCTTCTTTTTTCTGGGCATTTTCCCAGCCAGTTACTTGACTTCTGAGATTCCTGTCCACCCCCATCTAGATCTGCCCAGCTAGTGCTTGGGGTCTGAGATTCAAATGCTGCTTCCAAGCCTCAGGGCTTTCTGCAGCGGGAGTGGCTGCTATTCAATGTGAGCTTAAGTTCTGGTGCTTGGGTGGGGGTAGGGCCGCCTCCCAGGTTCAGTTCCCTCAGGGGGTTTATGCAGAGACCTTCAGTAATGGCCCTGAGCTCCTGTTTGTTGCTCTGGGAGTCCTGGGTCACTGCTGCCTCTGCAGCTGCCTCTGCCTCTGCCGCTTCCTCCCGAGGGAGCCTGAGTCACAGAGACACCCCGCTCCCCTCTTGGCCAGCCCAGAAGTCTCTCTCACTGACATGGAGTGCCTGTGGGTGGAGGGACCTTCACGGCTGCTGGAGGTTCTGTCCCTGAAGACTGCTTGGATCTGCTCCTCTCGGGGCCACACAGCCAGGGCAGCGCATGGGTGGGCTCCACTGTCCGTAGCGCAACGGACCCCTGGGGATGGCTTTCCAGGGCTCTCTGGAACGGAAATCTCTTCCACTGCATTGGTGCATGGCTTGCAGTGCTCCAGAATTTGTGGGGAGTTCTTTTTACAGGAAATTTATGGGCTGTGGATTCGGAGCTAGCATACATGAGTCTTTCTACTCCGCCATCTTGGCTCCTCAGAAATCTCTTTTTAGCTATCTAACAGAAAAATAACAAATTAGAAAAAGTCATGAGTTCAGTTGAACAGCTCATAGGATTTAATGCAATTGATACTCTAGGAAATTCTCTAAAATGTGTTTCCTACCAAATTATTTTAGTCACATTTAACTTTTTCAAAATTTGCAGAATATTATGTTTTTGTTTAAGTATTAATTGAATAGGCATACAAAGGAAATATGAAAGACGATCTTGTGGTACATTTGGTCATAACCTTTTTCACTGCTCTTAGCTAGCAAAAAGCCAACATGGAGATAACAGCAATCTATCTACCAATATCTATTTGAATAGCTTGAGAAGGCAGATGCGTACTATAAAGAATTTGGCTAGATACTCCAATCGAAATCAACATACAACATAGTACATGGTGAACTCAATGCAGAATAATACTTGGCAAGAGATGATGAAAAATGTTGGCAAAAGTTATTGAGGAAAAGGAAATAATAAAGGCCAAGAGACTACTTTAAAGCCTCATCACTTTGTAATATAAATGCTTTAAGCAAGTAAATTCAGAAAGTTTTGAATGTGGTAAGCACTGGATAATATCAGAAACAAGTTAAATCAACCAAATTTTAACTGAGAATAAAACATTGGTTACTGATTAGTTTTGCATCAATTAAATTACTTATGAAGCTATGCCATTGGCTTATTACTGTACAGGAAAATATGTCTACACATAGTTCATTTCCAAAAGTTCCAACAAAATAATTTTCATGGGAAAGAGATTAAGTAAATGAATACAAGCATTTCCTATATTAATTAAACACAAAACAATCAGCAACAATAATAGCAAAATCAACAAATATCCTTTGTGAATTATCTGTGCTACGAATACAAAGAAAAGCATTGTAATAATCCCTCACCTCAAGGAATTTATATTCTATCACAGCAGACAACATGCACATCAAATTACTTAAGAAATAAATATTTCATCCCGGAGGAGGATACTAGTTTCTGAAAGATCAAGATTGCTTGGTTGGTTATTGTCCTTCATTTTGAAAGAGGACCAAAATGACATCACCATGATGAAGTGAAATTTCAGTGTGTCCAACTGTGACTTATCAAATCAATATGAGTTCAGGATGCTCTATCACAGGTTGGGCACAGATAGTCTGTGTGAATATTTGAAGTGGATACCTCAAATCTGCGCATTCCTATATTTACTTTGTGCTATCTTAATTTTGCTTTGCTCATAGTGCACAGCATCCTTTCTGATGTGGGTATGCCATGCTGAGAGGTCCTGTGGCAGTGTCTGCCATGTTGTACAGTCAAATCCAAACTTCTTCAGAGAAACCTTGAGAGTGTCCTTGTATCACTTCTTCTGACCACCATTCGATTGCCTACCCCAAATGAGTTTTCCATGAAATAGTCTTTTTGGCAAGCATACATTTTGCATTTGAACAACATGGTCAGCCCATCAGAGTTGCTCTCTCTGAAGCATAGTTTGAATGCTTGGCAGTTCAGTTTGAGCAAGGACTTCAGTGTCTGGTACCTTATCCTGCCAGGTGATCCTCAGAATCCTCCTGATAGTTTTAAATGGAAGTGATTCAGTTTCCTGGCATGGTACTGGTCTACTGTCCATGTTTCATGGGCGTACAACCATGAGGTTAGCACAATGGCTCTCTAGACTTTCAGTTTGGTAGTCAGTCTAATACCTCTTCTTTCCCAAACTCTGAGCTAGCTATGGCAATGTGTGCATCAACCTCATTGTCAATGTGTACATCCCTAGAAAGTACACTACCAAGGTAAGTGAACTTATCCACAGAATTCAAAACTTCTCCATTTGTTCTAACTGATACTTTCACATATGGATGGTGTGGTGGTGGTTTATGGAGAGCTTCTGTTTTCTTGGTGTTAATTATAAATCCAAAATTAGCACAGACAGCAGAGAATAACTCCATACTTTGTTCCATATCAGCTTCAGAGGCTGCATTGAGTGCTAAATTGGTGCAGAAAATTGTACACCAACCCTCCTTTCACTTTGGTCTTGGCTTGTAGCCTTTTCAAATTGAGGAACTTACCATCAGTGTGGTAGTTGACCTTGATGTTGTGTTCATCCTCATTGAAAGCATTTGACAACATGACTGAAAACATCATGCTAAATAGTATGGGAGCATGCACATAGCCCTGTTTCACTACATTGGTGACTGGGAAGGCATGAGAGCTTTGTCCATTATCCAGAACCCAGGCAAACATATTATCATGAAATTGATGTACAATATTGATGAATTTCTCTGAGTAACCAAATTTTGACATAATTTTCCATAAGTCCTCATGACTAACAGTGTCCAAGGCCTTGGCCAGGTCTACAAATGTTGTGTACAGCATCTGTTCTTCTAGCATTTCTCCCGGAGTTGTTGGGCAGCGAACACTGACTGTTCCTCAGCCCTTTCTGAAGTCATGTTGCTCTCAAGTATATAACCACTTTCCAGGTGAAGGATCAGCCTATTAAGGAGAACTCTAGAAAGAATTTTTGCCAGCAATGACTAAGAGAGAGAGCCCCCCTTGTAACAGGATAGATTGTCATAGGATAATCTATTCCCTTTATCTTTATAGAGGTGGACAATGGAGGCATCCTTGAACTACTAGGGGATAACCTCCTCTTGCCATATAAGCTGGAATATTTCAGTCAGTTTTTGTATGAGCAATGGTCCCCCTAGCTTGTAAATCTCATCTGGAATGGAATCAGCACCAAGTGCTTTGCCACATGAAAGGAGCCAAATGGCCCTAAAAACCACTTCTTCAAAATGAAGTTCATCTAAGGAAGGATTGACTTCAATCTGAGGTAAACTGTCAATGGATTCAGTTTTGATTGATGATGGTCTGTTGGGAACACTATGGAAGTGTTCAGTCCGTCTCTCTAGGATCTTGTCCTTATCACTAATCAATGTGGCTCCATCAGTACTGAGTAGTTGTGATGCACCATAGGCTTTTGGTCCATGAAGAGCTTTCAGGGAATCATAAAAGCATTTTGGATTACTACTTTCACCACAAAACTGAATTTCATCTGCCTTCTTACTGAGTGAGGAATCCTGCATCTCTCTAAACTTTTCTTGTCCTTTGCTTTTGATGGAATTAAATGCTACCTTTTTAGAGGCAGATGAACTATCTTGCTGGTTTATCCTGTGGAGTTCTCATCTTTCATTTAGCAGCTCCTGAATTTCCCATCATTTTCATCAAACCAGTCTTAGTGTTTGCAAGCATTCTGACCCAGATGCAGTACTGTATACTGTATACTAAATCTGTGAAAGCTGCCCACCCCTTTTCTGCTCCACTCTTGCCAACTATGGTTGGTTCAACTTTCCCTTCAAGTTAGAAACAAGCTGTTCACATGAAAAGAAGAACTCTAATTTGTTGACCTTAGTTCTTCTGGTAGTCATTTTACTTTGGGGACAACATTTTTGATGAATGAGAACCCTTAGCTTCGAAAGGATAAGTCTATGATCTGTCCAGTATTCTGTACCACAAATTGCCTGTGTCACTCCCATGTTTTGTCTGTCTCTTCTCCTTACAATCACATAGTCTATTCAATGCCAATCTTTGCTGTAAGGGTGCAACCACGAAGTTTTATTGCATTTAGGTAAAGGGAAAACAGTGTTGGTAAAGAGATCATGCAATGCACAAGTCTTCAGCAGTAAATGACCATGGTTGTTGCTGTTTCCAACTTCATTCCTCCCTAGAAAACCCCTCCAAGTCTGGTAGTCTGAACCTACTCTAGCATTAAAGTCACCCAGAATAATAAGCTTGTTGTCTTTTGGCACATTTGTGATAAGGGTCTCTAGGAATTCATAAAATTTTTCTTTGACTTCATCAGGGTTTGTCATGGTGAGAGCATATGAACTGATGATGGTGGCATGACTTTTTCCTGTGAGTGGCAATTACATTGTCATGAGCCTGTCATTCACTCCTTTTGGCAGGCATACCAGCTTGCTGACTACATTCATTTTGATTAAAAAATCCACACCAACTTCATGACACTTCTTTTCACTGTGCCCACTCCAGAGAAAGGTGTATCCAGCTCCAGCTTCAATAATCTGGTCTTCATTTGTCAACCTTGTTTCACTCAGGGCCGCTCTTTGGGTGCCATACCTGTTGAGTTCTCTTTCAACAAGAGCAGTGCATCTTTGAGGTCTACTGGATTTTATGTTGTCTATAAGAATGTTCAGGTTCTACAAGTTCTGGAGCAGAGAATGACAGAGTGGAGGAGATTTCTGTTCCAGAGAGACCAGAAAAGCCGATACCGGGGGTCCGTTGCACACCAGACCCAGAGTGGAGCCCAGTCCTGCCTTGGCCACGTGGCACCAAGATGCTTCAGGGACAGAATCTCCAGTGGCTCCACAGGTCCCTCCACCTGAAAAACACCAAAAGTCAGTGAGAGAGCTTGTTTGGCTGGCTGAGAGGGGAGCAGGGTGTCCCCATAATGCAGCCCCCTCGGGAGGCAGCAGGGGTTCCCAAAGCAGACTGGAGCTCAGATCCATTATTGAAGGTCTCCTCATAAACCCTCTGAGGGTACTGAGCCTGGTGAGGCTGCTCTGCCCCCACCTGAGGACCTGAACTTAATCTCACACTGAATAGCAGCCCTGCCCCCCACCAGAACACCTGACTTTAATCTCACACTGAATAGCAGCCCTGTTCCTGCTGAAAGCCCTGAGGCTGGGAAGTAGCATTTGAATCTCAGACCTCAAGCACTAGCTGGGCAGATCTGGAGGCAACACAGGGGTGAAAAGGAATCTCAGAAGTCAAGTAACTGGCTGGGAAAATGCCCAGAAAAGGGAAAAAAAATAAGACCATAGAAGGTTACTTTATTGGTGAACAGATATCTCTTCCCTTCCTTTCAGAAGTGGAAGAACAATGCTTACAATCAGGGAAAGACATAGAAGTCAAGGCTTCTGTATCCGAAACATCGAAAATAAATATTTCATGGGCTCAGGCCATGGAAGAGCTCAAAAAAAGATTTTGAAAATCAAGTTAGACAGGTGGAGGAAAAACTGGGAAGAGAAATGAGAGACATGCAAGAAAAGCATGAAAAGTAGGTCAACACCTTGCTAAAGGAGACCCCAAAACTGCTGAAGAAAATAACACCTTGAAAAATAGGCTCACTCAATTGGCAAAAGAGGTTCAAAAAGCCAATGAGGAGAAGAATGCTTTCCAAAGCAGAATTAACCAAATGGAAAAGGAGGTCCAAAAGCTCACTGAAGAAAATAGTTATCTCAAAATTAGAATGGAACAGATGGAGGCTAATGACTTTATGAGAAACCAAGAAATCACAAAACAAAACCCAAAGAATGAAAAAGTTGAAGAGAATGTGAAATATCTCCTTGGAAAAACAACTGATCTGGAAAATAGATCCAGGAGAGACAATTTAAAAATTATGGGACTACCTGAAAGCCATGATCAAAAAAAGAGCCTAGACATCATCTTTCATGAAATTATCAAGGAAAACTGCCCTGAGATTCTACAACCAAAATAAGTATTGAAGGAATCCATCAATCACTGCCTGAAAGAGATCCAAAAAGAGAAACTCCTAGGAACATTGTGGCCAAATTCCAGAATTCCCAGGTCAAGGAGAAAATATTGCAAGCAGCTAGAAAGAAACAATTCCAGGATTGTGGAAATACAATCAGGATAACACAAGATCTAGCAGCTTCTACATTAAGGGATCGAAGGGAGTGGAACAGGATATTCCAAAAGTCAAAGGAACTAAGACTCAAACCAAGAATCACCTACCCAGCAAAACTGAGTATAATTCTTTAGGGGAAAAAATAGTCTTTTAATGAAATAAAGGACATTCAAGTATTCTTGATGAAAAGACAAGAGCTGAAAAGAAAATTTGACCTTCAAACACAGGAATGAAAAGAAGCTTGAAATGGTAAATAGCAAAGAGAAGTCATAAGGGACTTACTAAAGTTGAAGTGTTTGCATTCCTACATGGAAAGACAATATTTGTAACTCTTAAAACTTTTCAGTATTTGGGTAGTTGGTGGGATTACACACATACACACACACACACACACACACATACACACATGCATGCACACACAGAGAAAGAGAGCACAGAGTGAATTGACTAGGATGGGATCATACTTAAAAAATTAAGTTAAGTGGTGAGAGAGAAATGTATTGGGAGGAGAGAGGGAGAAAAGGAATGGGGCAAGTTATCTCTCATTGAAGAGGCAGGTAGGAGACTTTTTAGTGGAGGGAAAAAGAGGGCAGCTGAGAGAAAAACTTAAAGTTTATTCTTGTCATAGTCGACTAAAGGCAGGAATAAAATGCACACTCATTTTGATATGAAAACCTATCTTACAATACAGGAAAGTGGCTGAGAAGAGGATAAGCAAGGTGGGGGGGATGATGGAAGGGAGGGCAGTTGGAGGGGGGAGCAACTTGAAATCAACACTCAGGGAGGGACAGGATCCAAAGAGAGAAGAGAAGCAATGCGGGGCAGGATAGGATGGAGGGAAATATAGTTAGTCTTATACAACACAACTATTATCGAAGTCATTTGCAAAAATATACAGATATGGCCTATATTGAATTGCCTGCCTTCCCAAAGGGAATGGGTGGGGAGGGAGGGATGGAGAGAATTTGGATCTCAAAGTTTTAGGAACAACTGTTTAGTATTGTTCTTGCTACTAGGAAATAAGAAATACAGGTAATGGGGAATAGAAAGTTATCTGGCCCTACAGGAGAAAAGAGAAGATGGGGACAAGGGAAGGGAGGGATGATAGAAGCGAGGGCAGATTGGTGATAGGGAAAATCAGAATGCTCAGTGTACTGGGGTGGGTGGAAGGGACAAATGGGGAGAAAATTTGGAACCCAAATTTTGTGAAAATGAGTCTAAAAAGTTAAATAAATTAATTTATTAATTAAAAGAAAAGTAAGATTTCTCAGTTTCCATGTGCTGATGATGAGTGCAGTCAGTTTTCCAAGATGTTTGTTACATTTTGTACATTTTTTGTACGTTGACCACATAGTTGGACTCCCCCCCAAACCATGGCAATCAGGCCATGATTGGGTAAGCAGTCAATGTTTAGGGTACATTTTCTAGCCTCATACTTCAGGAGGTGAGCAGTACAATCCTTACAAGTCTGCTGAAATACCTACAGGGCTATGGAGTCTCACTGTTCCTTCCATTGAGAAATGAGCCTCTGGCCTGGGCCACCTGTGTGCAGCATTGTGACTACAGCTCCCAGTATATCCACACTTGCTACTTCATTACTTACCTTTCATCATAGGACATCATAGGACTTACCTTTCATCATAGGACTTTGAGGCATAATAGTAAAATTGTATTGATAATGTGTTTTGATTAGTGTGTAAAATATATTTAAGTGAGGCAGAATTGCAGGAAGTCATCAGCCTCACTATCTCCTCCAGAGTTATCATAATCCAGTGGCAGGACAGAGTCAAGACAGCTGGTGATGGTTCAGGATGCAGTGGATGACATTGGTTTCTAACCATGTTCTGTGCTCCACATTGCCTGCTTTATCTGCCTTCATGGCCAATGTAACAAATTGTTCTCATCTGCCTATTCCACCAGAGGAAGGTTTCACATGCTTGGGGTAGACACCCCACTAACTCACCAATTTGAGGGTTTGAGACTTCTTGGTTACCATCAACCTGGTTTGATCTGTCTGTCAAAACGGTTTACAGGGTTGTGGCCACTGCCCATGCTGTAGCTTCTTAGAGCCACAGATGAGAGTTGGGTGGAATAGGTGGACACCAAAGGTGAAAGGAGCCCTGAAAAGGGCTTGGCAGCCATAACACCAAAGGTACTTCCCTAAGCACATGCTACAAACCAAGAGACATCAAGAAAAATCTTAGGGTAGAAGGTATCACTTGAGCTGAGTCTCAGTGGAAACAGGTTCTAAAAAGCAGAAATGAGGAGAGACTTCATTCTAGGGACAATAGACAAATGGTAAAAAGCTGCAGAGATGGGAGATGAAATGTATTATGTGAGAAATAGTGAAAAGTTCAGTTTGACTGGATTATAGAATGCAAGAAGGGGAGTTGTTTGTGGGATAAGGTTGAAAATTTTGGTTAAGACAAGGTTATGAAATATTTTAAAAGCCAGTCTTATGTGTTTATCTTAATTCAATGTTGATCTTAAATTCAATAGGAAGCTGCTGCAGTTTATTGAGTATGAGAGTGACATGGCCAGACGCAGGAAGGAAAATCACTTTATCAGCTGTGTGGAGGATACATTGGAATGCTTAGAGACAAGAGACTGGGAAAGTAGTTTAAAGGCTATTGTAGGTCAGAGCTCCTGAAAAATCTAAAACATCACTACAATAAGCCTAGATATGTCTTTACACAGTAAATACATCCCACAAATATGTATAGATGAAATTGGCAAGGGCTTCTGCCGCTATTTGTCCTTCATTCTTGAAGAGGACCATGACAACAGGGAGGTGATGCCATGACATGGAAATGAATTGGATTTAAGTGAGGAGGGCTGTGCAAAGTCACCAGCCTCACTTTCTCCTCTGAAATCATCTAGGTCCAGTGATCAGATATAGATCAGGACAGCTGGAGATGCCCCAGGATGTAGTGGGGAACCTTGGCTTTTTTAAGCTAAAGTCTTTAACAGGTCTCAGTTTAACTGAGGTAATGCCTTTCATTAAGCCTTAATAAGAAATGAGGCAAAGAATGTTCTCTAAAAAGAAGTAGATGTGGGAGTAGAAGACCCTCAGGGTTTCTGGCTAAAACAGAAACAATTGCTGTTTACATTCATTCTGAGCCAGCAATAGATGAAATTGGAAAGGGCACAAAAACACATAAGAAATGCATAAGACCTGGCAACATTTCTGTGACAAACTATGTTTATCTTCAATAGCCAGAAACTACCATATGTGGATTCTAAAAACTCAGATTCTATTTCACTATGTAAAGAAGTAGAAATCACAGGATCATAGTTTTTGAATGGGAAGGAACCTGAGAAGTCAAAAAGTACAAACTCCTCATTTGACAAATGAGGAAATTGAGATAAAGGGGAGTTGTGACTCACCCAGGCCATAATAGCTACACACAGACATACACATACACATTATATATTTGAAAAAGAAATTGAACCCAGGGCTTGACCCCAAAGTCAATTATTCCTTTAAAGATGACAAAAGAGGAAACACTGGACAGAGGAAAGAGACCTGACTTTAGAGTTAGGAACACTTAAGCTTAAATCCTGACCCTATCACATGGAATTACCCTGGACAAATTATTTAACCTCTTCATTTATTTCAGTAATTTTCTAAGACTGAAAATTGTAGAGAAGGCATTGATCTACATTAGATCACAAAATCATAGATTCATATCTAGATAGGACATTAAGGGCCATCAGGTTAAAGAGTTGTCATTTTACACATGAAGAATTGAGGCCCAAAGGTCTTAAGAGATTTGTTCAAGGGTTTGGAGGTAATAAGTAGCACAACAAAGATGTGAATTTAGGTCCTTTAACTTCAGATCAAATACTTTTCTGTGCTGTACCACTGAAAAAACCCCTTACCAAGAGATCCCTTCAGCAATGAAATCTTATGTCTGGTTTTTTAAAAGATAAATGTGAACAGCAGCTGGATCCAAATGAAGAAATGATCAAATAGAGTAACATTGAAAGGCTTGGCAGAGTTCTTGACAGAGAGTAGGCAATTAATAAAAACTTCATCTCTTCCCTATATGCAGTCAGGATAAAACAATATTGAGATAACACAATTTTGTAAGCATTAAAGATCCCTATTCAAAATAACTGAAAGAAGAAAATATGCCAAATAAGGTGTGGGGTGGGAAACATAGATAGCATTGTTACCCAAAATCCGTGACTGAGAGTACATGAAAAAACACAAACTTGCACGCCAATTTTTTCTTTTGTAAGAAGAAAAAAGATTTGTCAAAACTATTGAGGGTATCTTTTTATGAAAACGTGATTAAGGAATAGTCAGACTTTACAATAATACTCCACTGCAGACCACATCTATATATTCAAACAGTTGAGTAGAATACGTAGAAAATAAGAGAACCTCCTGTATTTATTCTTTTTAATCAACTCGTGGGAAAAATACATCTGTAAAGGTTCTCTTCCAGCAGGAAGTCTCTGATGTATAAGGAAAGATCCTGCATGTTCCTTTATAACAAAAACACAGAAACATATCTTCTGATCATAAATAATACAGGCGAGACAAAAAGTAAACAGATAAGCAATTGCCAAAGGTGTTTGTTGCTTAGTAGAGATTGTGCAGCAAGCAATTCAAATGGAAGAGGAATTTCCTATAGTTGGTGAAGTTTTCCAGAAATTGTGTTTAAAGATTACATGGTATTGATCACCTCAGATCTTAAAATGCTATATTAGCCTCAGTTAAATCCATTATCACAAAAAACGAGTTCAGCCAAAAATCAACACAGGAAGAAAATACAACCGTAGATCTCAGACTACATAAATAGTCTATTGAATTATTACAGTACATACGAAATGATCTAGACTCAAAAGAGCAAAATGGATAAAGTGAGCTAGATAACATTTATGAAGTCATGTAGCATTTTTAAAGATAAATTCATACTGTTGCATAAACCACTCTTTATCATTTATGCACTTCTATTAATCCTGCATGGCCATAGATGTAGGAATACTACAATTTTCAAAGAACCTAACTTCTGAGCAATTTTTAAACAAAGCAATGAAGAGTTACATATGTGTAAATTAATAACACTTTTTATCAATAATGACTCCATGCAATATTTTGAAAGGCAAATTCCAGAGGGATTAATTCCAGTAGAAAAGAAGTCTACTGCCCTTCCCAATATCTACTACCAGCAATCACACTTGGGCAGTAACCTTAAGAACTCCAAGAATGGCAGCATTCACATATTACTAGCCCCACTTTCAATCTGATCTTTTCAGCTATCATTCAGGGCAGTAACAATTCTGAAGATGAGTCATCTTCTCAGCACTTACAGCTACTGAAGACCCAGAAAAGAAAATCCTTTCTACCAAATTCCATGACACCATCAAATTGTTCAACATCAGAAAGGTGTATACTTTTTAAATAGTAATTTATTTTTTCCAATTATATGTAAAAACAATTTTTAACATTAACTTTTCAAAATTTTGAGTTCCAAATTTTTCTTCCTCCCTTTCTCCACTCCCCTCTTCCTAAAAGGGTAACCAATTTGATATGTTATTTATGTCAATCATGTAACACATATTTCCGTATTAGTCACGTTGTGAAAGAAGAAAAAGACTAAAAGGAAAACACACACACATAAAGTGAAAATGGTATGCTTTAACCTGCATTCAGAGTCCATCAATTCCTTCTCTAGACATTAATAGTATTTTCTATCATGAGTCCATTGTAATTTTCTCTGATCATTGTAAGTCATTCATGGTCAATCATTCTGCTGTTAGTATGTATTATATTCTACTGGTTGTGCACATTTCACATTGCATCAGTTCCTGTAAATCTTTCCATATTTTTCTGAAATTGGGCTGTTTATCATTTCTTACAATAGTATTCCATTATATTCATATACCACAGCTTGTTCAAACATTCCCTAACTGATGGGAATTCCCTCAATTTCCAATGTTTTTCCACCACAAACAAAAAAGCTGTTATAAATATTTTTATATCCATAAGTCCTTTTCCACTTTTTAATGACTTCTTTGGGATATAGATCTAGTAGGGGTATTGGTGGATAAAGAGATAGCTACAGTTTGACTGCTATCGTTTCAAAATGCTCTCCAGAATGTTTAGATCAGTTCACAATGCCATCAATGATACATTAATGTCCCAATTTTCCTGCATCCTCCACAACATTTATTATTTGACTTCTCTGTGATATTAATGAAGCTGATAGGGATGAGGTTTTAATTTACATTTCTCTAATCAAAAGTGATTTAGAGCAGTTCTTCGTAGGATTATAGATGGTTTTGATTTCTTCATTTGAAAACTGCCATGCTATTTTACAGTTTTCCAGGCAGTTTTTGTCAAATAGTGAGTTCTTATCCCAAAAAGCTGGGGTCTTTGGGTTTGTCAAACATTAGGTTACTCTTGTAATTTACTACTGTCCCTTGTGTACTTTTAGCCAGTATCAGATGGTTTTAATGGTTGATGCTTTATATTATAGTTTGAGATCTGCTACTGTTGAGCCCCTTTCCTTCTCTTCTTTTTTTTTAATTCCCTTGCTATTCTTGACCACATTTTTCCAAATGAATTTTCTTCTTTTTTTTTAATGGCTCCATACAACAGTTTTTGGTAGTTTGATTGGTATGACTGAACAAGTAAAATAGTTTAGGAGGAATTGTTTTTATTATGTTGGTTCTGCCTACACATGAACAATTGATATTTTTTTCCAATTGTTTTTATCTGACTTTATTTGTGTGTAAAGTACTTTGTAATTGTGTTCATATAGTTCTTAGGTTTCTCTTGTTAGCTAGAATCTCAAGTATTTTGTATTGTCTACAGTCATTTTAACTGAAATTTCTCTTTCTATCTCTTACTGATGGACTTTTTTAATCATATAAAGAAATGCTGATGATTTATGTGAACTTACTTTTATATCCTACAATGTTATTAAAGTTGCTAATTATTCTAAGTACTTTTTAAAATTTATTCTCTATGTTTTTCTAAGTATTTTATCATAGTATCTGCAAAGAGTGATAGTTTTACTTCCTCGTTACCTATTCCAGTTGCCTCAATTTCTTTTTCTTATCAGTATTGCTAAAATTTTTAGTAAAATATTGAATAATAGTGGTGATAATGGGCATCCTTGCTTTACCACTGTTCTTACTGGAAGGCTTCTAGCATATCCCCCTATAGACAATGTTTGCTTATGATTTCAGAAAGATTCTATTTATCATTTTAAGGAAAAGTTCTATTATTCCTGTATTCTCCAGTGTATTTTTATTTATTTTCAGTGTTCTACAATCACTACCATAAAATTTAGATTTTTTTCCTCCCTGTCCCTCCTTCCCTCCCTATTTCCTCCCTCCCTCCCTGAGACGGCATACAGTTTTATATAGGTTCTACACATAGATTCCTATTAAATAAATTTTCACCATAGTTAAGATGTATAGACAAATTGAAATGAGTGGGAGAAATCATATCACAAACCAAAATATATTACAGAAGAAAATGATCGGCTACATTCTGCAATTGAATTCCATAGTTCTTTCTCTGGATATAGAAGGCATTTTGCCTTAAAAAGACCTTTGGGAATTTTTTAAGTCCTTGCATTGCAATGAAGTTCTAAGTCTACCAGAAAAAATCCTCGCGCACTGTGGTTGTTATGGTGTACAACGTGCTCCTTGTTCTGCTCCTTTCACTCAGTATCAGATCATTTAAGTCTTTTCAGGCCTCTTTGAAGTCATACAGTTCATCATTTCTTATGTCACAATAGTATTTCATTACATTCATATACCACAATTTATTCAGTCATTTCCCTGTTGATGGACATCCCCTTGATTTCCAATTTTGGCCACCACGAAGAGTGTGGCTATAAATATTTTGGTAGCTGTGGGACCTTTTCCCATTTTTATGATCTCTTAGGGATACAGTCCTAGAAGTGGTATTGCTGGGTCACAGGGTATGCACATTTTTGTAGCCCATTGGGCATACTTTTAAATTGCTCTCCAGAATGGTTGGATCAGCTCACAGCTCCACCAACAATGAATTAGTATTCCAACTCTCCCACATATTCTCCAACATTTATCATTTTCCTGTTCTGTCATGCTAGCCAATCTGATAGGTGTGCTGTGGTAACTCAGAGTTGTTTCGATTTGCATCTCTCTAATCAAAAGTGATTTAGAACTTTTTTTTCATATGACTATAGATATCTTCAATTTCTTCCTTTGAAAACTACTTGTTCATACACTTTGACCATTTGTCAGTTGGGAAATGTCTTATATTCTTGTACATTTGACTCAGTTCTCTATATATTTTAGAAAGGAGACCTTTATGACAGACATTAATTGCACAAGTTCTTTCCAAAATCTGATAAATACAATATTCCTTGCCCCACTAATTTGTTTATAGTATCAATCTTTATACCTAGATCATGTACTCATTTGAACTTTATTCTTGTGTACAGTGTCAGTCATTGGTTGATGCCAGTTTCCACCATGGATGCTCGTTTCCACCATACTCTTACCCAGTTTTCCCAGCAATTTTTGTTGGACAGTGAGTTCTTATCTCAGAGGCTGGGGTCCTTGGGTTTATCAAACAATGGATTGCTATATTCATTGACTACTCTCTCTTGGCATATTTTACTTGTTTACTCTTCTGTTTCTTAGCCAGTAATGAGTGGTTTGGATAATTGTTGTTTTAGAATACAATTTGAAATCTGATAGAGCTAGGTCACCTTCCCTATCAATTCTTTTCATTAGTTCCCATGATATTCTGTATCATTTGTTCTTCCAGATGAATTTTGATATTATTTTTCCAGCTCTAGAAAATAATTATACCTGATAGTTTGATTAGTATGGCACTAAAGAAGTGAATTAATTTAGGTAGAATTGTCATTTTTATTATATTGACTTGGCCTACTCACATGCAACTGATATTTTTCTACTTACTTAGATTTGACTTGATTTGTGTGAAAAATGGTTTGTAATTGTGTGCATATAGTCCCTGGATTTGTTTTGGCAGGTAGACTCCCAAATATTTTATAGTGTCTACCCTAGCTTTAAATGGGATTTCTTTTTCTATCTCTTGCTGTTGGGAATTGTTAGTAATAAATAGAAATGCAGAAGATTTGTATGAGTTTATTTTGTAACCTGCAACTTTACCAAAGTTGTTTATTATTTCAAAAAGTTTTTTACTTGAATTTCTGGGATTCTCTAAGTGTATCATCATATCATCTGCAAAGAGTGATAACTTCGTTTCTTCTTTGCCCATTCTAATTCTCTCAACTTCTTTATCTTCTCTAATTGCTACAGTTTACATTTCTAGTACCAAATTGAATAATAGTAGTGATAATGGACATCCTTGTTTCACCACTGATCTTACTGGAAATGCATCTATCTTATCCCTATTGTATATAATACTTGTGGAAAGTTTAGGTAGATACTGTTTATTATATTATGGAAAGTTCCATTTATTCTTATACTCTCCAGTGTTTTTCACAGGAATGGGTGTTGTATTTTGTCAAAAGCTTTTTCTGCATCTATTGAGATAATCATGTGGTTTCTGTTGGGTTTATTGTTGATGTAATCAATTATGCTAATATTTTTCCTAATATTGAACCAGCCCTGCATTCCTAGTATGAATCCTACCTGCTTACCTGATCATAATGTATTGTTCTTGTGATAAGTTGCTGTATTCTTTTTGCTAATATCTTATTTAAATTTTTTGCTTCTATATTCATCAGTGAAATTTTTCTATAATATTCTTTCTCTGTTTTTGCTCTTCCTGGTTTAGGTATCAAAACCATATTTGTATGATAAAAAGAATCTGAGAGGACTCCTTATTCCCCAATTTCCCCAAATAGTCTATGTAATATTGGAGTTAACTGCTCTTTAATGTTTAATAGAATTCACTTGTAAATCCATGCGGCCCTGGAGACTTTTTCCTGGGGAGTTCATTGATGACTTCCTCAATTTCTTTTTCTGAGATGGGGTACTTTAAGTATTCAACTTTCTCTTCTGTTAATCTGGGCAACTTATATTCTTTAAAAAAAGTCATTCATCTCATTTAGATTGTCGAATTTATGGGCATGAAATTTGACAAAGTAATTTCTAATTATCGTTTTAATTTCCTCCTCATTGGTGGTGAGTTCATCCCTTTCATTTTTTATGTTGGCAATTTGGTTTTCTTCTCTTTTTAAATGAAATTTATCAAAGGTTTATCAATTTTAATGTTTTTTCATAAAAACAACTCAATTTTATTTATTAGTGCAATAGTTTTCTTAATTTCAATGTTATTAAACTCTCCTGTGCTTTTCAGTATTTCCAATTTGGTATTTGTTTGGGGATTTTCAATTTGTTCATTTTCAAGCTTTTTCAGCTGCATGCCCAGTTTATTGATCTCCTCTTTCTCTATTTTATTCATGTAGGCATTCAAAGATATAAAACTTTACCTAAGAACTGCTTTTTCAATATCACAAAAGATTTAGAAGGTTGCCTCATTATTGTCATTCTCTTGAATGAAGTTATTGATTGTTTCCATGACTTGTTGTTTAACCCATTCCTTCTTTAGGATTAGATTATTTAGTTTCCAAATAATTTTTGGTCTATCTTTTCATGGCATTTCATTACATGTAATTTTTATTGCATTATAATCTGAAAGAATGCATTGACCATCTCTGCTTTTCTGCACTGAATTGTGAGGATTTTATGCCCTAATACATGGTCAATTTGTGTAAATGTGACATGTAATGCTGAGAAAAAAGGTATATTCCTTTTGATTCCCATTCAATTTTCTCCAGAGAAACTATCATATCTACCTGATCCAGAATTTTATTCACCTCCTTAACTGCTCTCTTGTTCATTTTAAGGTTAGATTTATCAAGTTCAGAGAGGGGAAGGTTGAGGTCTCCCCCTAGTATAGTTTTGCTGTTTATTTCTTGCTGTAACTCCCTTAACTTCTCCTCTAAGAATTTGGATGCTATACCAGTTGGGTCATATATATTTAGTAATAATAATGCTTCTTTATCTATCCTGCCTTTTTAGCAGGATATAGTTTCCTTCCTTACCTCTTTTGATTAGGTCTATTTCTGCTTTTGCTTTGTCTAAGATTAGCATTCCTACCCTGATTTTTTTACATCAGATGAAGCACAATATGTTCTGCTCTAAACTTTTACCTTTACCCTGTGTGTATCCCCCATTTCACATATGTTTCTTGTAAACAACAAATTTTTGGATGATGGTTTTTAATCCATTCTACTATCTGTCTCCATTTTATGGGAGAGTTCATCTCATTCTCATCCATAGTTATGATTATTATCTATGTCTTTCCCTCCATCCTCTTTTCCCCCCTTTGTGGTGGAGTCCTGGTGTTGGTGTTTACCTGGTTGCCTGTTGTGACACTCAACCATGGAGCCTCCTGCTGGTTTGTTAAGACAGGGCCAGCAGCTGGTTTTCCAGGATGATTTCAGTCCTGTGCTGCATATCCCCTTTACCTGAGTGAGACAGGCTTTTCTTGCTAGTTTTTTTTTTTTTGTATCCCTAGCTGATAGCAAAATTCTTTGGAAATAACAGTCTATTTATTAATGTTTGTTTGCTTGTTGCATGCAGTTATTCATTCTTTGAATGAATTGTGTAAAAGATATCATATATTGTTGGAAATGAAGTTAAGTTAGTCATTTATTGAGAATGAGGTATTATAGTTGGTTAGCCCAAATATTGTGTTAGTCCCTCAAAAGGCTAAAATAATCAATAGAAAGTGTCTTTATGAAAGATTGAAAGTAAGAAATAGATAAGAATATTTTGATGGAGCAGTGTGGGATTCTGTATTCAAGAACTTAAGGAACAGAAATACTTCCAGCCCAGAATCCTCAGTCCTTTGTACAGATGTAGCCTGAAAACCGTTCCCTTATGTGCTATAAGCAGAGGTACTAAAGGTCCAGAAAAAAAAAAAATAAAAAGTTCTTAGTACTAGAGTTTTTGCCACTGTCAAATGGCTCAACATCAGAAACTGACAGAATTTCATCAGTGGAATGAATTTTAAGGAAAAAAAAAAGCATCCATCTGGTTTTTCGATCTACCCTAAGAACACTGACAGCATAATAACTGACTTGCAGCTGAAATTTTTTATAGGTGTTATCACTCCTTGGGAACAGGGAACGACTTTTTTGCTTAACTCCCTAACTCTTAGCATTGTGTTCTGGACATAGTAAATGCTTAACAAATGCTTCATTCATTCTCCTCTTTAGTGATCAGTAGTGTGTTTTTTTTTTTGTTTTTGTTTTTTTAAAGCAGAGAATCTGTAGCAACTTCATCAGCAAATGAAATATTTCAGGTTTTCAGCAAGAAATAGCATTTTGTTTCTTAGCTATATGTGGCCAATTAGGTAAAATAGGGCAGTGTATGGTAACTAAACACCAGTGTCCTAAAGACATCATTCAATTAATTTTTCTGAGAAATTCAGCTGGCCCGTTTCATATTGCTTTAATTAATTGGCAGTATAGGCTAATTTCAACTGGAGAATAGTTTTCTTTCCCTTCCAAACACATTTTAATACAATGAGCATAAAATTCTAGCAAATGGAAGGTGCCTTATTTTAGAGAAAAAAATGGATAACTAATATTTGAATGGAAGAAAAGATGGAATTAAGCACATTACAACTGAAACATTATTTTGAAAATAAATACCAATGGAATGATAATTATTTCTTAAATATCTTAGAGTTGAGAAAGAAATATTATTTTCCCTACATATGTCATTCTAAAGTTACTATTGACACTAAGCAATCTATACAAATTTAGAAAAAAAAGAGTTGTTCACAAATTCATCTAACTTTTCCAAAAAGTTTTTTTAGAGGCACCTTACATAGCAGAGTCCAGAAAATAAGTGCATTTCACTGTCACACTGACACTTAATATTTGTGTGACCATAGTTAAGTCACAGAATCTCTGTGCCTCAGTTTCCACATATGTAAAATAAATATCATTCAGCTTATAAGATTTTTGTGAAGATAAATACACACACATGCGCACACACACATAAAATGCTTTGCTCATCTTGAAGCACTCTACAAATATTAGCTTTCTGTTAGTGTGGTACAGTGGAAAGAATGAAAGCTCTGAGGTCAGTGGATTCAAATTCCATCTCTATCATTTGTATACCCTCAGGGAAGTCATTTAACTTTTCTGGGCCTTAGTTTCCTCATTCATAAAATGAAAGAATTTGATTTCAATGGTCTCTGACATCACTTTCCAAATCTAGAGCTATGACGATGCTTATTTTGGATGAATTTTAATTTTGATATTATATTATTTTAATATCTTAATGAATTTACGATGTGACCAAAGTGGGTTCTATGTCCAGAAGCACACATCTCAGCAAATTGAAATTTTTGCTATAAAGATTCCAGAATCATAGACTCAGAACTTCGAGAAGCCTTGAAGTTAATCCCTTTATTTTAGAAAACTGAAATTTAGGAATATTTTTTTAATAAAAATTTATTTATTTAACTTTTTACATTCATTTTCACAAAATTTTGGGTTCGAAATTTTCTCCCCTTTTATCCAGTCCCCCCACCCAAATACACCGAGCAATCTAAATTTTCCTATCACCAATCTGTCCTCTCTTCTATCATCCCTCCCTTCTCTTATCCTCATCTTCTCTTTTGTCCTGTAGGGCCAGATGACTTTCTATTCCCCATTGACTGTATTTCTTGTTTCCAAGTAGCAAGAACAATACTAAACAGTTGTTCATAAAACTTTGAGTTCCAAATTCTCCCCATCCTTCCTTCCCCACCCATTCCCTTTGGGAAGGCAGGCAATTCAATATAGGCCATATCTGTGTAGTTTTGCAAATGACTTCGATAATAGTCGTGTTGTGTAAGACTAACTGTATTTCCCTCCATCCTATCCTGCCCCCCATTGTTTTTATTCTGTCTTTTGATCCTGTCCCTCCCCAAGAGTGTTGACTTCAAATTGCTCCCTCCTCCCATTGCACTCCCTTCTATCCTCCCCCCACCCTGCTTGTCTCCTTCTCCCCCACTTTTCTATAAGATAGGTTTTCATACCAAAACGAGTGTGCATTTTACTCCTTCCTTTAGTCGAATATGATGAGCTGCTTGCAATATTTTCTCCTTGACCTGGGAATTCTGGAATTTGGCCACAATGTTTCTAGGAGTTTCTCTTTTTGGATCTCTTTCAAGCAGTGATTGATGGATTTCTTGAATACTTATTTTGCCCTCTGGTTCTAGAATATCAGGGCAGTTTTCCTTGATAATTTCATGAAAGATGATGTCTAGGCTCTTTTTTTGACCATGGCTTTCAGGCAGTTCCATAATTTTTAAATTGTCTCTCCTGGATCTCTTTTCCAGGTCAGTTCTCCCAATGAGATATTTTACATTCTCTTCCATTTTTTCATTCTTTTGGTTTTGTTTTGTGATTTCATTGTTTTTCAGAAAGTCATTAGCCTCCATCTGTTCCATTCTAATTTTAAGAGAACTATTTTCTTCAGTGAGCTTTTGAACGTCTTTTTCCATTTGGCTAATTCTACTTTTGAAAGCATTCTTCTCCTCCTTGGCTTTTTGAACCTCTTTTTCCAATTGAGTTAGCCTGTTTTTCAAGGTGTAATTTTCTTCAGCATTTTTTTGGGTCTCCTTTAGCAAAGTATTGACCTGTTTTTCATGCTTTTCTTGCATCTCTCTCATTTGTCTTCCCAGTTTTTCTTCCATCTGTCTAACTTGATTTTCAAAATCCATTTTGAGCTCTTCCATGGCCTGAGCCCATTGAATATCTATTTCAAATGTTTGGGATACAGAGGCCTTGACTTCTGTGTCTTTCCCTAATGGTAAGCATTGTTCTTCCTCATCAGAAACGAAAAGAGGAAACATCTGTTCACCAAGAAAGTAACCTTCTATGGTTTTATTTTTTTCCTTTTTCTGGGCATTTTCCCAGCCAGTTACTTCACTTCTAAGATTCCTGTCCACCCCCGCCTAGATCCACCCACCTAGGCTTGGGATATGTGATTCAAATGCTGCTCCCCAGCCTCAGGGCTTTTAGCAGTGGGCAGGGCTGCTATTCAGGGTAAGATTAAATTCAGGTTCTCAGGTGGGCGCAGGGCCACCTCCCAGGCTCCGTTCCCTCCATGGGTTTATATGGAGATCTTCAGTAATAGATCTGAGGTCCTGACCACTCTGGGAACTCCTGGCCACCGCTGCCTTTGCCACTTCCTCCTGAGGGATCCTGAGTTATGGAGACACCCCGCTCCCCTCTTGGCCAGCCCAGAAGTCTCTCTCACTTACCTGTAGTGCCTGTGGGTGGAGGGACCTTCGTGGCCACCTGAGGTTCTGTCCCTGAAGCCTACTCGGATCTGCTCCTCTTGGGGCCACACAGCCAGGGCAGAGCTGGTCTCCACTCCAGGTCCGGTGCACGATGGACCTTTGGGGTCGGTTTTTCAGGGCTCTCTCGAACGGAAATCTCCTCCACTCCATTGCTGTGTGGCTTCTAGTGCTCCAGAATTTGCGTGTCATTCTTTTTACAGGAAATTTATGGGTTGTGGGTTCAGAGCTAGCATATGTGAATCTTTCTACTCCGCCACCTTAGCTCCTCTCCGAGATTTAGGAATATTAAATGATTTGTCCAAAGTCATTCACACAGTAAATGGTGGGGACAGGAAATTATCCCAGGTCTTCATCAGTAAATTCCATATTCTTTTACACTTGTCCATGCCTTTCAATAAATCCTTCATAGAGGATTTTCCCAATATACTAGAGGATTTGCATTGGTTTTTCTTCTATTTTGAGTGTACTAATTCGTCACTCACCTTCTTCATGTGTTATCCCTTTCTCTTGCTATCTAATTTATTGAAGATCCCCTTTATTTTTGCACTTTGATATTTCTTTTCTGATGCCTTTTATATCACTTCTCAATTTCAAGTCAACAGTGGTGGTATCTGCAACCTATTTATATCCAACTTACACTTTCCCATATATATGGTTTACCCCTTGGGTCACCTCATATCATGATGTTCAACACTTAAGAAAGATTTAAAACCACCAAGCAAATAACTGTGTTTAAAAGATGAGCTTTTTATGACAGTAATTACCTTGTGTCATGGTGCTGAAATATTCAAAATAACAATCTGATCTTCAGCTTAATTTTGAATCCACCTTATTTTCCATTTAAAGTGGTCTATTAAAAATCTACATAACATGTAGATGTAGACAAATTATACACACACGTGTGTATATATGTATGTATTTTATATGTATATATTTGTTTTTGCACATATATGCATGAATATTACGTTAGACTCTGGATTTCCAACCATGGACATGTCTATCCTGATAATTTGCAATTTTCACCCACTATGGATTTCTAGTTATTTTATAAAAATATATATTTCTTGGCGCCTTTTTAGAACATTAAAATCAAACACCATTCCCAACATGAACCTAACATAATAAATGAAGAAAGAAATTAAGCAAAATTACCTGAAATATCAACAATTCCCTTTTGTTTTTCAGGTGTGCATGGATATACTCAATTCTTTCGACTGACAAAGTCTTTCTAGGACCAAAGCAAGTCAGGAAAAGTCCACACAAAGAGAAGTTTTATAGAAATACACTGTTAATTAGGAAACCCTCTTCTATAGGGCATTTTCTGTTTTTTAAATGCTATAACAGGAAATTTTGGTGATTAGAACAAACTGCATAACCACATCTTCCAGTCAAATTTGTATTCACAGAAATGTGGAAGAAATAATGAAGAAAAGGTCAATTGGCTAATTAACATTATCTATGTGTTTATGTTTTATAGTGAGTCTTTTATCGTTTTAACATGTGTGGGAGATATCTTATAAGTGAAGAGCTTTTAAGACTGCATTTTCTTCATTAGTCATTTAAAAATTTGTACAGAAAGTCTTTATATTCTCTATATTTGTCCATCAGTTGTGTCATACTGAAAACATGCTCTGCTCAGGTGCACTAATACATTATTTTTTTCTTGAACCATATATTAAATCAATTATTCAGGAAAGTATATATTTCCAAGTGGTCAGTAATATGAGAAAAGTTCCAACATACATTTAGCCACACTTTTTGTCATAGAAAAAATATATCAATAAACTAAATGCTCACTTACTGAGAACTGGCTGGAAATAAATACATTAATGTGGTTAAAAAAAGCAATTAGTGATGAAGCGGATAAAGCACTGGACCTAGTATCAGAAAGACCTGAGTTCAAATCTGGCCTCAAATTCCTATGAGCAGTATGACTGTGAGCAAGTCACTTAATCTCTGTTTGCCCTAGTTGGTTCAACTGTAAAATGGAGATAATAATGACAGCTGTTAGGGTTGTTATGAGGACTAAATAAGATATTTGTAAAACATACACATGTACACATAGACATGCACACTTAGTAAGCACCATATAAAGTTATTTTCTTCTTTTCCCTTAAGTGAGTAGCAGAGAACATTATTGCATTTAAAAAAAATGATGACAATGAATCCAAACATACTTGGAGAAAGATATGAAGTGATGCAAAGTTAAACAAGCAAGATCAGGAAAACAACACATTCAATAATTCAACAACATAAATGTGGTGAATAGAAGAGGGGAGGGAACCCTCCACAAAACAAGTGAAACTAAATTCTGTTAAATTACGACCAAATGACTCCAAGGAAAAGAAAAGAGAATGAAAATCTTTCCCTGCTTTGCCATAGATACGGACCATGTGAGTGAAAAACTTCAAACCATGTTAGACTTGATTGAAATGCCAGCTACTTTTGATGAATTGTTTTTTCTTTAAATTTTCCATTAAAAGGGAGAGCTTTTTGGAAAGGAGACAAACATATTGGGGAAATTATGTAATTTTAAAATTTAAAAAATTAAGAAAACATTATTCATGAAAAAAAAAATTGTCCACGGGAGAAAATAGTCCAATTATTCCTTACCTATTTTTATTAAGGATGACCTTATTATAAATATTTACATTCCCCAAAAGATTTTATGAAGATAAGAAGCAGTTATATAAGTTAGCAATTGTTAATGTCTTCCTGGTTAGATTATTTTGTGGCATTCATAATCTCCATGACACTTTTCCATTATTTTATAATCTTCCTTTTATTTTAATATCTTGAAAATTATTTCCTGAATGCTTATGAGCTTCAGGGTCTTTATCAATGAAGTGGACATAGCAGCAGCTTCTCTACCTACATCAGATACTTATTCACAGAAAGTACTCTGTGAGCTAGAAAGGATGGTATCTATAAATGTTCTTGTCCTTAATTACTATCATACTGTATTCAGGGGAATATGAAAGTGAGCCTTGCCTCAGACAAGTCACATCAACTTCAGTTTCCTGTTCTGAAAATGATGATAATAATCTCACCTACTTTACATGGTTTTATGGGGGGTCAAATGAAATAGTATATAGCAAGTTCTTTGAAAATGTGAAAGCAGTGTAGAGATAGTAATTGTTAATGTCATCAGACTTTTATAGATACATGTGCCTTCAGCACTGGAAAACAGCAGCCGTGTAATAAATGTTTTCTGATTTTTTTGTTGTTTCATTTATCATTCTTGTTGTTTCATGGATTAATGGCAAAAGAATAAACAAATAATTTTTAAAAATCATCCCTAAATGGCCAGGTTGCTAATTATGACCCTCCTTCTATTTATCTAGAATGGTCCTTGGATAGCTGACATAATTGAATCCTAAAGCTTTCCAGAACAGAATATTGTCTAGTGTTTGATTATCCAGGGCCATCTCCACCTCCATGACACAGAGAGGCATTTAAAATGAAAACATACAAGGAATGGTTGATTTCATTTGAGCTGGTAACATCTAGATCAGAAACTGTCTATTGATACCCATCAGAATTCAGTCTGTAGTAGGTAAGTCCTAAACATGTGCCTGAACCTAATTGTCATAGGTAGACTTTGAAACAAGAAAATGTCTAACTGACTCTGAGCCATATTATGGTTATTTCTAAAAGTAAAATCTAATCAATTCATACAAAATAAAATAAAATCTCCAAATATTCTTTTCTGACTATTGGTTAAATGACTCCATTGTCTGATATTTAAAGGCTTCCATAATTTTCCCCCCAAGTGCCTTTCTGGGTTTATTTGGCTTACCCCACTTCACTCACTCTATGTTCCAAACAAATGGGCTTTTTCACTATCCCATAATTCAGAATTCCATTAACTACCTCTATATTGTTCTCTATTCTTTTTTTTCACGCAGTTTCCCTTGTCTTTTATGTACTTTTCTGCCTTCTCTACCTCTATGACTTCTCAGTATCACTTAATGTTCAGTAAAAAGAGCATAGGCCTTGGAGTCAGGAAATCAGAATTCAAATCCTTCCTCAGACAGCTACTATCCGAGTGATGACGAGCAGGTTATTTAAGCATCTCAGTTTCCTCATCTATAAAATGTAGAAAAAAGCACCTGTCTAACATGGTTTTTACCCTAAAATGCTTTAACGTAGTAACACAATTTGCAAACCTTAAGGTGCTATATAAATAATAGTTATCATTGCTGTTAATTGCTATTTGTTTCCTTCTTAAATTATCTTAAACTTACTTATCTCTTTGTATGTTGCATCCTCTAGTAGAATGTCAAGGAAGAGTGCATTCTTTTTTTTTTCCTGCACAGCCACAGAATTTAACATGGGGTCCTGTATGAAGTCTTCCCTAGATAAATGCTTGATAAATTGAATCCCCATTTTACAGTTGAGAAAACTATGGAATAGAAAGGAGTCATGGGATCAGAGGTTTAAAGCCAGAAGGGACCTGGCCAAAACCTGGCCAAACCGTCTGGTTTAATTCTTTCCTTTTACAAGTAATAAAACTGAGCTTCATGAAAGTTGTTCCTAATCTGTGAATACATAGAAAGTACCAGAGACAGGAACCCAAGTTTCATGAGTCCTGAACTAGTTGGCTTTCCTCATCTACAAAGTGGCAATAAAAACATGTAGTCAACCTATCTGCCACATGGAGTTTCAGGGATAAGCAACTGAGATAACGTATGTTAAGGGATTTTTATAAACGTTGGCATAGCGCTAAAAAATCATTGGTGTTTTTCTTCTTTCTTGATCTAAATTATTTTCCTTGATATGTGCTGCTCAAAAAAATAACTTCCTAAAATTTTGCTCATTATTTCAGTTCACAATAAATACCTCCTTAAGTTTCCTCCTTTTATGTCACATCTAGTTTTGAAGATTTGAGCACCAATAAAAAACTGAAAACATGTACTTGTTATTGAGAAGAATCATGGAATTCTGCACCCAATCACCATGAGCTTCCCTTATGGAAAGGTGAAGACTTGCCACAGACTCCTTTAACCCCCAGGAGACTAAGAAGCATTGAAATGACATTGACCTTGCATTATTAATGCCTTGTCTATTTGGGTTTCATGGCAGGAGATAGTTTAACTTTTCAAGGCTGTTGGGCTTAAAGTGAGCTCATCATTACCAATGGAATCAACAAAGGGAACTCATTAACTGAACTATGTGATGTCAGATAAAAGCAAATGTGAAACTGAAGTGTGCTTTATAAGATTGCTCTTAAACTAATGATAAGCTGCAATCTGCCCTGGACAAGTACATTCCACCAGGTGAATTGTTGCAGTAATATCAGAGGTCCCATATCACACTAGGTAAACCTCTTCCCCTCCTGAACCTTTCAAATGCACAGTTCTCAAGTACTTTCAGTGAGAACAGAGGGGGAATTGACAGAACCATAAAACTGAGTTGAAAAGGATATTATAATTCAACAAATTTGAACTTCTACCCCTCAATAATATCTGTTAATTCTTTAGCTAACATCCCTCTTGAAATATTGCAGAACTGAACAAAAAATCACAGGCATGAATAGCACAGAGTAAATTTGGATTGTGGTCCTCCTTCTCTGACACTAATCGCTGTTAATTCAAATGATGTCTCTATTAGCTTTGTGAGTAACCAACTCATATTGTTGCATTTAGTTCAATAATGAAATTCTTATTGCGTACATAAGACTATCTCTACTGCAGATAAAAACTGAGCTAATACTAAATCCTGGCCCTCAAGGATTTGGAAAGATGCAAATTTCTATAATTAAGATGATAATTTAAGAACAACCTCTAAATGATGAAGTATTATACTTTTAATGACTACACTTGTGAGGAGCTAAGACACTGGATTCTGGCATGTTCTTTCTCCAAGAATTCTAATCTTCACCCTGGTCATTTTCCAATCTGCTCACTAACAATTACTTCTCCTGACTTTAACTTCTTTTTTATTTTCTTCTAAGAGTTGTAATCACATCAACCATCTCTCCATGAAAAGGCATATCAGTAGACTATTTTCTATTCTACTCACCATCCCTATGATTTCTAACAACAAAACAGCCTTCCCTGGCTACTATTCTCCTACGAAAATTATTAAGACCCTCCCTCCTTTAGAGTGTAACCTCTTTAAAAGTTCTAGAAGAGGATCATGACATCAGGGAGATGATGACATGACTTGCATTTGATTTTGATTTGAGTGAGGGTGGACTACAAGATCACCAACCTGAATTTTTTCTCCAACCATCCCTTGAGTAATAAAGAGGCCTATTCATTGAATGGGCTTATCTTAGTCAAAGTGAGAATCTGAAAAGACTTTAGCCTAAAATGGCCTGGGTCTCCTTTTGCATCCTGGGACATTTCCAGTCACCCTGATGAATATCTGACCATGGACTCAGATGACTCTGGAGGAGAAAGTGAGGCTAGTGACCTTGCACAGCCTTCCTTCACTCAAAATTAAAAAAAAAAAAACAACAATCTCTTTAAAGGTAAGGATTACTTTGATGTTTTTGCTCTTGGCACGTAACAAGCACTTGATAAACACTTTTCATTTATTCATTCAACTCATAAAGAGGTACAATTAAAGTGTCACTTGCGTTGGAGAGATCATGATTAACTTCATATGATATATAGTCAATTAAGTGCATAATAATATTTAATTAAGACTTCTATACATTCCTTTGAAACAATTGCTTTTTCTTTTAACCTAAGCATAAGATTTTGTATCTCACCCTATTAATTTCCTCATTTTACTTTTAAATCATCATTTCAGTCTCCTGGAATCTTTCTAAGTCTTAGTTATGTCATTCTAAGTATGTTATATATTCTCTCTTTATGTTTTCCATATATTTGATAAGTATATCTTCCATCTGAGTCATGGGTAATGATGATGAGCAGAATGAAATTGATGACAAAATCCTATTAAAGGCTTCTTTGTTGACCTTTAAGTGAATCACAGTAAAAGAGGTAAAATAAGAGAAAAATATTTGATTATGATAATCCCGGATTCATCACACAGGCTCTCCATATTTAAAATGATTAATTTCTCATTTCCCTCATAGAAAAAAGTGTTATTTTAATAGCATATGATAGCAACATCAAAGTTTAAAATCATAACTTTAGGTGTCATCAGGTCATTTCGCACAGATTCCCCTCTAGAACCTTACCCTCAACTCCTAGTCATTTCCTCTTCAACTTGAACCCCATAATTAAGATGCTTTATATAGAAAAGAACATAAGATTACTGTCCTTCATCACAGTTTGTTCCCTGCATTTTTCCCCAGTATATGCTGCATTTTTTCAAGGTATAAAGGAGAAGATGCTAGCTTCAGCTCTACTTTTTTTCTATATAGGAAGCACTAAATGGAGGTCCCACATTCCTTCCTTGCCTTGGAATACAGTTGTCAGAGAGAAGCATAAAACTTTTGAAATGAAAGGATCTCTACCAGAAAGAAATATTTACTAATAACATATTTGAAAAGTGGGAAACCAGTGTCTTGTTTGAAGGCCTCCAGGAACAAGGGACTCTCAAGACAATTCATTGAGTAATTCCAATTGTTAGGAAGTATTTTTGAAAATATAAAGTTTAAATTTATATCACTGACATTTGTACACATTGCTCCTGGTTCTGTTTTGAATACAAAATAAATGAGTTGAATCTCTCCTTGAATACAGCTATCATATCCACCCTGAGTCTTCTCTGGGCTACATATCTCTAAAACATATGACAAGGACTCCAGACCTTTTACTATCCCACTTGCCATCCTCTGGCCTCTGTCCAGTGTTGGAACCTATCATTCTCAGAGCCAAATATAATATGATAAATACAGTCTTAACAGGGAAGCACAGAGAAAGTCTATTTTTTTTCCTGGAACACTTATCTTTCTCCTTGAAGTCTAAGATCTCTTTAAATGTTTGGAAGGTCATATCATACTGGTGATTTCTATTAAAGGTGAAACCACCAAACGTACAAGATCTTTTCCCCTAATATTGACTAACCCTACTTCTTTCATCTGATAGACATGTAAAATTGCAACTTTTTTTTTTATTCCAAATACAAGACTATATAGATCCCTATTAAATTTCATCTTCTTGGTCCAAGCTCAATACTCTTGCCTGTCAAGGTTTTTTTAGAGCCTGACTGTCATCAACCATATTCAACATTATATCATCTACAATTCTGGGAACTATGCATCTATATATTTATTTAAGTAATCAAAAATATTAAATATCAGGAGTCCAAGAAAATAGCTATATGGTACCCTGAAGGAGTTCTCCTGGGAGATGGCATTTAAGATACTTTTTTGAATCAGAACATTTGACCCTTTTGGAATTTGTGAACTTGTATTATCATTAGCTTACATTTTTTCCATTTTATCCCACAAGAAAAATATGGAATATTTCATTAAATGCTTCGCTAAACTCAGGATTAACTACATCTATAGCATTCTCTAGAACTATCAATTTGGTAAGCCAAAAAAGTACATACGGCTAATTCAATATGACCTATCCTTGAAGAAAGTATGGTAGCTATTTATTCTCACCACCTCTACCTTAAAGAATTTGATGGCACAGTGAATCGAGCATTAAACTACCTATCTATCAGGAAGAAATGATTTCAAACCCTGCCTTCAACACTTACTACTTTTGTTTCCCTGGGCAAGTCTTTTAACTTCTATTTCAACTTTGTCAGCTATAAATAGTGATACTATTATCTATCACTTTCCTTGAAAGGTTAATGTGGTGATATTATGAAGTAACATAAAGTACTTTTTACATTACTGGAATATAGTAGGTGTTTAATAAATGCTTATCCCCTACTCTTCATGTATACACTCAGCTGTTGACTAACCATCTCTTTACTAATCTGTTATAGAACTCTTGAAGAAACTCAAATACATTGCAATACCTATAGTTTTCATATTCCATTGTCTTCTCTATCATGAAAATCAGTATAGTTACACTACTCCATTCCAGTGGCATCCCTCACATTCTCCATAATATTTGAGATATCACTGACAGCAGCTCAGCAAACATAGTTATCAGTTTTTGAAGATCCCTACTTCATCTAGGTTAGCTGACTTCAATTTACCAAGAGCAACTAGTTCCTCACTTATCTTGACTAATTATTATGTAGACACTTTTGCTGGGTTGTTTTCAGCTAAAAAATCATTCTCTGGTAGAGAAAACAAAAACAAAATAAAATTGAGCAACTTAACATAGCCTTTGCTATGTTATGGGTTACCTTTGTCCCCAATATTCCTAAGAAGTTCCACCTCTTTTAGCATTGTGTTATTTTCCCCAATTCAGTCCTAAGAGTCCCAAAACTTACTACTTTCCACTCTTTAACAAAATATTCTCCTATTCTTCTAAATTAATGATACTCTCGCCCCCCTTCCAAACTCCTCTCCCAAACTATTTCATTCATTCATTTCTAGGTTAGTTCCTTAATCCCATCCCCCCAAAACAACAACGACAATAACAACAAACATTGGTCCTACAATTCATTTCTGAAACTGCCAAATAATCTGTAGTTTTAATATAGTTTAGTTTATTAAAGATTTTAAACCAAATATGGATGATCACTTTCTCAAGATGGTACACAGCAGAGACATCATTCATGAGCATGGGACCAGCAAAACTTCCCAGTGTGGTCAAATCCAATTGCAATTGAAAAAAAAAAATTTAAAAATTTTTTTATTATTAACATTAATTTTAATTTTTTAGTATTCTATAATCACTATCATATAATTTAGATTATTTTTCCCCTCCATCCTCCCCAACCTCTCCCCTTCCTCCCTGAGATGGCATGCAATTTTATATAGGTTCTCTACATACATTACTATTAAATACATTTTCACTATAGTTATGTTATGTAGAAAAATTAAAATGAATGGGAGAAATCATATAACAAAGCAAAACATAATACAAAAGAAAATGATCTGCTACATTCTGTGATTGAATTTCAAAGTTCTTTTTCTGGTATGGAAGGCATTTTGCCTTAAAAGACCCCTGGGAATTTTTTTAAGTCCTTGCATTCCAATGAAGTTCCAAGTCTACCAGAAAAAAACTTTCGCACACTATGGTCATTACTGTGCACAACGTTTTCCTGGTTCTGCTCCTTGCTCTCAGCATGAGATCATACAAATCTTTCCAGGCCTCTCTGAAGTTATCCTGTTCATCATTTCTTATAGCACAATAGTATTCCTTTATATTCATATACCATAATTTACTTACCTATGCCCCAATTGATTGGCATTCCCTTGATTTTTAGTTTTTGGCCACCAAAAAGAGGGCTGGTATAAATATTTTTGTACATGTGGGACCCTTCCCCATTTTTATGATTTCTGGGGGATACAGTGCTAGAAGCGGTATTGCTGGGTCGAAGAGTATGCACATTTTTGTGGCCTTTGGGCATAGGTCCAAATTGCTCTCCAGAATGGTTGGATCAGCTTACAACTCCACCAACAATGAATTAGTGTTCCAACTTTCCCATATCTTCTCCAACACTTATCATCCACTGTTCTGTTATGTTAACCAATCTGATAGGTGTGATATGGTATCTCGGAGTTGTTTTGATTTGCTTCTCTCTAATCAATAGTTGTTTAGAGCATTTTTTCATATGACTATAGATATCTTTAATTTCTTCCTCTGAAAACTGCCTGTTCATATCCTTTGATCATTTATCAATTGGGGAATGACTTGTATTCTTGCACATTTGACTCAGTTCTCTATATATTTTAGAAATGAGAATTTTATCACAGACACAAGTTGAAAAAAATCTTTTCCAGTTTTCTGCTTCCCTCCTAATCTTGGTTGCGTTGGATTTGGTTGTGCAAAAACTTTTCAGTTTAATGTAATCAAAATTATCCATTTTGCATTTCATAATGCTTTTTATCTCTTCTTTAGCCAAAAATTCTTCCCTTCTCCATAAATCTAATAAATACAGTAATCTTGCTCCACTAATTTCTTTATAACATCAATCTTTATACCTAGATCAGGTACCCATTTGGACTTTATTCTTGTGTGTGGTGTCAGGCATTGGTCTATACCTAGTTTCTGGCACATTGTTAGCCAGTTTTCACAGCAGTTTTTGCCAAACAGTGAATTCTTATCCCAGAACCTGGAGTCCTTGGATTTATCAAACAGTAGAGTGCTATATTCACTGACTACTGTGTCTTGAGTACCTAGCATATTCCACCTGTCTACTTTTCTGTTTCTTAGCCAGTACTAAGTGATTTTGAGAACTGCTGCTTTATAATACAATTTGAGATCTAGTAGAGCTAGGCCACCTTCCCTAGCATTTCTTTTCATTAGTGCCACTGCTATTCTGCACCTTTTGTTCTTCCAGATGAATTTTGATATTATTTTTCCAGCTCTAGAAAATAATTATCAGATAGTTTGATTAGCATGGCACTAAATATGTAAATTAATTTAGATAGAATTGTAATTTTTATTACATTGGCTTGTTCTACTCATGAGCAACTGATGTTTTTTTCACTTACTTAGATCTGACTTTATTTGTGTGAAAAGTGTCTTGTAATTGTGTTTATATAGTCCCTGTATTTGTTTTGGAAGGTAGACTCCCAAATATTTTATAGTGTCTACCCTAGCTTTAAATGGGTTTTCTCTTTCTGTGTCTTGCTCTTGGGCTTTGTTAGTAATATATAGAAATGCAGAAGATTTGTGCTGAGACTGTTTGCCCCTTCTAATGATCCCATTGATCCAGGATTTTTCTGGGGAAATATTTCATGATTCTTTCAAGGTCAGCAAGGGGATAGGGAGGGAGCATTTACCAATCACGCCTCCATTTTGGCTCCCAGAAGTTCAAGTAAGTGACTTACTTTAATCTCTGGTCTGAAAGTCTCTGCATAGCTGCTGCAGATACCTGACCCCTCTTCCCTGGTTCTCACTTGCTTGACTGTACTTGACTCAAGCCCTGAGCTGCTGTCCCACAGTGCTGCCACTTCCTCAGCCTGCCCCAGGCTTTCCTGTTCAGCCGTGCTGTGGCAGAGATGATGTGCTGTGCATGTATGCTCCTCCACCATCCTGGAATAATTTGTTCCAGTCTATCCTGGACTGTGAAACTGCCACAGTCTGTCTTCTATTGGATTCAGCACCTCCAAAATTTGGTCAGATTCTCTTTTTAGAAGTATCTGATGGAGTTTATCTAAGAGCTTAGGTGAGTAGTTGCTCTCATGCCACCATCTTGGCTCCACCTCCAAAAAATGTTTAATGGAAAAATAAAAATACAATCAAATATAAACAATGCTACTTTGAGGTTTTCTAAGTCTATATTTTGCCAGCAGGGATCAATTTCTATTTGAATTTAACAACACTGGTGTAAAGGTTATTAATTATCAATTTGGAAATACGGACCCCAGGGCATTGTGTATGTGAGATTTTAATGATACTATGATTCCATAATCCTGTGAAATTTCCTTTTGCAGCCTCCATTATATACACTTTCTCTTCACGTCCTTAGTCCTATGGCATCCCAAAATTCCAAGGCAGAGGGCGGAAACATCGAAACATTAAATTGTAAGTGATTGTGAACATATTAGGCTGCATTTTAAGGTTTTTGAATTACTTTGCAAATGTTTAATTTGTATACATGGGAAAAGGAAGTAGGGAATAAAATAGGGACAGAGAAATGCAATAGCTTATGCTCACTCTTCCATTAGCATTCACATGATCTAATTAAAACTTAACGAGATCTCATGACACAGGTAGTAAGTATTTCCAATAATGACCCACATCTGCCAGTATGAAACCATGACAAAATAAAAACATTAAGATAAAGACATTTCAGAATCGGTTTCTCTAATAAATTGAATTTTTCATTTTCCTCTTGGACCCTGTAAAGACTTTCTTTTTAATCTGCAACTTTCTTTATAGAGGGAAGTGCCAATATAATATTCACAGCAACTACAATGGCCATGAATATCCCAGAGCGATTCTGAATCATGAAGTACAACAGACTCTCCACATGGAAGACAGAAGCAAAACATTTATTCAGACACCAGAAAGCCAAATTCTATCATAGTAACAAAAATCTATACACAATAACAATGCCGAGGGCAATACTATCCCCAAGCCTTTATCCTGTTAGGCTTCCCTCAAACCAGGTCCCTTAAACAAATCACACAAACAGGCTTTCCTTAACCAAAATGCCCTTTTCACACTCAGCCAGCTGAGGGCTTGCCTACATCCTTCCTAGTTCTCACTGTTCTCTCACTAATTTCCCCTTAGTTCTGCTCTAGCTCTGCCTCTTCCTCTTCCACCTTTCAGCAAACTTAACTTACCACAGGCTCCATGTAACCCAGGCAGGTCCCATGGGCTTATTAATGAATGGGAAAGATCTCCCCATTTAAATTACAATTGCAAGAGGGAGGAGGAACAAGAGTCATACAGAGAACCCCTGAAAGCCAAGCGCTAATTTGTGACTGAGCCCCTGACTTGGCACAAGATCCAGCACCAACCCAGTAAAGATGCATTATGTTCCAAAGGTACATATATCTAGGTTGTGAAGGTCTATGTTTTATTGTCTTGGTCAATTCAATGGTAATAATTGATACCACAAAATTCTTTGAATATAAATTTCTCTTATTATTTATCACTTTTAAAAAAATGAATGTTAATAGTTTACTTCAGTCAGAATTTGGGTGAGATTTCAAGGGATTCAGACAAAAAGAAAGTAGAATTTAATGACCTTATATTTTGGGTAAGCCCAAAAGGAATGGAAAAATTCAATTTTTCCTCTGAAAATTAAATAAATAAAAAGGAGAACCTGCCTAAAGTGATTGACGTACATGTACAGTGAACTCATTGTCCAACTCAGATTTTAAGTGAAATGTATAGAAGATATAAACAAGAAAAACATTTTGAGAATGAGTAGAAAGGTACAATACAACTTTATAAAGAGCATCAAAAGTTCAAAATAAGTGAGATTTGGCATTGCATATACAAACAACCAAACTTTTTTTTTTCCTTTGGTAATCCATGTTGGGGGAAGGAGAAGCTTGGTATGTACCTTTTGTGCTATTTTCAATTTGGGAGCACTACATTTTAGAGAAGTTAGAGTACAGCAGAAGTATACTTAAGAAGAGGCTGAACAGAATTCGGAAATGACCTACAACAGACTTATTGAAGGAGCTAGGAAACTTTACTACACAGAATAGGAGATTCATAGGAGATGTGACAGCAGTGTTTAAGTTACATGGAAGAGAAAGTGTTCATGTTTTGTTTCCTGAAAAGCAGAACTAGGAATGACAGTTACAATATTCAGCTGAAGAAATTTAACAATTCCTAAACATTAGAGTTATATATTACAGTGGAATAAATTTGCTTAGGAGGTAGCCAATTTCCATCTTTATATGCTATAAGTAAAAGTAGGATAACACCTTATCAATATGAGGAAAGTGTAAGAAGAAATTTTTGTCAGGTGAGAATTGGAGTAGATGCTCTCTAGCTATTAGATTCCGTTATGCTATATTTCTGTGCCACCAGTCATTGATACTGTGGAGGCCAATACATCATAGGTTCGTAGAATAGGAAGGAACTTTGAAGGTAACTTAGTCCAACCTTTGCCCAAAGCATGAACCCTCTCTACAACATCTTTGCCAGTAAGATGTCTTTCTGAATCCTCCATTAGTAGGGAAATTTTTTTTGGTAGACTATTTCATTGAAGAATAGCTTTAGTTTCTTTCTGTATTTTGAGGTGAAATATGATTGAATCAAATGATGGGTATAGTCAATCTTGAAGAAGTTATAAGGGAACAGGAATATTATTGCATTATTTTTGAAACTATAAATAAGTATTTTGGAAAACAATTTTGAATTATCCAAATAAAATCAATAAAATGACTATACCTTTTGGCCCACAAGTCCTATGTTTAGTTAATCAATGATAAAAATGATAAAAGGTCATTGATAAAAGGAAAATTCCCATATATGTCAAAATATTCATGGTAGCTATTTTTGTGGTAATAAAAATTACAAAAAAAAAGATTGGTGAATGAGTAAACAAGCTGTGGTACATGATGTAAAGGAATGTTACATAAAGGAGTATTATAAGGACATATATTATACATTTAGAGAATCTTGAACAAATTTACATGACAAGGACCAAGCAGAACCAAGAAAACAGTATATAGTGACTTTGACAATAACCATGTAGTAAAAAATAACAACCACAAGATAATTAAAACTGAATGTTATAAAATCACAAAACAAAAGAAAAAAAACCACCACAAAGAAATATGCAAAGGTATCCCTACACTTCTCCTTTGCAAAGGCAGGAAGGGCTATCAGTGAGGAACGTTACATATATTTTCAAACTTTTTGGGGATGTATTGATTCATTTTGCTTTTTTCCAATCTTCTCTTTTTTTCCCTTAAAAAATTCCATTATAAGGTATGGTTTTCTGGAAAAGGCTAGAGAAGGAACATTGGGAGTAAATTAAGTGATGCATAATAAAAGATGCTAATAAAATTTAACAAAATAATTATGCCTCTATCCTTGTTTTCAACTCTGGTACCAAGCACAAAAATTGTTAGTACTTCTGTCATAGTATAATCCTTTAAATATTTAAATATATCCTTACTATTTCTTCTCTAGACTAAACACCACATGTTCCTTTAAAGAGCTTAGATTTCACTACCTTACTCATCACCTTTTTTGAATGAATTCCAATTTGTCTTTATCTACCTCCCCATCCTTGATTTCATTTATAGGATTCATTTTGTTATTGAATGAATGAATTAAAAACATTTTCAAAGTGCTTGTTCTCTGTGAAAGTAATGTGCTAAGCACTGGGGATGGAAATAGAAAAGTAAAATAATTTCTGTCATTAAGTAGTTCCCATTTTTAGGCGGGGGAGACAACCTGTGTGGAAGTTTCCAGACTGGAAAAGTTCCAGAGTGCCTAGGTTACCATGATGAGCCAGATAGTAATGCCTCTTCTTTATGATAATTTCATGAAAAACAAAACATATAGCTTTATGATGTTGAATGATTCAACAGTATAAAGAACTCTGGTGACAAGAACTGTCTTTTCTGGGTCTTCTATAAATATAGCTGTAGCACTACCGGGAACACATGCTAGGTAGACTCTATCTTCATAAGTGTTGCCTCCTAGAACAAAGTCTGAGGGCACTGGACTGGAAGCATTGCTATTTACAAGATTCTTGGTTTCAGGGTCCTGGAATACCTCCACTACAATGTGAGGGGAGATAGCCCATGTGGTGGTATGTAGGTTGCTTAAAAATGGATGGGATATCTACACTGTTTGGAAGCTTGGATGAATTAGCCTTTAATTTTCCTTACATACAGCAGATTCTGTTATATCCCAATCCCCCTTCTCCCAAAATGGCTTGTGAACTGAAGTGTCCTGAAAAGCTCATGTTGTCTGCCTACTCAACCTAGCTCCAACTCCTCTTGGGTTCCCTACCTCTCTGAAAATTGCCACATCTAGTGAAATTCTGATTGAAGAGAAGAAGTTAAAAATAAAATTGGGTTTTAGATAATGCTAAGATATATTTTGCCTTTTCCGAATCAGTAGAGGTCAATAAAAATATGCACACATTACCCTGAATTGTAAAGTTTCATGTTACTTTCTAATGATAATAGACTCCTTCATAAAATCACAGAATCTTAGATATTTTGAGCTTAAAGTGATATTATAAATCATATTGACCACTCCTTCTACTTTTATTGCTTTTTAAAAAATAATTATTTATACTTTCTGTATTTATGTCCATTTATTTCTGAATAAAACATTTCACATCTTCACCACCCTTCAAGCTGCCTGTTGTTATAAAAGATAAAAAAGAAATTGGGAGAATATAGAGTTTAAGAAAATGACTCAAAACATAAATCATATATGGCATATATTCATGAATATATATACACACATGTACATATTGTATACATACAGTACATATATGCTGAGAGAGGAATTCATTTTAACAGAAGATGTTTAATGAATTTAACTATAGAACATTTTTTCTTTTTTACATTTTTCAATATAGTAATCATTGTACGTGTTTATATATACATATATATATTTACATATATTCTTTTTCAACCTTATTTCCCTCTGTATCAGTTCCTGTCTTCCTATACCTCTCTAAATTTTTCAAAAACATCATTTTCATTATTTCCACATGGCACAATTTGCTTAACCATTTCCCAATCATTGAACACCTACATTGTTTCCTATTCTTCGCTACCACAAAAAATGCTGCCATGAATATTTTCATGTACATATGTAGCAGCAAGAATCCAAGCATATACAGGAGGGTCTATTCCACAGGTTCTTAGTTCTTCTTTTCTAAAAGAAAAGCAAGTTTTGAGGGGTTGATCTTCTTTAATTACATTCACCAACAGAGAAAATACAAGCAGGGCTTCTAACTGTCTGACCATAAGCTATACATATATAAGAGATCAACAGAGAGATCCAACTGTCTGACCATTATATACATATATTTACCAGAGAGAGAAGTAGCAACATCTGGGTTCTCAAAAGAGGGTGGGGGCTACCCAGAGTCTCATCTAACACAGGAACCTTCTTCCAAAGAAACCCCCAAAACAAAACTTCACTTCAGGGTATATATACACTTTTCAGAGCTGGAAACCAACACCCTCATGACCCAGTGCCTCATTAGCAATTAACAAAAAGTCTGGGCCTTACCTGAAAAACTAGCCTCCCCTAATTTGAGGCCCATTAACGGACTGAAAAGGTCTTTCATTAACATAAATATCATTAACATTACCATACAATCAATGACTTTTATTTCAGCCATTGATCTTTTTGAAACACATGCCTAACTGCGGAATCTCTGGATCAAAGAGATTAGATATTCTTGTCACTTATTTTAACCTACTTTAAAATTCTTTTCCACTGTGGTTGGATTAAATTGCAAATCTGACAAGAATGAAATGATGTTTTTGTCCTCTCCAAGTTCCTCCAACATTGATTATTTCTAACTTTTGTCACTTTTGCCAATATGACCGCTTCCTTCCCCCCTTTTGAAAATGAAGAAATAATAGCTGACATTTTTATAGCACTTCATAATTTGATTAGTGCTTTAAATATATATCCACTATATCATAGTGACTCAAACTCAGACTAGGAAATAAATGACAGCAAAATTATGGCAGAGCCAGAGCTATGACCTAAATTTCTAGACTTCCAGTTTTTCAATGACACCATGCTTTCTCCTTTTTGCCAAATCCCCCCCAAAAAACAAACAACTTCTCTATATTAGAAAAGTAAAAGGACTCATGTATGTCTTTTATATATTTTTAAGAGCCTATGGAACTTCCAGTGATGAAGCCAAGATCATACAAGATATTCCAGCTATCATGTTAGAGATGCTGAGGGCTTGGCATATGATATTCCAGAGGATCTGGGATTACAAGGAAAAATCACTTACCAGAAAAATTGAGTATAATACTTCAGGGGGGGAAGAAAATGTGGATATTTAATGAAATAGAGAACTGTTAAAGAATTCCAGATGAAAAGAACAGAGGTGAATTAGCCTTATTCCTCAATTGATAGTCAAAGGACATTCAGAGATATTTTTCAGATGAAATCAAAGCTATCTCTGGTCATATGAAAGAAATCTATTGAATATGAAAAGAACTACTGATGAAAGAAAAGTTCATTTACACAAAACCCAGGTGCTGCCTCACATCTCCTAGACTGGCCAATATGACAGAAAAGAAAAATGAGAAATGCTGGAAGAGATGTGGATAAAATTGGGACACTGATGAGTTGATGGTAGAGTTGTGGACCACTCTAACCATTCTGGAGAACAATTTGGAACTATGTCCAAAATGCTACAAAACTTTGAATATCCTTTGACCAACAAATTATTAGTGTGTCCATATCTCGAAAAGATTACCAAAAAGGGGTTAAAATGTATCTGTACAAAGATATGTATAGCAGCTCTTTTTGTAGCAGCAGAGAATTGACTATCAATTGGGGAATGGCTGAATAAGTTGTGGGTACATGATTGTGGTGGAATACTATTGTATTATTTGAAATGATGAGCAGGATGGTTTCATAAAAACCTGGGATGTTAAATGAACTCATGCAAAGTGCAGTGAGCAGAACCAGGAGAACACCATCCACAGTAACAGCAATATTGCAGGGATGATTAACTGTTACTTAGCTGTTCTGACTAATATAATGATCTAAGACAATTCCAAAAGACCATAATTAAAAATGTGATCAGTCTCCAGAAAGAGAATTGATGAACTCTTGTTGTAGATCGAAGAAAAATTTTTTTTTTTACTTTCTCTATTTTTTTTCTGTTTTCTTTAGCAACAGTGTTGAGGTGGCATAGTGGACAGAGTGATGGGCCTGGAGTCAACAAGACTCATCTTTCTGCATTCAAATGTGTCCTCAAACACTTACTAGCTGTGTGTGACCCTGGGCAAGTGACTTAACCATATTTGTCTCTGTTTCCTCATCTTTAAAATGAGCTGGAGAAGGAAATGGCAAACCACTTCAGGATATTTGCCAAGAAAACCCTGAATGGAGTCACAAAGAGTCAGAAATTACTGAAATGGCTGTATATCAACAAAATATGGAGATATGTTTTGCATAATGTCATATGAATAACTGACATAAAATTGCTTGCCTTGCCAAGGAAGGATGAGGGGTACCACTGAAAGAGACAATTTGGAAATTGAAATATTTTAAAAACAAATGTTGAAATTTTTCACATGTATTTGAGAACTATTTAATAAAATAAATAAAAATATTTTTAAAAAGAGCATATACATTGATCTTCATTTTTAAGCTGAATAGAAAGAGAATTTGCAGTTGTCCTCTCTTTCTCTCTCTTACTCTCTCCCTTCTTTTTTGTTCTCCCTCATACACTTATAATGGTGATCTGCAAATAGTACTCTGAATAAATATTGTTATTTCCAATAGTTGGTTGACTGATAGGGAAACATATATATTGCTGCCTCTCTTCTCCGGCATTTTGATTTTTATTTAGAATAACAGAAATAAATAGTATATTCACCAAGAAATTGAATTTTTCATCCTTTATGGTAGTATAATAACTACTATAATTCTGTTATTGAAGGCTAAATAAAAATTACTATCTACTTTCCATTTCACAGTTTAGCTACTGATTCCTCTCAGCTTTACTACCTGTTTGCTATTTATACTGCCTCTAAAATTCTAGCAGTGGGGAAGACAAAGTGTAAGTTGTATTTACTGTTTAAATGAAAAGTTATTCTTCCTTGTATCATTTAAAAAAATAGAATTTGCTATAGTAATAGGTTACTGTTTACTTAATATTTTAAAGTTTGTAAGGGCAGTTAGATGGCTCAGTGGAGAGTGATCTGGAGTTAAGAAGATCCCTCTTCATGAGTTTAAATCCAGCCTCAGATGTAAGTGTCTGTGCGAACAAACCATACCAGCATCTCCACCAACAAAACCCCAACTGAGTCATGAACATTAAGACACGATTGAAATAACTTCACGATAATGTCTGTGAATATATAGTTGTATGTAGGTATACATAAAACTTAACACTATACTAAGACTTTGGGGATATCCTGTATACACGGATATCATATTATTTGATTCTCACAATAACCACAGGAGGCTAATACTACTATTATCCTCATTTTGCAGATAAGGAAATTGAAGCTAAGAGAACATAAATCACTCACTCAGAATCACTTACTAGCCTCACTAAATGTCTGAGTCAGGATTTGAAGTCATGGCCCTGCATCGAAGTCAAGCAATCTATGAACTATGCCATGCTGCTTCCATGATGAAATGATGACTTTAAAAAATAGTAATTTTTAACATGCCATATGCAAAGATGACCTACATAAACCTAGAGCTCTATTCAGTTTAAGAAGTACTCACCGAGCACCTATTGTGTGCTCAATTGTATTCTATATATCTAGATAGAAATGGGGAATGAACTCTGCTTGTCTAGTATTTCAGATTTATACATTTCTTTTCTCAGACTGATTTGGAACCATCAGCAATAAAAACATCAGTGTTCAGGTATTTTGCAGTAAATTATTTGTGCAATAAAGTAGAAAAATACTTTTTACAGAAACTGGATGCTATAGGTAAAGGTGTAAGGGTTAGGGTTTGGGTTCTTGTGTTTCTCCTTCATTGTAGAAGGAGACCACAATATCAAGATGATGACCTGTAGCTGACTGTGATATGAGTGAGGGAGGACTGTACCAGATCACCAGCCTCACTTTCTCTTCCAGAACCAGCTGGCTCCAGCTGCCAGATATTCATCAGGGTGACTGGAGATGGCCCAGGATGCAATGTGAGACCCTTACCATTTTAGGCTATGGTCTTATCACATTCTCACTTTGAGTGAAATATTCCCTTTCAATTAATAGGTCTTTCTAAGTAGTTACTCAGGGACTGGACCCTTTAAAATAAAATCAAATTGGGAGGGGAAGACCCTCAAGGTTCCTGGGTAAAAAAGAAACAGTTACTATTTAGTATTTACATTCATAGTGGAAGCATTGATGAATCAAGAGACAGAATACATGAGTTCCAGCTTCTACAAAGACCTTGAAGCAATTTTGCTAACTCTTATATAGCATTTAATATATGTCAGGCATTGTGCTAAGCACTTCACAATTATTATTTCATTTGATACTTACAATATCTCTGTAAGGCAGATGCTTTTATTATCTCCATTTTACAGATGTGGATACTGAGGCAAACAGGTGAAGTGACTTGCTCAAGGTCACACAATGTCTGAGGTGGGATTTGAACACAGTGCCTCTAGGTCCAGGGTTCTATCTACTGTACCACTTAGCTGTCCTTACTGAGTATATACATCTTCTAAACAGAAGACAAAAGCAGAAAATTGACATGACACTAGCAGAATATCAATGGAGACAAGCAATGTAGAGGATCCACTATCTGAAATAGGAGGGCCATATCAAACTCACAATTTCAGACTTCTAAATATGTGCAAAGTACGGATAAGAAGGATATAATCTAAAATTCTACAAGTCAAACTAGTACAAAAGGGATGCAGATCAAAGGCAGGAATCTGAGGCCATATACAAAAGAGTTGCAGTCTTGTAATGATAGTATTATGAACTCTTAAGGTCAAAATAACTTTGGATTTTCAATAACATTTTCTTTTTCAGTTGTGGTAACAGTTTAATAAAAAGATCAAAGAAGAGACAGGGCTAAAGTTCATATGAGAGTACAATGTAATTAGTGATGGACAGAAGGCAGAATGGTTCAAGACTTGTAGTTTCCTTCACAAAGGACAATATTCAGATTGAAGAGGATATGATAGAAAGAGTTTAAGGGGAATTATTTGTAGATGACAAAAAGCTAAAAGGGATAGTGAACAGATTGGATAAGAGATGTGGGGTCAAAATAGATCTTGGTAGGCTAGAACGTTGGTCTATATTATTAGATGAAGCTAATTATGAGTAAATGTAACATTTTACACTGGGACTAAAAATCAACCTCATATGAGGCAGAATTAGCCAGTGGTTAGTATGAAAAATATTTTTTTAAAGTGTCTCTATCCTGGTCAAGTTAAATTTTTTGTTCACTTCTGGGCATTAAATTTTGGGGAAAATGCTGATAAATTGGAGAGAAATCAGAATGGTGAATAATCTTATATTCATGCCAGAATTCAAAGAAACTTTTCAGATGTTTAGCCTGAATAAGACAAGGTTCTACGGAAATAAGATAACTGTGTTAAACAATTTGAAGAGCTCTATTATGCTAGCAAAGATAGATTTATTTTGTTTGGCTTCAAAGACAAGAATTAAAAGCTATGCTGGTAAGCCGTAAAGATGCAGTTGTAGGCCTGACTTTAGGAAATATTTAACATCATTCTCAAAAAGTAGAATTGACTGCCTCAGGAGGAAGTGCTTACAACTCATTGGCAGTTCTCAGACTAATACTGGATGACTACTTTTCAAACATTCAGTTCAATAAGGATTTATTAAGCATCTGGAAAACGCCAGATGAAGGAGGTACAAAGATAAAAAATGAGACATCATCTAACCATATGGATGTCTTATTGCATCTCTACCTTGAGTATTAGTATCACTCTGCCTTTTGGGCATGTGTGAGAGGCAGTGTACAGTTTTGTGTCTTTAAGATGGATTCCTCTTTGAAGTAGGTATGTTTCATCCATTCTGTTTGTTTCTCCAATATCAGGACAGTGTCTGACACAGAGTAGGCTTCAGGATCAAGGAGTTTTAACTGAGAATAAAGGAAAGGAAAAAAGGCAAGAGAGATTTGAGTATAAATACAAAGATGGAAGGGACATGAAATAGTTAATCATCAACTAATTCATCTCCCTCCTGAGAGCTGAAGTAACTTGTTTTAGGAAAGGATAGCATATTATCCTGGATAAGTATCAATTTCTATCATCCCTATATTATCCTTTTCCTCCATTCTCAGAACCTTATTTTGATGCATTCAAATAATTTTCATTTCTTGTTTTATATGTAATGATATACTTACTAAAGGAGTTGCTGGTAACAGCTTTTGGTAAGTGGGGTTCTGGAATCCCCTATAAAATGTTTGACTAATAGAAAACTAGGATATCCAGAGGACAAATGGAGTTCTTGATTACCATCTGCAATATGATCTTTTATGTAGACATTAAAGTTCAAAATATTTATTGTAATAACTGTTTAATTTTAAATTGTACTTAAATATAAAAAAGATCTCATGGACAAAGTATGTATACTATCTAGATGATACTATGCAATAGATAGTAGAGAGAGTTTATATTACATTATAGATAGCATGTATATATACTCTCCATTTTATATAAATAAATATAAAATATATCAATAAAATCTTGCATTTCTTTGTCAATAAGATCAAGTTTTACATGTAAGTACAATTTAAAATTTAATAGCTACTACTGTTATGTATATATGATGTTTGTTTTATGTGTATATGTATGCATGTATATATATATATATATACACATGTATATTTATACATATATTCCATTTGTCAATTTTTTTGGATGAAGTAGAAGATTATGTATACTATGACCTTAAAATGAAATCACAGGGGAAATTAAGTTTAAGAAGAGAACAAATTAATTAAGTCAAAATGAGAGGACAAAAAATAGACAAAAAGTAGAAAAGATCTGTAAATATTAATAGAAAACTTTATTTTCAATATTATCAGAGTCATAACACTAGGCATCAAGCATCACAAGTCTAAGTCTATTGTTTGACATAGATATTGTTTGGAAGACAACAGAGATGAGAAACACAAGCGAACTAGACTACCTATATTCAGAGGAGTTCCATTTCAGAAGCAACACAATTTTGAGATTACTGGGAGATTGATTCTAAAGGCACTTAAAGGAAGGAATGATATTAAAAACTTGGCTAAAAACATCTTGGATCAAATTATTGCTAAAGTAGGATGGCCAAGAGAGTATTAATAAGTACTAATCGATAAGACCATTTACCCATCTCTACAAATCTTTTGTACAAATAATCATCAAGTGAATATAGGACTTTCTTGGTGAAAGGGACAGGAAGAGTTTTATAAGTGACAGTCTACATTATCTTTATAGTCACAAGATTCCACTGTACTTATTGTTTGTTGACTTTGAAAAAAAAAGCATTTGCTTAAGTAAAACAAAATTTTTCCTCAATTGTTCTTCAAATTGTTTCCATGAATTTCTTACAACCATAACAGATGCAAAATAAAATTAAATTTGATGCCCTGATTTGTTTTATCTAGAAAGCAAATAAGTAGGTAGACATATGATCAACAGTGATCAATATGACCAATACCACTATTATGGAAGATTTTCATTGCAAATCACAAATAGAAAAAATAACATATATATACATGTATGTATGTGCATATATATGTATATATATATGTATTCCCTATACATGATGAAGTTACTCAGATATATGTGTTTATGAATCACATGGTGTTGATTGCATCAGTCCCTAGAGCATTACATAGCCTCCTAAATGAGATACTTCATTATTCCAAAAAAAAAAAAAAGTTGACCCAAACACTGATACAGGGAAAAAAAAAGTAGATGAAGAGTATTTACTAATAGTATACACAATATTCATCAATTTATCTAATTTACATGAACACTGCAAATGGACAATTACTTGGTACTAGAATTGAAAAAAGAGGACAAAGTTAAATTGTCTTTGGGAAATTTCACAGTTTATAATGACACCAAGGTTCAATTTCAAAATCTTTCCAGTGATATATGACATTGATTCACCAGACTGTGACATTGAATATCATCATCTCTGAAGAAATGAAGCTGAACATTATTCCCCCCAAAAAAGTACTGAGGCATGTCTATAGGGCTAAAAAATATTAAAAGTGAGTAATCATGCAAAAAAAGTATAAATGATGTAATCAGAAATAAGAAAAACTAGGGAAAAAAAGATTTTAAAACCTCATAGAGATAGGAAGAGATCATATGACAATAGAGTTAGAGATTGAAGAACCTTAGAGATCTTCTACTCTAATACCATCATTTGGTAAATGAAAGAAACCGATGTGCAAAAAATTAAGTAACTTGTTCAAGTGTTTACTGATTTAAGGACTAGTATTCAACACTGGGTCCTCTGACTCCACATTCCAAACCCAATGATCTTTTCACTATATCAGATTACCTTCCCTGGTGGCAAATGTCTTCTTGAATTTGGGACAGTAATCTGTAGCTGTTGAACAGCGTTTTTCTTCCGTGCTGTTAACCAAACCATTTGGAGATTAAACCTGAGATTTTAGGTATACTTTTAATAGTACCATGCACATCCTCAACAGCTGATCTGATTTTGACTAGAGATAGTTCACTTTGAAAAAAAGTCACATACATGCAAATAATATCTGTACTTTTACCCTATTAACAGGTCCAAAAGTACAGAATTATTGTTATACTTTTGGAGTTGAGAAATAAAATTAACGTTCATTAAACTATATGAAAAGGCAGCATCATTTTGTTACAGAAAAATACACACCGGATGGCAAACTGTCATATTACAGCCACCTCAGAGGTCAAACCACAAATTGACAATGCATCCTATGAAAGCGAGCAAACAACCAAAGCTTGTTCATACCAATGTGATAACAGGAATATCAGCTAAAAATTCATCTTCACCTTCAGAAAGCATTTTTACTGGTTTTATTTGCATTTCTGAATACATGAGGTTGGAAGGAAGTAGGGGAAATTTATATTAAAAAACAGTCAAATCATCATAAATATAATATAATATAATTTCCTGACATATGAGAAATTCTATAAATCAAAGTAATTGTGAGTATTTAAATGAAGTCAAAGAAAAATGCTATTGACAAAAGAAGATGCTATTACCTCTTATGGTTTTTATTCCTTGATGGGGGATTTAAATCTGATTAATATCCGTTTATATAAAAGCATATTTGACTAATGTCCTTTTCTGTGTCCTCTACTCTGATTTTAAGGGCTTTTAGTCTTTACTCACTGTAATCAGCCAGGGGCTTTGTAGCCTTAAGATGAAACATGACAGTATTAGTGTTACCTACTCTGTTTTATTCTTTCATAATTTCCAGATCCATTCCAAACCATCTAGCTCCTTAAAAATTATATAACTTGTTCCCACATAATATCTTTGATATTTCAAAAACAAGAACACCAGGTTTCTTTAACTTAGCCTCGGTGTAAGCTAATCAAGGAAAAACAAATGAAATCAATTCAATATGCTCTCCTGAGTTCTTCGAATTAAATTATTTAAATTGAATTTTAGCCATTTCTTGACAATGTTGACATAGTTCCTAAAAACAAGGTAGTTGCCATGCAGCCATGGAAAATGAATATAGTATTGTCAACAATTCATGGCAAATGACATTTCTCATTTCACGCTTGCAAGTTAATCAATAGCTTATTCATCATAGGGTGACACTGGAGACAGAATATCTATGAATTTAACCACTGGTATTATTCAAGATGTCATCAGATGCTCAGCTTTCTACTCCATTACATCAGCCTTGTAAATATGTATAACAAATCCACCTACCAGCAGGAATCTTTTACTTGATTCTCCAAAACTCAAAACATATAAAGACAAAATGAATGTTTTACCATTGAAACATGGTATTAGTTATCCTTGTTACTGTCGCTGGTCAGTCATTTTCCAGTAACATCTGACTTTGTAACTTCATTTGGGGCTTTCTTGGCAAAGATACTGGGTTTATCATTTCCTTCTTCCATTCATTTTACAGATGATAAAACTGAGTCAAATAGGTTAAGAGACTTGGCCAGAGTCACACAGCTTGTAAGAGTCTGAGACCAGATTTGAACTCAGGAAGATTAGTCTTCCTGATTCCAAGTCCATTGCTCTCAATCCACCTAGCTGCCCTTTTAGTTAACATAGACTGGGGCATACAGATATAGATGATAATAAAAATAGACAAGTCTTCAGAACTATCTATATAGATAAATATATAGATATGCAAATACTCAGCTCTATATTGATATAATTATGTGTAAAATTTAACTACATTGGTTAATATTTTATCATTGGTGGCAGTAACATAGAATAAAATGAAATATAATGCAAAGAAACTTGGATTAAAAAAAATATTATCCAGATTCCCTGACTGTATGTTTCCCATTTGTAAAATGAGGATAACAATATATACTCAGCTAAATTTATAGACTGTTGTGAGGATGCAGTGAGTTTCACCTTATGCTCAGATCTCTTTGTGGGTCTGTGTAAGTGTGGTACTTACTTGGAAGGAGGTAACATGGATTACATTAAAACACCATGGAAGACTATGGAGGATTACATTACAAGACTGTGCAACATCTGGGAAGATAATACTAAAAGTAGAAGAGTTAAAGGATATGAAGTAGCCACCAGGTGAACAGAGAATTGGTAGAGAACACCTAGAAGATGGGATAAGGGAGTTTGGGGTGAATGTCAAATCATCAGAAAAATCAGGCAGACTTTGGAGAATGTGTCAGAAGAAAAGTGCCAAGAAATAATAGGAAAAAAATTGTCTTTTTTTTGTTTGTTTTTTCTAATAGACATCCAAAAGTAAAGATTTCTTACATATTATTCAATTAGAAAACAGTGGAAGGTAGCAAATAAATTCTTCTGATTTAATGAAATTATTTATATGAAACTTGTGAAAGTTGAGTAAAGTCAAAGATTTAAGAGCAATATGGATATTTCTATTTATAGAAGCAATTGCTACTGAACATAGAATGATCTAGGATAACCAGTTGGAGCAAAAAAATAAAAATCCAAAGAAAACATGATATATTAGAGACAGGATCAGAATGAGGGAAAAGCATGTCTGAACAAGAATAAAGGCACTGCCTCCAGGCATCTTACAGGATGCAAAAGGAAGAGAATAATAATAGATCATATTATGTGGTATTTAAAGGATTTAAAAATAACTTTGCTGATGACAACCCTTTGAGGCAGGTAGCAGCAGTCCTTCAATCATAATACTATAGATGATGAAACTGGCATTCCGAAGTTTTCAGTGACTTGCCCACAGTAGCAGAACTGGTAGGTAGCAAAGTTCATACTTGAACCCAAGGGTTTTATGAGTACAAATATGCTGTACTGTACAGTATAACACTGGGAAAAGAGCAATGTTGGATTCTTTTTCTCCATTTAATTTTATTTTTTTCAATTAATAAGCATTTATTTCTTTTCCTCTCCCCACCCATAATTCAAAAGAAAAATAGACAAAACTCTTGTTAACAAATATGAATAGTCAAGAAAAAAAAACAAATTTCCATATGGTATATGACTAAAGATGTGTGTCTCATTCTGTATAGTGATGTACTGAAGAGAGAGGTAGCTAGGCAGTACAGTGGATAGAGCACTGGACCTAGAGTCAGAAATGCTTCAGTTCAAGTCCAGTCTCAGAAACTAAGAGGCCTCCTTGATTTTGGACAAATGATTTAACCTCTATTTGCCTTAATCCACTGGAGAAGGAAATGGTAAACCACTCAGTATCTTTGCTAAGAAAACTCCATGGACAGCATTGGCATCCAAGGAATCATGAAGAGTTGTACGTGACTGAACAACAAGGCTTAATAGAATAAAAGCATGAAGATGCTGCATGAAAAGAAAATAGAGAGTTGTATTTATATACCTGTCTCAGGATTAGTAAAAGGTATAGGGAGCAGAGACAAATATGTGGCAAACAGCAGCATAGGAAAGAAGCAACAGGTATCACAGCTCAAAAGTGAACAATATGATCAAATTCCAAAATGAAAGAAGTGTATTGAATCAGATGGCTTTATTTCTCAGTTATACAAGACTTTGAAAATCTACTGAGAAAACTATTAACTGCTATTTTCAGTACCATATACAAAAAGGAGAAATCATCATGATACATGCATATGCACAGAAAAGGAAGTGTTACTAGTGACATTAAAAGAAGAAGAGGCAAGATTTTAGAAGAGACCATTGCTATTTTTATACATTGATTGCAAAAGCTTTGCAAGAATCCTGCTGCCGGGGAGGAGCCAAGATAGTGGAGTAGAAAGATTCACATATGCTAGCTCCTAACCCACAGTCCATAAAATACCTGCAAAGAAGAACTCCCAACAAATTCTATGGCAGAAGCCGCAGAACCACAGAGTGGAGGAGATTTCTCTTCCAGAGAGACCTGAAAAACTGACACCAAAGGTCCATCGTGCACCAGACCCAGAGCAGAGCCCAGCCCTGCATTGGCCACGTGGCAGCAAGAGAAGCAGAACTGAGAAGGCTTCATGGATGGAATCTCCAGTGGCCCCACAGATCACTCCAGCCAAAAAATGCCAAAAGTCAGTGAGAGAGCCTGTTTGGCTGGGCAGGAGGGGAGCGGGGTGTCCGCATATTTCAGGCACCCTCAGGAGGCAGCAGCAGAGGCAGCAGCAGATAGGGGCTCCCAAAGCAGACAGGAGCTCAGATCCATTATCAAAGGTCTCCTCATAAACCCCTGGAGGGAACTGAGCCTTGTGAGGCTGCCCTGCCCCCACCTGAGCACCTGAACCTAATCTCACACTGAATAGCAACCCTGCCCCCCACCAGAGCACCTGACTTTAATCTCACACTGAATAGCAGCCCTGTTCCTGCTGAAAGCCCTGAGGCTGGGAAGTAGCATATAAATCTCAGACCCCAAGCACTAGCTGGGTGGATCTAGAGGCAAGGCAGGGGTGCAGAGGAATCTCAGAAGTCAAGTAATTGGCTGGGAAAATGCCCAGAAAAGGGAAAAAAAATAAGACCATAGAAGGTTACTTTCTTGGTGAACAGATATCTCTTCCTTTCCTTTCAGAAGAGGAAGAACAATGTTTAAAGAACAAAGAACAGGGAAAGACATAGAAGTCAAGGCTTCTGTATCCCAAATATCCAAAATAAATATTCCATGGGCTCAGGCCATGGAAGAGATCAAAAAGGATTTTGAAAATCAAGTTAGACAGGTGGAGGAAAAACTGGGAAGAGAAATGAGAGAGATGCAAGAAAAACATGAAAAGCGGATCAACAGCTTGCTAAAGGAGACTCCAAAAAATGCTGAAGAAAATAACACCTTGAAAAATAGGCTCACTCAATTGGCAAAAGAGCTTCAAAAAGCCAATGAGGAGAAGAATGCTTTCAAAAACAGAATTAGCCAAATGGAAAAGGAGGTTCAAAAGCTCACTGAAGAAAATAGTTCTTTCAAAATTAGAATGGAACAGATGGAGGCTAATGACTTTATGAGAAACCAAGAAATCACAAAACAAAACCAAAAGAATGAAAAAATGGAAGAGAATGTGAAATATCTCATGGGAAAAACAACTGACCTGGAAAATAGATCCAGGAGAGACAATTTAAAAATTATGGGACTACCTGAAAGCCATGATCAAAAAAAGAGCCTAGACATCATCTTTCATGAAATTATCAAGGAAAGCTGCCCTGACATTCTACAACCAGAGGGCAAAAGAAGTATTTAAGGAAACCACTGATCACAGCCTGAAAGAGACGCAAAAAGGGAAACTTCTAGGAACATTGTGGCCAAATTCCAGAATTCACAGGTCAAGGAGAAAATACTGCAAGCAGCTAGAAAGAAACAATTCAAGTGTTGTGGAAATAAAATCATGATAACACAAGATCTAGCAGCTTCTACATTAAGGGATAGAAGTGGGTGGAATAAGATATTCCAGAAGTCAAAGGAACTAGGACTCAAACCAAGAATCACCTACCCAGCAATACTTAGTATAATACTTCAGGAGAAAAAAATGGTCTTTCAGTGAAATAGAGGACTTTCAAGCATTCTTGATGAAAAGACCAGAGCTGAAAAGAAAATTTGACTTTCAAACACAAGAATGAAAAGTAGCATGAAAAGGTAAATAGCAAAGAGAAGTCATAAGGGACTTACAAAAGTTGAACTGTTTACATTGCTACATGGAAAGACAATATTTGTAACTCTTGAAACTTTTCAGTATCTGGGTAGTTGGTGGGATTACACACACACACACACACACACACACACACACATACACGCACACACACACACATGTGCATGCACACACCAAGACAGAGAGCACAGAGTGAATTGAATAGGATGGGATCATATATTAAAAAAATGAAGTTAACTGGTGAGAGAGAACTATTTTGGGAGGAGAGGGAGAAATGGAATGGAGCTAATTATCTCTCATAGAAGAGGCAGGTAAGAGACTTTTTAGTGGAGATAAAAAGAGGAGAGCTGAGAGAAAACATAAAGTTTACTCTCATCATATTCAACTAAAGAAGGAATAAAATGTACACTCATTTTGATATGAAAACCTATCTTACAATACAGGAAAGTGGGGGAGAAGCCCAGTGGGGGGGATGATGGAAGGGAGGGCAATGGAAGGAGGGAGCAATCTGAAGTCAACACTCGGGGAGGGACAGGATCAAAAGACAGAATGGAAACAATGGGGGGCAGGATAGGATGGAGGGAAATATAGTTAGTCTTACACAACATGACTATTATGGAAGTCATTTGTAAAACTACACAGATATGGCCTATATTGAATTGCCTGCCTTCCCAAAGGAAATGGGTGGGGAGGGAGGGATGCGAAGAAGTTGGAACTCAAAGTTTTAGGAACAACCATCAAGTATTGTTCTTGCTACTAGGAAATAAGCAATAGAGATAATGGGGAATAGAAAGTTATCTGACCCTACAGGAAAAAGAGAAGATGGGGTCAAGGGACGGGAGGGATGATAGAAGAGAGGGCAGACTGGCAGATTGGTGATAGGAGAAATTAGAATGCTTGGTGTATTAGGGTGGGGGGGGCAAATGGGGAGAAAATTTGGAACCCAAAATTTTTGAAAATGAATGTAAGAAGTTAAATAAATAAATTTATAAAAATAAAAAAAAGAAACAAGAACTAAAAAAAAAAAAAAAAAAAAAAGAATCCTGCTGCCAATATTGCTAAGAATGACAAAAGGCATGATGTATATGCTTCTTTAATACTTCAAAATCCAAAGCAAAAAAACAAACTGACTTTACCAGTGTGCCAGCTGCCTCCAAGCAAATGCATAACCAGGTTTCAACTCCTTGGTTTCTTATAGATGGCAATCAGGAACCAAAAAATATTTCATCATATAGTCCAACCCTCCCAATTTACAGATAAGGAAACTGAGCTGAAAAGTTGACATGACTTGTCCTAGGTGAATCAAGATAGTAAATCATTCAAAATTTTAAGCCAGCTGTCTTGACTTCAAATACGTGTTATTTCCATTACATTGCTGGTTTAGTTGAGTATGAGAGACAGAAAAGGATAAGAAAATGACTAAACGTTGAGCTTTTAAAAAGAGGCAAAAGGGACATTTATTGTGTTTTAATACAGTAACTACATTCAAGAAGACAACCCACGAGTTTCTCTGAAAAACTGCACAGATACGTAGACATGTACATGTGGTATGTATAATAATCTGGTTAAAATGTAAATATGCATACTAATTTGCTTAGCAATCTCTTATTTACTGGGTCCTTGAGCAAGAAACTAAAGTGACAGTACATTTAAGACAAGGCTATTCATCTGTTTATGAAAAAGAATTTGAATAAGTACTTATTCAGAAACATGGTGTTGTAGGAGATATTAAGAACTAAGTGCCTTCAGAGAGTTTATAATCTCCTAGGGGAGCGAAGATCTACACAGAATGATAGCATAAGGGAAATATACAATTATTATAGCAATTCAGCGGAAGAAGAGACGAGGGTCAAAATGTTATAGTAATGCACAGGAGAAAAAGATAACTTCTAGGTGGAGGATCAAAGACGTCTTTGTGAAAAATGTAACATTTTTGTATTATTAGGATTATTCCTACTGAAGAGGGAGAAGAGAACAGTTGATTGCTTCTTGAAGGAAATAAATATGCAAGGCCACAAAAATGAGAGATGTGTTTGCTCAAGGAATACAATATTGTGCATTTAGACTGGAAAAAGGGCGTGTTTAGAGAAATAGTGAAACAAAACCCTTTATTTCTTTGAGGTTATCTTATAGTGCTGGATGATTTGGAATAGGAAAATTAGCTATCCTTTTCTTCTCTAACACACTGTGTGACTGAGAAAATCATTTCATTTTTCAATTCTTGTGATATTGTGGAAAGATCATTGCAGTTGGAGTCAGAAGACATGGGCTCAAGTTCCAGTTTGACTAATACAGAAGAGTCACCTCCTCTCTCTGGGCCCCAATTTCCTTATTTGCAAAAGGAGGCAAATTGATATGATGATCATATTAAAGAGCCCTTCCCACTCTAAGTCTCTGATTCTGTGACCTACAGAATGAAAGATAATATAATACCACATAAAATCTAAGAACTATTCCATTCTATTTCTCAAAGACCTTGAATATTGTAGCTCTTCTATTCTTGGTTTGTTTAGATAGAATTAGAAACTCTGCTGGATTTTCCAAAACTCAGCTTTCTAATGTAAGCTTGAAAATTTACTGTGGATGGGGTCAAAATCACCAATTGTATATGGACTAAAAAGTTTTTTTTTTTTTTTTTTTTTTTGAGACATTAAGAGGGAAGGATAGCCTGGAATGATTTGCCTAAGAGAATTTAGGAAGAAAACTGAAAAAATGTAAGTTTAGATATTTCATTATTTTATAATTGAAATACATAAGAAAAAATGTAGAAAGTAAATGAATTTTGAAAAGATTTCTCTATTAAGAAGACACAAGATGTTTTTGATTGACATTATTACTGAAATCATTCTCTTTGACTTCTATCATGGATATAAACTATGCAGATGTTTAATGAACAGACAGATTATGACCTATATATCAGACTACTTAGAACCTGCTGAACAGCTCCCTTTCTTAATTTTTTCCAGTTATCCATAAAGAACTCAGCATTTAATCCATGAAAAGTATAGCATTCAGAGAATGTAGTGACAAGACCGATTGACCTACTGTAATGTCTGCAACAGAGCCTGGCCTTTATACAAATCTTAATTTGGAAAATGACTCTGGAAGAATAAGTTTATAAAAAAAAATACTGCCACAAGAAGGAATAAACATGATGCTAAGATGACATAAACCCAGAAGCAGAGACAAAATCTGTAGTACTTATGAGTAAATTCTCAGAGAAAAAATTAGGCCACAAACTTAATCACAATTCCCAGAAGAAATAAAACAAGAATTTTTGAAGAGTTAAATACTGGCATTATAAATGAAATTAGAATGCTGGGAAAAAGAAAAAGAAGTGAGCATATTGAAGGAAAGAATTGGGAAGACGTTAACAGTTTAACTGAAGAGCTACAAAGATTTTTTCTGAAGATGGCATAAATTAATACATGTGTCAGGAAAGAATAATATCATGTTTAAATAGAACTGTTTGGATTGCTTAGAGCTTTATATAGCATTTCCTTTAATCTGTACAACTTGGTAGGCTATAGGATACTTATTATCTTCATTTTACAAATAAAGAAACTGAGATTGGGGCAGCTAAGTGGTGCAGTGGATGTAGCACCAGTGCAGGAGTCAGGAGGACCTGAGTTCAAATCTCACCTCAGACACTTGACACTCACTAGCTGTGTGGCCTTGGGCAAGTCACTTCACCCCAATTGCCTCATCCTGAGTCATCTCCAGTCATCCTGATGAATATCTGGTCACTGGAATCAGATGACTCTGGAGGAGAAATGAGGTTGGTGACCCGCACAGCCCTCCCTCACTCAAAGCAAAGTTAAGTGCAATTCATGTCATTATTTCTCTGATGTCATGGTCTTCTTCAGCAACGAACGATGAACATGACACGTGCACACACACACACACACACACACACACACACAAAGAAACTAAGGTTCAAAGAAATGAGTTGGTTTGCCCAAGGTCAAACTGACAATAATTACCAGAGACTTTACTTGAGCCCAGGTCTCTCACAACCACTTTTCTATCAGAATAACACTTTCAAAAGAAGTACTACAACTACAAACGCATATTATCTTGTATTTGAAACAAAGAGCAAATTTCTCTGAATAACAAAATAAACCTTTTCTGACATCTGTTACAGTGTAGTCATTAGAGAATTGTTCTTAATACAAGAGATAATATTTAATATTATCCACATTTACTTGCCAATAGCATAAATGTAGATAATCTCAATCTTTGAATTTAAGGTCAAGTAACATATACAACTATGCCTTCTAAAAGTTACTTCTGTGTTTACAAAATTCTTAGATAGGTGGCAAGAAAGTGAGAAATTCAAACAGTCCCTTGGACCTTGTCTATATGATTTGAGAAATTGATTAGAGTGATTCTTTCCTTTTCTCCATGAAATAAGTTTATTTCATAGGTTGTCTCAATTTTTTCCCTTACGACACATACCATGAAGATTTATTTGTTCTCAGGAAGCTTTACTAAAAATAAACTTTCAATGAGAAAATCAAAATTCTTACACAAACCACTGAAATCAGCATCACATCCAATCAACCCTTTAAGATGATCTTGCACAGTGACTAGGAAACAGGAAATGCTTCTGGGTCAAAACATTTATCACAACATTCTGTTGCCAATAGCAACTTCTAAGCATATGCAGGGTGGGGAGGGGAAAAAAATTACCCTCTTCATTTCCTGCCTTCAATATTCAATTAGATATATATCATTTTCTTTAGTAAAGCATCTGTGTTTGTTCAATTAATCAATCATTTAATCGTTCAACAAAAATAAAGGTCTAGTATGTACTGGACATTGTGCTAGGCTGTGACTATACAAATGCCAGTGGGAGACAGCTCCAGCATTCAGGTAACTCACATTACACTGATGGTGAGGATCTTTCTTTGCATTTGTCCTTTTCCCTTCAATCATACCTCATTCCTTCTAGGTAGACCCTCACCACCTTTTCCTCTAGTTATAATCTCCTCGTTGACCTCTCTGCATCCACTATCTCCCCTTTCCAACCCATCCTCCACACAGCTGAAAATGTTTCTGCTCATGTGACTCCCCTGACCAAGAAGGGTCAGGAGCTCTGTCTTGAATCTGGAATACATCACAAATGCCTTGCCTTGTCATTTAATACACATTACAATCTATAACTCTAACTGATTTTTCTATGATTTTCTATGTCCAAACCAACCCTTCTTCCCAACGTACTTTGTGTTCAAGTCAGACTAGAGTTACCATTTCCCATATACAGTATTTCAGACTTCCCCTTTGTGCCTAACCCCAGGCCATTACCCATGCCCGGAGTTTTCTCCTTTCTCATCTCTGTCTCTTAGAAATCTTACATGGGGTGGGAGAAAGGAGCCAAGAAGGTAGAGCAGAAGGATGCATGTCTAGAATCTGTCATCTCACAGCCCATAAAATGCATGTAAACAAAATGACCCTAAAATAATTCTAGAGCAGCCAAAGTCACAAAATGAAAGAGTGAAAGAGATTTGCAGCCTACGGCAGCTTGGAAGACTGATAGCAGAGGGGTATCACACCAGTTGTGAAGCAGAGCATAGCACAGCATGTGCCATGACATGGCAAGGACAGGACTGGAGCAGTCTTCAAAGCATCAAGTGCAGCAGCTGCGGATCCCAGATTTCTCAGCTCACCAAAGCCAGACACCTACAAAGGTCAGTGAGAAAGCTCTTTCACTTAGGTGAAAAGGGAACCAGGCAGTCAACCCCAGGCCCCAGGCAACAGCAGCTTCCATTACTGCAGCCATGGCCTAAAGTCCCTGGGGGAATTTAGCAGCTGATCTGCATATCAGCCCTGAGTGGCAGACCTGGGATGAGGAGGATTGCTGGCTGGCTTGGTGGAGATAGTGCAGGCTCTGGAGAGGGAACCCTGCTCACAGACCAGAGCATAGACCAAGAGAGGAATCAACTCCTCTTCCTTGAATATGTCACTTTTAAGGAACTGAGAACTTACAACTCCCCAGAGTATACCCTCCCCTTGTTTTTTTTCTCGTCATTTATTTTAAATATTTATTTATTAATTTTTAGTTTTTAACATTCATTTCCACAAAATTTTGAGTTCCAATTTTTCTGCCCCTCTCTCGCCTCCCCCACCCATAATATCTTGCATTCTGACTCCCTCAATAAGTCCTCCCTTTTACTACAACCCTCCCTTCCCTTATCTGAATCTTCTCTCTTTTCTTGTAGGGCAAGACTGATTTTCAGACCCCATCACAAGTATTTTTTATTTCCCAGTTGTATGCAAAAACAATTCTATTTTCACAGTACTAGAATTGCTTCTTTCTAGATGCTTGCAATATTTTTTCCTTGACCTGGGAACTATGGAATTTGGCTACTACATTCCTAGGAGTTTCTCTTTTTGAATCTCTTTAAGGAGGTGATCACTGGATCATTTCAATATTTGAAGAATATTAATTTAATATTATATCATATTTAATATAATTTATATATAAATGTAAAATAATATTTAATATTATTAATATATAATTATAATATATAAATATATAATTATAAAATAAATGTTATTAATATATATTAAATATAAAATAATATTTAATTTTATTTAAGAATATATTAAAGAATATCAGAGCAATTTTCCTTGATGTCATGGAAGATGATGTCTAGGCTATTTTTTTTGACCATGACTTTCACATACATCCATCATTTTTAAATTATCTCTCCAAGGTCTGTTTTACAGGTCACTTGTATTTCCAATGAGATATTTCACATTATCTGCTATTTTTTTCATTCTTTTGGTTTTGTTTCATAATTCTTTGGTTTCTAATAAAGCCATTAGCTTCCATTTGTTCCCTTCTAATTTTTTAAAAAACTATTTTCTTCAGTGAGCTTTGAGTCTCATTTTCCATTTGGCTAATTTTGCTTTTTAAATCATTCTTCTCCTCATTGGCTTTTTGGACCTCTTTTGCCAATTGAGTTAGCCTATTTTTACAGGTGTTATTTTCTTCAGCGTTTTTGGGGGTTCCTTTAGCAAGCTGTTGACTTGCTTTTCATGACTTCCTTGCATCACTCCCATTTCTCTTCCCAGTTTTTCCTCCATGTCTCTTACTTGATTTTCAACATTCTTTTTGAGCTCTTCCATGGCTTGAGACCACTGCATATTTATTTTGACAGTATTGGACGTGGAAGCCTTGGCTTCCTCTGAAAGTATGCATTGTTCTTCTTCATCTGAAAGGATGGAAGAAAAAACCTGTTCACCAAGAAAGTAACCTTCTATAGTCTTATTTTTTTCCCTTTTTGGGGGCATTTTCCCAGCTAGTTATTTGACTTTTGAATCCCTTGTCAAGAGAAGATTATACTCTGGGCACCTGTAAGTTCTCAGTTCCTCCAAGGTGGCACAATCAAGAGAGAGGAATTTACTCCTCTCCTGGCCTGTGCACTTATCTGGGAGCAGTCAAAAAGATTTCTGCCCAGAATCTGTGAATAGTAGAATTCCCTCTCCACAGCTGCCTCCAGTTCTGACAGTGCTCCTCCTCCTCACCCCAGGTCCAGGCTCAGGGTTGAGATTCCAATCAGCTGCTCAATTCCCCCAGGGGTTTTAGGCTGAGGGCATGGTCCCTCCTCAGGTCTGAGATTCAGATTAGCTGCTCAGTTCTCCCAGACGCTTTTTAGGTATAGGGCTCAAAAATAGATGCTGCCACTGCAGTGGCTGCTGCTGATGGAGTCAGACTACATTCCCTTTCCCAGATGATAAATTATCTCATTGACCTTTGAGGAATTCTTTGGTGCTTGTGGGTTAAGGGATCTGAGAATCATCGCTGCTGCTGGTGATACTGCCCCTGAAGCCTGTTCTGGTCCTGTTCCTGCCAGTGCTGAGCAGACATGGCTAGGCAAGGCTGTGTGAGCTGTGCTTCTCTCTCTGCCCCGTGTGACAGACCTTTCCTTTAGGCCTTCCAGGCTACCTTGGGCTGAAAATATCTTTCATTCTGTTATTTTGTGGCATCTTCTGCCCTAGAATTTCTTTAGAGTCAGGTATTTTTACAGGTATTTTATGGGCTGTGGGGGAAGAGCTAGAGTATGTATGTCTTTTTACTCTGCCATCTTGGCTCCATCCCCCCCATCCCCTTGACAAAGAATTCAGACAGGAAGTAACTGACTGGGAAAATGGCCAAAAAAATGGAAAAAGAAGAAGACAATAGATGGTTACTTTCTTGGTAAGCAGATATTTTCTTCCATCCTTTTGAATGAGGAAGAATAATGCATCAGAAGAAGTTAAGACTTGTGCATCCAAAACCTCCAATATAAATATGCAATTATCTCAGGTCATTGAATAGGTCAAAAATGTATTTTTAAAATCAAGTAAGGGAGGTAGAGGAAAATTGGGAAGAGAAATGAGAGTGATGCAAGGAAATCATGAAAAGTAAGTCAACCTCTTGCTAAAGGAGATCAAAGAAAGTTCTGAAGAAATTAACACATTTAAAAATAAACTAATTCAAATGGCAAAAGAGTCCCAAAAAGCCGATGAGGAAAAGAATGCTTTATGAAGCAGAATTAGCCAAAAGAAAAAGGAGGTTCAAAAGTTCACCGAAGAAAATAGTTCTTCAAAAATTAGAATGGAGGAGATAGAAACTAATGACTTTATGAGAAACCCAGAAATTACAAAACAAAACCAAAAGAATGAAAAAATATAAGACAATGTTAAATATCTCATTGGGAAAAAAAACCAAAAAAAACAACTCATCTGGAAAATAGATCCAGGAGAGACAATTTAAAAATTATGTGATTACCTGAAAACCATGATCAAGAAAAGAGCCTAGACACCATATTTCATGAAATTATCAAGGAAAACTTCTCTGATATTCTGGAACCAGAGGGTAAAATAAATATTGAAAGAATCCACCAATCATCTCCTGAAGGGTTTCTGGAAAAAAAAAAAAAAAGGAATACTGTATACAAATTCCTGAGTTCCCAGGTCAAGGAGAAAATATTGCAAGCAGCCAGAAAGAAACAATTTGAATATTGTGGAAATAGAATCAGGATAACACAGAATCTGGCAGCTTCTATATTATGGGATTGAAGGACTTGGAATATGATACTCCAGAAGTCAAAGGAACTAGGACTAAAACCAAGAATCACCTATCCAGCAAAACTGAATATAACACTTCAGGGGAAAAAATGGTCATTCAATGAAATAGAGGACTTTCAAGGGTTTTTGATGAAAAGAGCAGAGCTGAATAGAAAATTTGACTTTCCAACACAAGAATCAAGAGAAACATGAAAAGGTAAAAAGAAAAGTGAATTCATAAGGTACTTACTAAAGCTGAACTGTTTACATTCCTACATGGAAAGGTGACATTTGTAACTCTAGAAACTTCTTTCAGTATTTGGGTAGTTGGAAGGATTACACACACACACACACACACACACACACACACACACACACACACATATATATATAGAGAGAGACAGAGGGCACAGGTGATGATATTTAAAGAGATGATATTTAAATAAATAAAATTATAGGGTGAGAGAGGAATATATTGGGAGGAGAAATGGAATGGGGCAAATTATCTCTCATAAGAAAGTCAAGAAAAAACTTTTTCAATGAAGTGGAAAAGGGGGAGGTGAGAGGAAAAAAGTGAACCTTCCTCTCGCATTTAGCATAAGGAGGGAGTAACGTGCACTCAATTTGATATGAAAATCTATCTTACATTACAAGAAAATTGAGAAGAAGGGGATAAGTGGGGTGGGGGGGATGACAGAAGGGAGGGCAAATGAGGGAGTGAGGAATTAGAAGTAAGCACTTTTGGGGAGGGATAAGGTCAAAAGAAATAATAAACTAAATGGGGGGGGCTAAGATAGGATGGAGGGAAATATAGGTTGTCTTTCACAACATGACTATTATGGAAGTCTTTAGCAAAACTACATATGTATAGGCTATGTTGAATTGCTTGCCTTCTGAGTTGAGATATGTAGGGAGGGAGGAAAGGACAGAACTTGGAACTCAAAGTATTAGGAACAATTATTGAGAATTGTTTTTGCATGTAATTGGGAAATAAGAAATACAGGTAATGGGGTATAGAAATCTATCTTGCCCAACATGAAAAAAGAAATGATGGGGATAAGAGAAAGGAGGGGTGTGATAGAATATAAGGTAGATTGGGGGATAGGATAATCAGGATAAATATTGTTTTGGGTTAGGGCAATTGGAGAGATGGGAAGAAAATTTGAAACTCAAATTCTTATGGAAAGGAATGTTGAAAACTAAAAATAAATAAATAAATTGGGGGGAAAAAGAATGTCATTAGCAAAAAAAAATTAGGCATGAGTTTTAGAGACAAGCTTATTATCTTAAAAATTAGGGTGTTTACTGAATTATCTTCTTTTCCTATCCTGCAGAAGTAATCCATTTCTTTTTTTCAAAGTCAACAGTGAATGAGCAACCAAATCTGCTGAGTCATCTACTCTATAGGTAAGCCCTTTAAGGGAAATTACTTAAACTCATCAACTGCTATTAGTGCTATTAGGTGCTCTATTGTTTTATCTCTACCTTGAGTATCAATATCTCTCTGCCTTTTGGACATGAGTGAGAGGCAGCATATCATTTTGTGTCTTTAAGATGGAGTCCTCCTTCGAAGTAGGTAGGTTTCATCCATTCCATTTGTTTCTCCAGTATTTAGCATAGTGTCTGACACACAGTAGGCTTCAGGATCAAGGAGTTTTAACTGAGAATAAAGGAAAGAAAAAAAGGCAAGACAGATTTGAGGACACATGCAAAGATGAAAGGGACATGAAATAAGAAATACAGGTATTAGGATAAAAAAAAAAATCTAGCTTGACCTACAAGAAAAGATTTAACATGGGGATAAGTGAAGGGAAGATGTGATAGAAGGGAGGGTAGATTAGGGGAATGGGTAATCAGAATGCACAGTGTTTTGGGGTGGGTGGAAGGGAGAGATGGGGAGAAAATTGAAACTCAAAATCTTGTGGAAATGAATGTTGAAAACTAAAAATAAATAAATACATTAAAAAAAAAGAAATCCAGGCAATGGGCTATAGAAATCTATCTTGCTCTACAAGAAAAAAGAGAAGATGGGGATAAGGGAAGGGAGGGGTGTGATAGAAGGAAGGGAAGATTGGGGGAAGAAATAATCAGATTGCATGACATTTTGGGTTGGGGAGAGATGGGAAGAAAATTTGGAACTCATAATTTTGTGGAAAGGAATGTTGAAAACTAGAAATAAATAAATAAAATTTTAAAAATTAAAAAAAATCATAAAAACAAAACAAAAAAAATCTTACATCCCTCCAAGGCTCAACTCGTGTCACTACCTACAAGAAACCTATCTTCACTCCTGTACCACCTTATGAAATTATTTTGTATGTATTTTACATTTATCTTATACTTATTTCTAGTATCCATATATATGTTGTGTCCCTCTAGTACTGATAAGTTTAAGTCAATTGCCTTATATGACCTACATGTAGAGTAGATGTCTCAGGGGATTTGGTTGCCCATTCACTGTTGACTTTGAAAAAGAGAATGGGGAGAGGAAGCCATGGAATGATGCAGTGGAGGAGATTTCTGTTCCAGAGACACCAGAAAAAGTGACACCAGGGGTTCAGTGCACACCGGACCCTGAGCAGAGCCAAGCCCTGCCATGGCCACGTGGCCCCAGGAGGAGCGGATCTGGGTGGGCTTCCGGGATGGAATCACCACTGGTGTCATGGTTCCCTCTGCCCATGGGTGCAAAGGTCAGTGAGAGGACCTATTTGGATGGCCAAGAGGGGAGCAAGGTGTATCCATAACTCAGGCCCCCTCAGGAGGCAGTAGCTGACAGGAGCTCCCAAAGCAGACAGGAGCCTGGATCCATTGTTGAAGGTCTCCATGTAAACCCCGTGAAGGAACTGAGCCCTGCGAGGTGGCCCTGCCTCCACCTGAGCACCTGAATTTAATCTACCCTGAATAGCAGCCCTGCCTGCCACTGAAAGCCCTGAGGCTAGGAGGCAGCATTTGAATCTCATCCCCCAAGCACTAGCTGGGTGGATCTGGAGGCCAGATGTGGAAAGTGTGGAAAGGAATCTCAGAAGTCAAGTAACCAGCTGGGAAAATGCCCAGAAAAGGGAAAAAAAGTAAGACCATAGAAGGTTACTTTCTTGGTCAACAGATATTTCCTCCTTTTCTTTCTGATGAGGAAGAACAATGCTTACCATCAGGGAAAGACATAGAAGTCAAGTCTTCTGAATCCCAAATATCCAAAATAAATATTCCATGGGCTCAGGCCATGGAAGAGCTCATAAAGGATTTTGAAAATCAAGTTAGACAGGTGGAGGAAAAACTGGGAAGAGAAATCAACACTCTTGGGGATGGACAGGATCCAAAGAGAGAAGAGAAGCAATGGGGGACAGGATAGGATGGAGGGAAATATAGTCTTACACAACAGGACTATTATGGAAGTCATTTACAAAAGTACACAGATATGGCCTATGTTGAATTGCCTGCCTTCCCAAAGGGAGTATGTGGGGAGGGAGGGATGGGTAGAAGCTGGAACTCAAAGTTTTAGGAACAACTGCCGGATATTGTTCTTGCTACTAGGAAATAAGAAATACAGGTAATGCGGAATAGATAGTTATCTGGCCCTACAGGACAAAAGAGAAGATGGGGACAAGGGAAGGGAGGGATGATAGAAGAGAGGGCAGATTGGCAGATTGGTGAAATGGGAAATTAAAATGCTTGATGTATTGGGGTGGGGGGAGAGGGCAAATGGGGAGAAAATTTGGAGCCCAAAATTTTGTGAAAATGAATGTAAAAAGTTAAATAAATAAATTTATTTAAAAAAAATAAAAAGAGAATGGGATTAGCACTATAGGATAGGAAAGGCAGATAATTTAGTATAACACCCTAATTTTTAAGATGATAAGCTTGTCTCCAAAACTCATAGGTAATATAAATGGCAGTGAGATTGTAAATTCATATCCTTAGCTTAAAATCTGGAACTTAAAAAGTGTAGTAAATTGTATTTCAATGGTCACAACTCAAAATTAATGTACTTTATGACCGTATATTCAAAGTTAATCATACTGTGCGTATAGTACTACACTGTACTCTGTATTTTTATTTCTTTCTATATACAAATCACATCCAAATAATAATGGCTAGCATTATTAGAACTCTTTGAAGTTTACAAAGATGTTTACAAATATTTCACTTTATCCTTACGGTAACCCTGGGAGGTAGTCACTATTATAATGTATTTTACAAGAATGAAGAAACTGAGGCAGAGGGAGGTTAAATGACTTACCCAGGGTCACAAATAAGGTTTGAACCCAGATTTGAAGGCAGGGCTTGCAGATTCCATGTCTAACACTCAATCCATTTTACCATCTCAATGTCTTTAAACACAATGTAAAATTTTCATTTTCTTTTTATATTAGACAGTAGCTAGGTGAAGAGGATTCCTGATGAAGCAAACATCTCAGAGATCACTTAGCAGAAGAATGCTTAACAAATATGAGAAATACAAATGCTGAGACACTGGTGTGTGTGAAAGTATCTTGGGGTTGAAGCCCAAAACTATTCTTCTTAGTTATGTGAAATTGGACAAGTCACTTTATCTCTATGGTCCTTCAGTTTCTTCAACTATAAGACATGAGTGATAATAGGTAATAGTACTATATCATTGCTGCAAATGCACTTCAAATTCAAGCGCTATTTAGAACAGTTTTACACTGTATTGACACTGAATGAACAGGAACTGAATCTATAATTTCAGTGGTATGGCAAACTTTCTGGATGAGGAAATTCTCTCTAACATTGTAGGTTGATAGCTTTTCTGCAGCTTAATGTCCTAGAGCAGGGGTGGGGAACCTAGGGTCTCAAGGCCATATGTGGCCCTTTAGGCCCTCAAGTGTGGCCCTTTGACTGAATCCAAATTTCACAGACCAAATCCCCTTATTAAAAGTACTCATTCTATTTAGAGCCATTTTGCTGACCTCATTGTTATATGCTTGTGAAACATGGACAATCTACCAGTGTCATGCAAGGAAACTGAATTACTTCTATCTGAACTGTCTTAGGAAGATTCTGAGGATCACCTGGAAGGATAAGGTACCAGACACTGAAGTGCTTGCTTGAGCTGACCTGCCAAACATTCAAACCATGCTTCAGAGAGCACAACTCTGATGTGTTGGTCACGTTGTTCGAACGCAAAATACATACTTTCCAAAAAAGACTATTTTATGGAGAACTTGCATGGGGCAGGTGATCACACGGTGGTCAGAAGAAGTGATACAAGGACACGCTCAAGGTCTCTCTAAAGAACTTTGAATTTGACTGTGCAACATGGGAGACACTGGCACATGACCACTCAGCATTGCATGTCCACATCAGAAAGGGTGCTGTGCTCTTTGAGCAAAGCAGAATTGAGACAGCACAAAGTAAATATAGGATGTGCAAATTTGGTATATCCACTCCAAATATTCACACAGACTATCTGTGCCCAACCTATGGTAGAGCATTCTGAACTCATATTGGTCTGATTAGTCACAGTCGGAAACATTGAAATTTCACTTTAACATGGTGATGTCATTGTGGTCCTCTTGGAAGAATAGGGACAACAACCATTTCTATAAAACTTGGACTCAGTCAAAAGGCCACACTCGATGACCTAGAAGGCCACATGTGGCCTGGAGGTTGCAGGTTCCCCAGCCCTGAGAGATAACTATTTAGACTATTAAGAGGGCAAGTGAATTTCCTAACATCATACACCAGCAACAAGCATTTAGTAAACACCAACTATGTGCTAGGCATGCCATCACAGATATGAATACAAAGAAGGAAATAAGTTTTATACACAAAGAGCTTACATTCTAATGGAAGAGATAACGTATAATTATAGAAATATATCCAAAATATATGTGAAAACAATAAATACAAAGTCAATAAATGTAAGGTAGGAGGACATGAGGAAGGGCATGAGAACCTGAGGAGGTCAAAAAAGGTTTGTATAAAAGATGTTGTTAAATTACATCTTAAAGAAAGAAAGGAATTATATGAGGTTGAAGTGAGAATAGAAAGAACTCTATGTATTCAATATGTAGGGGTTTTATTTCACTTTGCATCTGCTTTTCTGCCTGATTTCTACACCACAGAAAAAAATGTATCTTCACTGTACCCCATGATGCCCCCCAATCCCTCAAGCTTTCTTTCCTCCTTCCTTTTTTTTATTACCTCTCCCCCAACAGATTGTAAACTCATTGAGGGCAATTACTATTTTTTCATTAATTGCATTCTTATTGCTTAATAAGTGTTTATTGAATTATTGGATCGGGATCCTGAGTGCAAAAGAATAAAAGGGAAAAATAGAAACTTGCATTAAGTCTCCTAAATTCAACAGTAAAGTAAAATATAAATTTGTTAGCTGAGACACGGCATGAAAGGGTAGGTGAGAGGCATGAGGAGGGAAAAGATTAAAAAACAAACTTCTGTGGAGATTTTGAGATAGGGAATCAACTGAGGAGAAATAAAAAGACTGTCTTGCTACAGTGAGTGCCTAATTGAAGTTGGATAACATGAATTTCTCATATGTACAATTATGTGACTTCTTCAAAATCCATTCAGTAGCACTTGAGTAGGAACTGAAGAGACAAATGGTGGTGGGGCAGTGGGGGATAATTCCAGACTTTGTTTTGGTAATAAATGAGAAGAAATAAATAGGAAAGAGGTTAAGGTATTTGAGAGTAGAGAACAGTGCAAAGCTGAAATGCCTAACTTGAAGGTTAGGATTGGAAAAAGAAAAGTGAGATCAAAACAAGGTTAATGACCTGAGATTATGGGGTGGAAATGTCAGATGTTTCAATGAGGTTGAAAAGTAGATTTAAGAAGGCTGAGGTATAGAGCAAGATGGAATAGTAGGTAAGAGGTTATCTTTAGATAGAAGAGTGTCAAAATTTCTAATTAAGGAAGGGAAACTTTCCTGGTTGGGTTGGTGTTCAATAGGGCTCCAGTATGGGGGTTGATATCAGTCAAAACAAGGACCAGGTAGTCCAGTAGAAGGAGCCCAAGAGCCAGGACAACTATCAGTAGCTGCTGGTGAAGCTCTGCCAGTTTCTGGCCCACAAAACCAACTCTACTTCAAGTTGTCCTGAAAAAGCTGTCCATGAGCTGGACCAGCCCCTCCACTCTCCCTCATCATCCACTTCCCTATCCCAAGTAAGCATGAAAATGCATGAAAATGAAGCTGCCTGGAAACGAAAAGAAGACAGCTACGGCTATTGGGACTGTGATAGATGATGATGTGAGGATCCAGGATGGCCCCATGCTGAAGCTGTGTATCCTTTGTGTTATTACCATTGCCTGGAATTGCATTCTCAATACTAGTAGGAAGATCCTCACTTTTGACCAGGTGGCCGTGAGCTCACCCAAGGACTGGGGTAATGCTATCTGGTTCCCGAAGGGGTTGTGAGGTGAATAGGCATTTTGGGAAATCTCCGGACACTCCCTGCAGTCACATCAAGCAGGACTGAAAGTTCTACTGTGCTAGTTGAGGCTACAAAAGGTAACTCCCTTCCTCCTTGTTATAGTAAAGATTTTTGGACAACAATGAGAGAAGGAGAGACAGAGAGAGAGTGAGAGAGAGAGAGAGAGAGACAGAGACAGAGAGAGACAGAGACAGAGAGAGAGAGAGAGAGAGAGAGAGAGAGAGAGAGAGAGAGAGAGAGAGAGAGAGAGAACACTTGTGAATAATAATGGAATCCAGCAAACATGTACCAGATATAGGCACTCCATCTCATGTCTTTTTGGTTGAGTCTCATTCTCTATCCATGATGCCATGCTGCTTCTCCTATTAAATCACTAGGTTAGAGGATCCCATAACTGTCAAAAGTTGTCTTACAAACCATCTAGCTAAACCCATACCTGAAAAAGTTTTTGCTCTATAGCATTTCCCATCAGTGATTATATCACTTTTTCTAGGCAATTCTGGGGCAGGGAGTGGGAAGACTGTACTTCTTGAAGGAGCCAATTTTACCAATAGTTGGAAAGCTTTTCCTCATGCTAAACTTAAAGCTATCTCTATACAAACTCTGTCCTTTGCTTTTAGTTCTGCCCTTAATGGCCAAGCCATTCAAATCTTCATTATCCTTTTATGTGCAATTTTTTTCAAATACTTGAAGACAACTATCATCCCTTCTTTCCCAACCAAGAAGTTTTCATTTCTATAAAATAAACGTCCCCAGTTCCTTCAAAGGTAATGACAAGAATGTTCTGTCTTGCTTACTCTCCTAGTTATTAATGTCCTTCTTGAAATGTGGCTTCCAGAAGTAGCCTCTATAGTCTAACTTTAGTCTGAGCAATGTAGAAGGAATACAGTGGTAATATTCTCTCCCTTGTTCTAGATGCTATTTCTCTATTAAAACTGTTTTAGATCACATTAGCTTTCTCAGCCACCATATAACAGTCTTAATTCCTATAGAGACTGCAGTCCACAAATGAGACTACCTTCAAATTGTGTTATGAAACATGTTATCTTCCTCGTCATCAGAACTGAAAGGCGGGAACATCTGTACCCCATCAAAGTAGCTGTCTATAGTCTTATTTTTCTTCACATATCTGGGCATTTTCCCAGCCAGTTACTTGACTTCTGAGATTCCTGTCCACCCCCACCTAGATCCGCCCAGCTAGTGCTTGGAGTCTGAGATTCAAATGGGCTTTCTGCAGCAGGCACGGCTGCTATTCGATGTGAGCATAAGTTCTGATGCTCAGGTGGGGGCAGGGCCGCCTCCCAGCCTCAGTTCCCTCAGGGGGTTTATGCAGAGACTTTTGGTAACGGCCCTGAACTTCTACCTGCCTGCTTGGGGAGTCCCAGGCCGCTGCTGCCTCTGCTGCTGCCTCTGCCACTCCCTCTGCCACTGCCTCCCAAGGGGGCCTGAGTCATGGAGACACTCCACTCCCCTCTCGGCCAGCCCAGAATTCTCTCTCACTGACCTGGAGCGTCTGTGGGCAGAGTGACCTTCCCGGCTGCCGGAGGTTCCATCCCTGAAGCCTGCTTGGATCTGCTCCTCTCAGCAGCATGGCCAGGGCAGCTCAGGGATGGGCTCCACTTTCCAGGGCGCAACAGACCCTTGGGGACTGCTCTCCAGGGCTCAGAAATCTTTTCCACCGTGTTTCTGCACACCATGCAGTGCTCCAGAATTTGTGGGGAGTTCTTCTTGCAGGAAATATATGGGCTGTGGGTTCGTGAGTCTTTCTACCGAAACATATCATCTTTTGAGACAGTGATCCCAATATTATAAATAAACCATCAAATTATTATCATAAGTCAATATATGAACTGTCTGAAATATATGCAAGAACTTGTAACATGAGAAAGACAGAGACAAAGGGAAAAGGAAGGGATCTAAGAAAGGAGGTAGTGAAAGGGAAAGGAAAAAAGGGAAAATAGTTGAACAAATCATTTGGCATAGCAACTGAATTTAAATATATTGGAGTGTAAGTGCAAGGTAGTGCAAAGAGCACTGAGTTGAAACAATGAAAGTAAAAACTTATGTGAACCTCAGCACGTGATTTCATCTGCCTCAGTTTCTTCATCCAGAAATTAGAGTTATTGTGAAGAAAGTACTATGTGAACTTTTAAGTACAATATAAATGTAAATGTATCCTTTGCTCTATGTATCATAATTACCATGGTAGTTGTAAGGTCTCTTTTCCTTTATTGCTTTGTCTAGTAGAATACCGCTGTCCATGATAACCTTTAAACCTTCACTGTAAATTATGTGTTACAAAATATTTGTGTGTTCTGTAAAGTGGACTTTTCTGGCATAAAACAATCTGCATTTATTTAAAAAAATAAATTTTACATGTTTCTTGTTCTTTATTTTGCCTCATCCCACTCTATCCACATCTTGTACCAACTTCCCACTTTTCCTACTACTGAGACCATCTTGCTCCTCCCTCCCCCCACCCTGAAGGCCTTTTCTGAAACTGTTTCCTCTATTCTCTCAGCCAACTGTGGTTGTCATTGTTTCAGTTGTGACCCACTCTTTGTGACCCCATTTCGGGGGCTTTCTTGGCAAACATACTGGAATAGTTGGCCATTTCCTTCTCCAGATCATTTTATAGATCAAAGAACTGAGGCAAACAGAATCAAGTGATTTGCCCAAGGTCACAGAGATAGTGAATGTCTGAGGCCCAATTTGAAATCAAGAAGATAAGTCTTACTAACTTCAGGTCAGACCTTCTATACCCTGTGCCACCTATCTGCCTGCTGCCAGCCACCTGTACAGTTAGAAAAAGGCCATCCCTCTGGAGGGAATTGTTTAAAAACTTGAATTTAATTTTTATTGTATTCTATCTTCAGGTGACCAGGAATGCCCTTGTATCATTTGGTCTATAATACTTGCCTGACAAAGCAAACACTGGGGAAAACATCTTTAGTCAAAACAGAAAACAGATTTAATTATATTGAGATACATTATAAAATATTTAATTATTGAAAAACAAACATTAGAGAAGGATCACTTTGTTAAAAATATATGTCTGAATACCTTATGCTCTTGATTTTGAAATGAAATTCTGGATTATAATTTTTGAAGCTGACTTTTCTCCAAAGGACAGCTATATCATTCCTCCTTAAATTTCTATTTGACCACTTCCTAGCTAAAACCATTAAAGGATCACTTACAATTGACAAATCTTTGTCTTATCAAAATTTCCCTCTTGCTTTTCTGCATATCATTAAATAATCTGATCAAAAAAGTCTCTCTATATAAATAAATAGATATATATATTCTCTATAGATAATTCACAGCTATAGCCATGCATCTCTATAGTATATAATTGTGTGGCTTGTAGGAGTCTTCAAAATGATACTTACACTGGTGTTCAAAAAGGCTTAAAGTTGTTTGGGTAATTGTAGAGATCAGAGGAACTTCAGGAAATGTAGTTAAAAAGCAAACAGCATGTTTGCATCAATTGATGAACTGAGCATATCCTTTGAAGTGTTATGTATAATCATACTTGCTAAAATTTAGTAAGCTAAAACCGGAAGCATTTAATTGCTTGTGAAGGTAGGAATTACTCTGTGACTAGAACAACTCCAGCTGTTCCAATTCTTTCTCTCTCCCACTCATTTTCACACTTTCTTATCTCTTACTTCCTCTCTTTTACCAGTACTCACTCTCCTTTTCTTCTTTTCCATCCCCATTCTTCTCTTATTTCTAATTATTTTTTGTAAAATACTCTTCCTGGTAGTTGATTCTCATAAATTAATACAAACTTAATCTTAATTGTCCCAAGTAAGTGAAAACATATTTTTATCCTAAAAGTCTCCCTCTCCGTTCATTGTTTTTGTTATCCTTGTGGATATATTTTGTTTTGTTTTTGTTAAACTATCTGGGCGTTTTTGTCTAAAATCTATTTCAATAAAAAAGAGCCTTTTAACATTGATCTAGGAATGGAATAGAAAAGTATCTATTAAGCAGCTATTATGAGCCAAGTTCTGTGCTGAGGGTTGAGATTGCGAATATTAATAAATTGAAATAGTCCCTCTTCTCAATAATCTTACATTTTAATTAGGGGAGAGAGCATATATAAAAGAATCCAGTAACAGAACATATAATACACAGTTGTATGGAGGATGCCATTTGTAGTGCTAAGGTCTACTGGTCTTTTGTCTTAACAGAAGGATTGATTTTGGTGATTCATTCCCTGCTCATCCCAGATGTATATGGTAGAAGAAATATCTTAACAAATACTGCTCCCATAATTCAAGTTAGTCTAATTTTTCCTTAATGGGTATTGAGACCATCTTCAAGTCTTAGTTGGCTTAGGGGACTAAAGGTTAGGCTGTTTACATTAGATACAGATGACCCAAATATAAAGAATCCACTAAGAGCTCTTAAGCTTAGCTAGTAGATAACAATAGAGAAATAGGCTAGCAAGATTCACTCATTTATGGTGTCTTTAGTGTCTATCTGTATGTCAATGTAGTTTCATTTACTATTTGTAACACTGGCTTGTCTGGGTATGCCCAGTTAACCTAACAAGGAGGTAACCTTGAGGAGCCTTTGGGTCATGATCAGCTTTATTATGTGGATGGGATGGGGTACCCTCTTTTGATAAGTTGACTCTGTCTTTAAAATTGATGAGACCTAGTTCTTTTTTTTAGCTTTTTTTCTTCCTGCTCTTCCCAGAGGGTAAGGATCACAGTTTACTCAAAGCTTGAGTAGTACAAACTGAATAGGTGTGAGGGGAAGCACTTTTCCCCCTGCTCTCCCTCTTTTATTTCAACTCAAAGAAATGGGTGTACAGGCATATTTGTTTCTTTTCCATACTCTTTGTCCTGCTCAATTTCAGGTACGGGAGATGATATGCATAGACTCAGGATTTTGAACCATGATTACCTTGGAGGTAGGATTGCAAATGGGATGTTGTGGCCAGACAGACCAACATGGAAGCCCTGAGAAGCCAGGATGCCTGAGGTTGAGAAGGACTTTTGGACTTGGAAATACTACTGTGCTCTATAGGAATCACCCTAAATCCTGAACTTCATCCCATTTCCTTCCACAGAGACTGTGGTACAAAATGGATGGCTTATTTGTGAGTGAGCCTTTCGAAGTAAATGTGGAAGTCCCTGTGTTACATACTGAAAGGCCTAAAAGTGCTTCATTTCGCTCCAATACCAACCTAAACAACCATGAGAGTGATCTAAGTCAGGCCCAGGCCCAGAACACCTTTTAATCCCCTACTTCCACAGTATTAGAGAGACCCAGTCCACAACACTTGGGAAAGGGGGAGCTTTGTAGAAAGTGAGCAGGAGAAAGACTAGCATATTTTTAGTAAGGACACAGTTAAGTGGCACAGTGAATAGAGTGCCAGGACTGGAATGAGGAAAATTCATCTTCAAACTCCTGACTCATCTTCAATTCTAGCCTCAGACACTTACTAGCTGTGTAACCCTGAGCAAGTCTTATAACCCTTTTTTCCTCATCTGTAAAATGAGTTGGAAGAGGAAAGGGTAAACCACTCCAATACCTTTTCAAGACAACCTCAAATGGGGAAAAGAAGAATTTGACACAACTAAAAAACAACAAAATAAAAATTGTACTAAAGGAACTCTCAGTTCTGGTAGACTTTGCCCTCTGGCATTCAAAGATGGTATCTACATAGAAACAATAATAATTCAAGAATTTCAACTTATTGGGACGGAGCCAAGGTGGCAGGGTAGAAGGACGCAAGTTTACGAGCTCCGAAACCACAGCCTATAGAATTAATGTAAAAAGAGACCCCCATAACTTCTGGACCACTGAAAGGTGTACAGAAACAGAATGGAAGAGATTTCCGTTCCAGAGAGCCCTGGAGAGCCGTCCCCAGGATCCATCGCGCCCCGGAAAGTGGAACCCACCCAGCGCTGCCCTGGCCGCGGCCCCAGAGAAGCTGACCCGAGCAGGCTTCAGGGACGGAAGCTCTGGCAGCCGAGAAAGTCCCTCCGCCCACAGAAGCTACAGGTCAGTGAGAGAGACGGCTGGCTGGCTGAGGGGAGCGGGCTGTCTCCGTGACTTGGGCCCCCTCGGGAGGAAGCGGCAGAGGCAGAGGCGTGGGCAGCAGCAGAGGCAGCAGCGGCGGTGGTGGCCCAGAACTCCCCCAGCAGCAGGCAGGATCTTCATTACTGAAGGTCTCTGCATAAACAACCTGAGGGAGCTGAGCCTTGGAGACGGCCCTGCCCCACCCCGCTCTATTACTAAGACCTCTGCATAAAGCCCCTGAGGAAATTGAGCCTGGGAGGAGGCCCTGCCCCCACCCCAGCACCAGAACTAAAGCTCACATTGATTAGCAGCTGGGCGGCGTGGAAAGCACATTTGAATCTCAGACCCCAAGCACTAGCTGGGCGGATCTAGACGGGGGTGGACAGGAATCTCAGAAGTCAAGTAACTGGCTGGGAAAATGCCTAGAAAAGGGAAGAAAACTAAGACTATAGAGAGTTTTTTCCAACAAATGCAAATGATCCCGACTTTCGGATCTGATGAGGAAATATTCTTGCCATCAGGGAAAGATGTGGAGGGTGAGGCCTCAGTACCCCAGACATCCCAGGGGGATGTCGGGTGGGCTCAGGCCTTGGAAGAGCTAAAAAAGATTTTGAAAATCAAGTTAGACAGGTGGAAGAAAAACTGGGAAGAGAAATGAGAGAGATGCAAGAAAAGTATGAAAAACGGGTCAATACCTTGGTAAAGGAGACCCAAAAAAATGCTGAGGAAAATAACACCTTGAAAAATAGGCTCACTCAATTGGCAAAAGAGGTTCAAAAAGCCAATGAGGAGAAGAATGCTTTCAAAAGCAGAATGAGCCAAATGGAAAAAGAGGTTCAAAAGCTCACTGAAAATAATAGTTCTCTCAAAATTAGAATGGAACAGATGGAGTCTAATGACTTTACGAGAAACCAAGAAATCACCAAACAAAACCAAAAGAATTAAAAAATGGAAGAGAACATGAAATATCTCATGGAAAAAACAACTGACCTGGAAAATAGATCCAGGAGAGACAATTTAAAAATTATGGGATTACCTGAAAGTCATGATCAAAAAAAGAGCCTAGACATCATCTTCCATGAAATTATTAAGGAAAATTGCCCTGACATTCTACAACCAGAGGGCAAAGTAAGTATTGAAAGAATCCATCGATAACCACCTGAAAGAGATCCAAAAAGAGAAACTCCTAGGAACATTGTGGCCAAATTCCAGAACTCCCAGGTCAAGGAGAAAATCTTACAAGCAGCTAGAAAGAAACAACTCCAGTATTGTGGAAATACAGTCAGGATAACACAAGATCTAGCAGCTTCTACATTAAGGGATCGAAGGGCATGGAATAGGATATTCCAGAAGTCAAAGGAACTAGGACTCAGACCCAGAATCACCTACCCAGCAAAACTGAGTATAATACTTCAGGGGAAAATATGATCTTTCAATGAAATATAGGACTTACAAGCATTCTTGATGAAAAGACCAGAGCTGAAAAGAAAATTTGACTTTCAAACACAAGAATGAGAAGAAGCATGAAAAAGTAAACAGCAAAGAGAAGTCTTAAGGGACTTACCAGAAGTGAACTGTTTACATTCCCACATGGAAAGACAATATTTGTAACTTTTAAAACTTTTCAGTATCTGGGTAGTTGGTGGGTCCATACACACACATGTACACACATGCATGCACACACACATGCACACATGCACACACATACAGAGACAGAGAGCACAGATTGAATTGAATAGGATGGGGCCATATCTTAAAAGAAATTAAGGTAAATGGTGAGAGAGAAATGTAGTGGGAGGAAAGAGGGTGAAATGGAAGGGGGTAATTATATGTCATTTAAAAGGCAAGTAGGAGACTTTTTAATGGAGGGGAAAAGAGGAGAGCTGAGAAAAAAAAATCAAGAAGTTTACCCTCATCACATTTGACTAAAGGAAGGAATAAAATGCACACTCATTTTGGTATGAAAACCTATCTTACAGGATAAGAAAGTGGGGGAGAAGGAGATAAGCAAGGGGGGGGGGGATGATGGAAGGGAGGGCAAAGGGTGGAGGGAGCAATTTGAAGTCAACACTTGGGGAGGGACAGGATCAAAAGACAGAAGAGAAACAATGAGGGGCAGGTTAGGATGGAGGGTAATTCAGTTAGTCTTACACAACACGACTATCAGGGAAGTCATTTGTAAAACTACACTGATATGGCCTATATTGAATTGCCTGCCTTCCCAAAGGGAATAGGTGGGGAGGGAGGGATGGAGAGAATTTGGAACTCAAAGTTTTAGGAACAACTGTTTAGTATTGTTGTTGCTACTAGGAAAGAAGACATACAGCTAATGAGGAGTAGAAAGTCATCTGACCCTACAAGACAAAAGAGAAGGTGGAGACAAGAGAAGGGAGGGATGACAGAAGAGAGGGCAGATTGGAGATAGGGAAAATTAGATTGCTTGGGGTATTGGGGTGGGGGGAGGGGATAAAAGGGGAAAAAAAATTGGAACCCAAAATTTTGTGAAAATGAATGTAAAAAATAAATTAAATAAATAAATAAATAAGGATTTTAACTTATTATCAAATTTTCCATGACAGAATAAAAACTGGAGTGTCTCTGTTTTGAAATTATAATTCTACTCAAAGGAATATACTATATTATTTTCTTCCCACACAATCCATGTAGGACATCCAGTTGTTTCCCTTTCAGAGAAATGTATTTCAGATATGTGGTACAATATTCTATATGTCTGTGGGTGTGTGCCCTGTCTGAATGTCAGGAAGTAGATACTCTTTTGTAGGTTTTCCACTTTGTAAATGGAAGTAGGTCACTCTATTGTAGAGTATACTGGCCCTAAGTGAGAATGAATTGAAAAGGAAATTCATTCCAGGGCAAAGGTCTAGATAACATGAACTGAATCAGATAACCAGTACATCAGAAATCAAGCTTGAGACAAATAATCTTATTTCCTCTTAAATGAGAAACAGCAAGATCTTAATTGACTTTTCTGTTACAGGGTTACTAATCACATTGTAAAATTGTAGTTACACACACATACAGAAAAACATCTTCCATAGATCGATAGATAGATAGATAGATGTACACATACACACGCACACACGCATATAATTCTCTTACATACAAACATGATGCTGCAGATAGCATATGATAAGTTTCATCTTTTCAATCAAACTTAGTCTGTCTACAAGGTCTAAATTTATAGAATTAATTATTAATGCTCCATTTTGTTTTGTATTGATCAAATCTAGGCAATAAAAAGTTCACTAATAGACCATAGACAGAGAATTGGAGACCTCAAAAGCCATCTCATCTAACCTCTTCATTTTACAGATGAGTAAACTGAGGCCCAGAGAAATTAAATGATTTTTCCAAGGTGACAGAAGTAGAAAGCATTAGAAACAGGATTTGAATCCATGGTCTCTTACTCAGTCCTGAACAAGTAGTCTTTATACTGTATTAACAACATAAAGGAAAAAAAGAAAAGAAAAAAAACTAATATTTTGATTTTGTGTTTACCTGAGTTCTTTGGCAAACAGAGCCTTTCCTGACATACTGGAAAAATTTCTCCTCATGGTTCAAAGGCGGCAAGGAGGAGTTACAATTCTCTCCTGACCATCTTTTATGATCAGGATCAATGTTACTCTTTCTTAAATAATGATTTCCATAAATCTTCATTGATTCCCTTATTTTATTTTCCCCAGGATGAGCAATGTGAACAGGAATAGACATATGTGATGGTTTAATTTGAATGTTAACCCAAAGAGTAAAGCAAAAGAAGCAAGATAAAGAATGTAGCACCAAATCTGAAAAGGAGAGCTACAATTCTGAAGAGAATTTAGGTTTTAATCTTCTACTAATCTCTTTTTTTCAGCTGAATGAGAGGAAGTAATATCTCTCTAACATGTTCCCTCCATGAAGCAACTTGAATTTGACCTCATGTATTCTTAAAAAGCCAATGAGTTGCCAAATTTAGATCCATAGAAATAATAGTGCTTCATATTTATGTAACACTTGAAGGTGTACTAAGTGCTTTAGTGACCAGTAAAGTTGTAAAATTATAGCCATTTTATGGATGGAAAAAATGAAATTCAGGTAGTTTGCATGACTTGTCCAAGGTGAAATCTTTCTAAACATCTGGATTTGTGATTACTTTAGTCAAGGCCAATTCTTTGTGATCCCATTTGGATTTTTCTTGGCAAAGATACTGAAGTGGTTTGCCAGATGAGGAAACTGAGGGAAACAGGATTAAATGACTTGCTCAGTGTCACACAACTAGTAAATGTCTGAGGCTAGATTGAATTCCAGGCCTGGAACTCTATCCACTTAGCCACCTAGCTTACCACATACAAAGTCAGCCTATCTCTCAATTGATAACAAACTGCTAAATGAGGTATGACTGAATATATGAAGAGTTGTTGGGTTGGGAATCAGAAGACTAATGTTATAGTCATTAATTTACTAACAAATTGGGTGGCTTTCATCGTTATTTAATCTTTTTGAGTTTCAGCTTTTTCACTAGTAAAATGAAGAAGTTCAATGATTACAATGACTATTTCCTGATCTAGTATCCTGAAAATTTTAAGTTTATTGAATAAGATCATAGCTTTAGAGCTCAAAAAGGCCTTGGAGTTCATCTAGGCTAAGACCTCTCAAAGAGAGGAAGAAACAGATGGAAGCCCTAGGGAGGAGGAGCTGGTAGTACTACTACTACTACTACTACTACTACTACTACTAGTAAAAATAGTAGTAGTGGTGATGGTAGTGGTGGTGGTGGCAGCAACAGCATTAGCAGCAACATTAGCAGTTAAAGAGCATTTTAAGTTTTGCAAAGTATTTTACAAATGTCAATGCATATTATCCTCATAAGAATCCATAGAGGTAGAAATTACTGTTACTCTCAGTTAACATATAAATAAACTGAGGCAGAGATTAAGTGCCTTCTCCACATTCAAAGAGCTGACAAGTGCCTGAGACTGGATTTGAATTCAGGTACTCCTGACTCTATATGTAGTTTGACTTGGCCAACGTCACAAAATAATAATAGTAATTCTTTTCTTTTTCTTTTCCTTTCATTTTCTTTCTTTTTCCTCCTTCCTTCCTTCCTTCCTTCCTTCCTTCCTTCCTTCCTTCCTTCCTTCCTTCCTTCCTTCCTTCCTTCATGCACCACATGCCACCACATGCAAAATTAGGGTTAGCATTTTCTAGTCTGGGAAATGACATATGAATTTTAAAATGGCATTTTCATAGGATATCACTCTTATTCTTATTTTGATTATTTTGTCTGGTTGGTTCTCTCTGCAATATGCTTTAGGTTCTTTCTATAATTTTATAAGTTCTTAGTATCCCTTAGTGACCTATCAGCACCTAGTAAATATCAGGTGATAGTAACAGCTATTTCAGTGTGTTGCATATAACAATTCAACACTCAAATAAATGTTCAATATATATTTTGGGTGACGGTGCAATGAAAACTGCCCAGTGAATGTTGATGTCTTAATTCTTTTATTTAAAAATGAAAGCATCATAGTATAGTGAATATAGGCCCAGAATTTATTTCAGGAAGATCTAAACTCAGGTCCTGACTCAGACACAGGCTAGCTGTGTGATAATAGATAAGTCACCTAACCTCTCAGCGGCCCCCAGACAACATTTTTTCTTTCTTTTTTTTAATTTTTAGTTCTCAACATTCATTTCTACAAGATTTTGAGTTTCAGATTTTCTCCTTATCTCTCCCCACTCACCATCCAAAACACCATGCATTCTGATTACCCCTTCCCACAATCTACCCTCCCTTGTAACACACCTCTCTCTTCCATTATCCCTATCTTCTCTTTCCTTGTAGGGCAAGATCAATTTCTATATTCAATTTCCTTTATTTCTTATTTCCCAGTTACTTGCAAAAACAATTCTCAACATTCATTCGTGAAACTTTGAGTTCTAACATCTCTCCCTTCCTCCCTCCCACCCATCCCCACTAAAAGGGCAAGCTATTCAACATAGGCTATATATAAGTAGTTTTGCTAAAGGCTTCTATAATAGTCATGTTGTGAAAGACTAACTATGTTTCCCCCCATTATATTATAAACTTTGGAGCCACAGAGTCAACAAAAGATCAGAGTGAGACTTTTTTCCAGCCTAAGAAAACTTAAGAGCTCAGCAGGAGAGGTCTCTGACTGGAGTGGAGACCTATCTAGAGTGTATATTCAGGGCAACAGCAAAAGCTGTTAAAACAGCAGCAACAATGGCTTCAGAAGCCTTCAGCACCTCTGAATGTCTCCCAGAGACATTAAGGAGGTCAAGCAAGAAATCAGAAAGATATGATAGAGAGCCCATTCCGGTACTGGGTTCAGCAGGCACTGAATGATGACTCTATTGCCCATAAGTGAAGCTCTAGGTAGCAGTCCTAGGGTGTGGAGGAGCACATGTGATTGGACCCTACCTCACAAGGGAGCAGGAGCCTTGATAACATTTGAAAGGCAGAGAGGAACACTAGAAAGTTAGCTCAATGAAAAAGAGAGGCCCTTTCTAGGTAAAGACCAGAGCACAGTACAGAACAAGAGTTGTAACCATATCTTTTCCTTGATCATACCTTTTCCCAGATGACACCATCATGGAAGGACTAAAAACTTACAGATTCCTAGCACAGAGCCTCCCCAACCCTAGATGAACAGGGTCCAACTTTAACATAAAGTTAAAAGTTAAGAAATATGCTAAAATATACAATAAGCAACACACACACACACAAAGAACTTGAACATAAAAAGCTAATACAGTGGCAGGAAACATCAAGACAAATACTCAGAAATCAAAGCTATCTATAGTCATATGAAAAAATGCTCTAAATCACAACTGATCAGAGAAATGCAAATTACATCAACTCTGAAGTACCACTTCATAACTATCAGAAATGATAAATGCTGGAGAGAATGAGGGAAAATAGGTATATAAATGAATTGTTCCAACTATTTTGGAGAACTATCTGGAGCTGTCTCCAAAGGACTACAAAACTGAACATAATTATTTGACCCCAAAATATTACTACTAATTCTGTATCCCAACAAGATAAAAGAAAGGAAATTGACTTACACATACAAAAGTATATATAGCAGCTTTTTTGTGATGGTAGAGAATTGGAAATTAAGAGGATACTTATCAATAGGGAAATGGTTGAACAAATTGTGGCATATGATGTGATGGAATATAATTGTGTTATAAGAAATGATGGGAGGGTTCAGGGAAAAAATAGCCATATTGGCTATTATGAAAAAATGGAAAATGATAGATGTTTGAGGGGATGTGTGAAAACCAGGACACTGAGACATTGCTGGTGGAGCTGTGAACTGATCCAATTATTCTGAGGAGCAATTTGAAACTATGCCCAAAGGGAAATAAAATTGTGCTTACTCTGGTTCACCAATAAATACCACTGTCAAATCTATATCAATAAAGAGAAAAGGATTTATTTGGAGAAAAAATAATTATAGTGGCTCTTTTTGTGGTGCTTGTGGATTAGGGAATGACTGAACAAGGTGTTATATATGATTGTAATGAAATATTATTATGCTATAAGAAATGACAACCAAGGTTATATCAGAAAAAATTTGGAAAGACTTACATGACCTGATTGATGTAAAGTGAACGGAACCAGGAGAATGCTGTACACAGTAACAGAAATTTTGTACAGTGAAGAACTGTGAATAATTTATCTATTCTCAGTAATATAATTGTCTAAGACAATACCAAAGGATTAATGATGAAGCATACATACTCTCTGCCTCTAGAGAGATAAAAGATATTGTTTGAATACAGATTGAGCCATGCTATTTTTCACTTTATTTCTTTTTCTTTTGAGTCTTCTTGCACAAAATGACTAATATGGAAATGTTTTACATGATTACACATGTATAACCTACATCTGATTGCTTATCACTTCAGGAAGGGGAAGGGCAGGGAGAAGGACGAGACAGAATTTAGAACTCATGACCTTTTTAATGTTTAAAAATTGTTTCAACATATAATTGTGGAAAAATAAAATGCATAAATAAATATCCTTAAGAATAAAAGCAAGAGGGGGGAGGAGCCAAGATGGCAGAGTAGAAAGACTCACATATGCTAGCTCCAAACCCACTTCCCATAAATTTCTTGTAAAAAGAACTCCCCACAAATTTTGGAGCAGTGCAAGCCATGCAGCAACACAGTGGAGGAGATTTCTGTTCCAGAGAACCCTGAAAAACCAATCCCAAAAGTCCATCGCGCACTGGACAGCGGAGCCCAACCCTGCCCTGCCCTACTCACATGGCTCCAGAGGAGCATATCGAAGCAGGCATCGGGGGATGGAATCCCTGGTGGCCGTGAAGGGTCAGTGACAGCCGAGAGGGGAGCGAGGTGTCTCTGTAACTCAGGACCCCTTGGGAGGTACCGACGGAGACAGGGATAGCAGCAGACCTGGCTCCTCAAGCAGACAGGAACTCCACTCCATTACTAAAGGTCTCTGCATAAACCCCCTGAGAGAACTGAGCCTGGGAAGTGGCCCTGCCCCCAACCCAGCACCAGAACTTAAGTTCACATTGAATAACAGCCATGCCCACCATCAAAAGCCATGACGCTGGGGAGCAGCATTTGAATCTCAGACCCCAAGCACGAGCTGGGCAGATCTAGGTGGGGGTGCAGAGGAATCTCAGAAGTCAAGTAACTGGCTGGGAAAATGTCCAGAAAAGGGAAGAAAAATAAGACCATAGAAGGTTACTTTCTTGGTGAGATGTTTCCTCCTTTCCTTTCTGATGAGAAAGAACAATGCTTACCTTCAAGGAAAAACACAGAAGTCAAGGCCTCTGTATCCCAAACATCCAAAATAGATATCCATTGCTCTCAGGCCATGGAAGAGCTGAAAAAAGATTTTGAAAATCAAGTTAGACAGGTAGAGGAAAAACTGGGAAGAGAAATGAGACAGACGCAAGAAAAACATGAAAAATGGGTCAATACCCTGATGAAGGAGACCCAAAAAAATGCTGAAGAAAATAACACCTTGAAAAATGGGCTCGCTCAATTGGCAAAAGAGGTTCAAAAAGCCAATGAGGAGAAGAATGCTTTCAAAAGCAAAATTAGCCAAATGGAAAAAGAGGTTCAAAAGCACACTGAAGAAAATAGTTCTCTCAAAATTAGAATGGAACAGATGGAGGCTAATGACTTTCTGAGAAACCAAGAAATCACAAAACAAAACCAAAAGAATGAAAAAATGGAAGAGAATGTGAAATATCTCATTGGAAAAACAACTGACCTGGAAAATAGATCCAGGAGAGACAATTTAAAAATTATGGGACTACCTGAAAGCCATGATCAAATAAAGAGCCTAGACATCATCTTTCATGAAATTATCAAGGAAAACTGCCTTGATATTCTAGAACCAGAGGGCAAAATAAGTATTGAAGTAATCTATCGATCACCACCTGAAAGAGATCCAAAAAGAGAAAGTCCTAGGAACATTGTGGCCAAATTCCAGAATTCCCAGGTCAAGGAGAAAATATTGCAAGCAGCTAGAAAGAAACATTTCAAGTGTTGTGGAAATACAATCAGGATAGCACAAGATTTAGCAGCTTCTACAGATTGAAGCGTGTGGAATAGGATATTCCGGAAGTCAAAGGAACTAGCACTAAAACCAAGAATCACCTACCTAGTACAACTGAGTATAATACTTCAGGGGAAAATATGGTCTTTCAATGAAACAGAGGACTTTCAAGCATTCTTGATGAAAAGACCAGAGCTGAAAAGAAAATTTGACTTTCAAACACAAGAATGTAAAGAAGCATGAAAAAGTAAACAGCAAAGAGAAGTCATAAGGGATATAAGAAGTCAAAGGTGAACTGTTTACATTCCTACATGGAAAGACAATATTTGTAACTCTTAAAACTTTTCAGTATCTGGGTAGTTGGTAGGACCACACACACACATACACACACACATGTACACCTGTACGGGCACACACACATACACACATGCACACTCATACAGAGACAGAGAGCACAGAGTGAATTGAATAGGATGGGACCATATTTTAAAAGAAATTAAGGTAAATGGTGAGAGAGAAATGTAGTGGGAGAAGAGAGGGTGAAATGGAATGGGGTAAATTATCTCTCATTCAAGGGGCAAGCAGGAGACTTTTTAGTGAAGGGAAAAAGATGAGAGCTGAGTAAAAGACATGAAGTTTACCCTCATCATATTTGACTAAAGGAAGGAGTAAAATGCCCACTCATTTTGGTATGAAAACCTATCTTACAATACAGGAAAGTGGGGGAGAAGCGGATAAGCAGGGTGGGGGAGATGATAGAAGGGAGGGCAATGGGAGGAGTGAGCAATTTGAAGTCAACACTTGGGGAGGGACAGGATCAAAAGACAGAATAGAAACAATGAGGGGCAGAATAGGATGGAGGGATATACAGTTAGTCTTACACAACATGACTCTTATTGTAGTCATTTGCAAAACTACGCAGATATGGCCTATATTGAATTGCCTGCCTTCCCAAAGGGAATGGGTGGGGAGGGAGAGATGGGGAGAATTTGGAACTCAAAGTTTTAGCAACAACTGTTGAGTATTGTTCTTGCTACTAGGAAACAAGAAATACAATTAATGGGGAATAGAAAGTCATCTAGCCCTACAGGACAAAAGAGAAGATGGGGATAAGAGAAGGGAGGGATGATAGAAGAGAGGCCAGATTAGTGATAGGGAAAATTAGAATGCTCGGTGTATTGGGGTGGGGGAGGGGATAAATGGGGAGAAAATTTGGAACCCAAAATTTTTTGAAAATGAATGTAAAAAGTCAAATTAATAAATTTATATTAAAAAAATAAAAGAATAAAAGCAAGAATAATTGAACATATGCAAAATTGTGTTAAGAACCAAGAGATCATTGTACACATTAATAGCAAAGTTATATTTATGATCAACTGTGAAAGATTCGGTTAATCTGATCACTGCAATGATCCACGACAAATTCAAAGTATTCCTGATAAAAAAAAATGTTATCCACCTCCAGAGAAAGAATAGATTAACTCTGGGTACAAATGGAAGTATACGTTTTTTTCTCTTTATATTTTTTGGTTTATTTCCAATATGACTAATATTTTTGCATGCTTTCATATGTATAATTGAAATCATACTCCTTGCTTTCTTAGTGTGTCAGGGAGGGAAGGAACTTGGAACAACATTTAAAAAGAAAATATTTTAAAATACTTTTTTTAAAAAAAAGAAGGGATTGGGAAAGACCTTCATGTAGAACAAAGGTTCACAAACATATTTGTCCTTTAAAAATTACTTTAAAAAATTACTCAGCACCCTCTTGGAAATCTATTTTCTTTATTTCTATGTTATTTTTTTTAAAAATTTACATCATTAGATCACAGCTCCACCAACAATGTATTAATGTTCCATCTCTCCCACATCTTCTCCAACATATATCATCTTCCTATTTTGTCATGTTATCCACTCTGATAGGTGTGATATGTTACCTCAGCTTAGCTTGGATTTGAATTTCTCTAATCAATAGTTATTTAGAGCATTTTTTTCTTATGAGTATAGATAGTTTTAATTTCTTCCTCTGAAAACATATGACTTGACCATTTATCAATTGGGGAATGACTTGTATTCTTGTAAATTTGACTCAGTTCTCTCTATATATTTTAGAAATGAGGCCTTTATCACCAACACTACTTGCATAGATTCTTTCCCAGTTTTGTTCTTCCCGCCTAATATTGGTTATATTGAGTTTGTTTGTGTAAAACAATTTAATGTAGTCAAAATTATCCATTTTGTACTTCATAATGTTCTCTATCTCTTGTGTGGTCATAAATTTCTCCATTCTCCATAAATACTACAAATACACTATTCCTTGCTCTCCTAATCTGTTTATAGTATCAGCCTTTATTCTTGTGTACAGTGTCAGGTATTGGTTTACGTCCAGTTTTCCCAGCAGAAATCAAACCATTCTGGAGAGCATTTGGAACTACCTCCAAAGGACTACAAAAATATGCATTCTTTTTGACCCAGCAATATTGCTTCTAAGACTGTATCACAAATAATTCATAAAAATGGGAAAGGGATATACATGTACAAACATATTTGTAGCAGCTCTCTTTGTGGTGGCCTAGAACTGGAAATCAAGGGATGCCCATTTATTGAGGAGTGACTGAACAACTTGTGGTAATGAATGTAATGGAATACTGTTGTGCTAAAAGACATGATGAATAAGAAGACTGCAGAGAGCCCTGGAAAGATTTGTATAAATTGATGCTGAATGAAAGGAGCAGCACCAGGAGAATATTGTGCACAGTAACAACCACAGTGTGCATGCATTTTTTTTGGTAGACTCAGCCCTTCACAGCAATGCAAGGACCTAAAATACTCCAAAGGACTCTAGAGGCAAAATGCCATCCATGTTTTGAAAAAGAACTATGGAATTAGAATGCAGAATAAAGCAGAATATTTTCTCTAGTGTTATGTTTTGTTTTGTTTTTTTTCCTTATGGTTTTCCCCATTCATTTTAATTCCTCTATGCAACCTGACTAATGTGAAAATGTGATTAATAAGAATTTAAGTATAGAAACAAAAAATATAGATAAAATCTTCATATAGAAAAAATTTTGCATCATTTTAAAAGCTATTATGGTTTTGATATATTTATATACACACATATACTTACATATACAAATAAATTTAAGTTTAATAATTAATTGTAAATTTGTAGTATTTTTCATGTGTTGAAAGTTTGATGACACAATATTATATCATGTAACTGTGTAGTATTATATTGCAAACAAATCATTAGTGGGTGGAGCCAAGATGGCAGAGTAGGAGCAAGAACCTGTTAGAGCTCTGCCCCCAAACCCCTCAAATACTTGTAAAAAATTACTCTAAGTAAATTCTAGTGCAGCAGAAGCTACAAAATGACAGATTGAAGCAAATTTCCGGCCAAACACAATTTGGATGATTAATAGTAAGGGTCTATCACACCAGGCTGGGAGCAGAGAAAAGTTCAGCATGGGCTGCATGAAGATGGAGCTGGATCAGATCTTAGAGCATTAAATTACTGGTGGTTACTGCGGTTTTCAGACTTTCTAATGTACAAACACCAAAGACAATTTCAAAGGTCAGTGGGAAGGGTCTCTCATATGGCTAAGAAAGGGATAGGGTCCAGCTCCAGATCCAATCCCAACTCTAGTCCAAGCCCTGGCTTCAGCTAAAGTAAAGGCAGCTTCTGGAACCCTCCAATTAAAAAAGAGGTCAAAAGTCAAGTAATTGGCTGGGAAAATGAGCAAATGATGAAAAAGAAACAGGCTATAGTTTCTTACTTTTTAGGTGAAAGGATATTTTTTAACATCATTGGTGATGAGGAAGATGAAAACATACAACCAGGAGAAGACAACAAAATACACGTTCCTGCATCCAAAGCCTCCAAAAAGAATATGAATAGGTTTCAGGTCATGGAAGGGCTCAACAAGGATTGTGAAAATCAAGTAAGAGAAGTAGAGGAAATTGGGAAGATAAATGAGAGTGATGCAAGAGAATCATGAAAAACAAGTCAACAGCTTGGTAAAGGAGACCCCAAAAATGATGAAGTAAATAACAGCTTTAAAATTAGACTAATTGAAATCTTCTTGTTCATCATTTCTTATGGTGCAATAGTACTCCATTACATTCATATACCATAATTTATGGAGCCATTTCCCAATTGATGGGCATCCCCTTGATTTCCAGTTCTTGGCTACCACAAAGTGTGCTGCTATAAGTATTTTTGTACATGTGAGACTTCAGGGATGCCTGGAAGGACTTATATGATCTGATTCTGAGGGAAAGGAGCAGAACCAGGAGAGCTTTGTGCACAGCCACAACCACAGTGTGGGAGAGCTTTTTTCTGGTAGACTTGGAACTTCATAATAACAAAAGAACTTACTGAAAAAAAAATCCCAATGGTGGTTTTCTAAGGCAAAATACCTTCCACACTCAGAGAAAGAAATATGGAAGTCATTCGCAGAATTTAGCATATCATGTTTGTTTATCTGTGGGTTTTAGTGTATTATATTTTGATTTTTCATATGATTTCTTCCATTTATTTTAGTGTGACTACATAGCTTGACTATAGTGAAAATGTGCTCAAAGGGAAAGTATATGTAGAACCTATACAGAAATGTATGCTGTGGGAAGAAAGTGGGGAATTAGGGGGAAGGTGTGGGGGGGATAAAATCTTAATTTTAAGGAAGTGATTGTAGAACATTAAAATAATAATAATAAAATAAAATAATTTAATAAAAAAATAAAATAAAATTAGACTAACCAAAATGGCAAAAGACATTCAAAAAGCCCAAGAGGAGAAGCATGCCTTAAAAAGTAGAATGGGTCAAATGGAAAAACAGGTCCAAAAACTCAAAGAAAATAATTCCTTTAAAATTAGAATGGAACAAATAGAAGCTATTGACTTCATGGAAATCACAAAACAAAATCAAAAGAATTAAAGAATAGAAGACAATGTGAAGTATACCACTGGAAAAACAACTGACTTGGAAAATGGATCCAGCAGAGACAATTTAAATTTAAAAATTGTTGGACTACCTGAAAGCGATGATCAAACATAGAGATTAGACATCAAATTTTAAGAAATTTTCAAGGAAATCTGCCCTGATATTCTGAAAAGTGGGTAAAATAGAAAGAATCTACTGATCTTCTAGTGAATGAGATCCCAAAAGGAAAACTCCTAAGAATATTGTAGTCAAATTCCAGAGTTCCCATGTTAAGAAAAACAATATAATAAGTAGCCAGAAAGAAACAATTCCAGTATTATGGAAACACAATCAGGATAGCATAAGATTTAGCAGTTTCTACACCAAGGGATCAGAGGGCTTGGACTATTATATTCCAGAGGTTAAAGGAGATGGAATTAAAACTAAGACTCAACTACCAAGCAAAACTAAGTATAATATTTCAGGGGTAAAAAAGGAATTTTAATGAAACAGAGGACTCCCAAGAATTCTTTTTGAAAAGACTAGAGCTGAATAAAAAGTTTGGCTTTCATATACTAAGAACAAGTGAATGTGAAAAGGCAAACAAGAAAGAGAAACCATAAGGGACTTATTACATTCCTACATGGAAAGATGATATGTATAACTCATAAGACCTTTCTCAGTATTAGGATAGTTGGAGGGAATACGTGTGTGTATGTGTGTGTGTGTGTGTGTGTGTGTGTGTGTGTATGTAGAATAAATGGAGGGCTGAATGTGATAGAGGGAAATATCGTTAGTCTTTCACAACATGATTGTCATGGAAGAGTTTTGCATCACTACACAGGTATAATCTGTACTGAATTGTTTGCCTTTTCAATGAGGGTGGGTGGAGAGGGAGGAAGTGAGAGAATATGGAAGTCAAAGCTTTAAAAATGAATATTAAAATACGTGCAACCAGGAAATGCGACATATGGGCAATGGGGTATAGAAATCTATTTTACCCTACAGGAAAATAAAAGGGAATGTGATGGGGGGGACCAATAGAAGGGAGGGCAGATTGGAGAAAAGGGTAATCCAAATACAGGCTTTCCTGGGATGAGGGGAGGGGAAAATGGAGAGAAAATTTGAAATTCAAAATTTTGTAGAAGTGAATGTAGAAAATTGAAAATAAATAAATTTAATTAAGTCATCACATTCACACACATACACACACACACACACACATATTCCTGCCAATACCTGCTGGACTTTCTGACAATGCATTACACACTGTCCTGCCAATACTTGCTTGTTAAGTGCTATTGGTGGATTTCACCATTGCTTTTTTTTATAACTTGTATTTTGTGTGTTTATTTGGAAAATAATGTAATCACAACAATTTTACATTTGTTATACAACAGATGAATCATGTATGAAGTTTTTGAAAATTTTCTTCTCTTTTCTTCTTTCCTTATGCTTTCACCATCTTCTTATTTTACTCAATTTCCCACAATTTCACCTGAGACTACAACCGCTCCCAAGGATCATTCCAGCACCTCCCAAGGGGGTGGGATGTGCTGGAATGTGGGAACCTCTGATAGGATATAGGATTTTAATTGGGACTTAAAGGATGTCAGAGGAGCCAATAGATGGATATGAAACGGGAGATCATTTCAGGCATGGAGGACAGTCAGAGAAAATTTCCAGAATATATACACTTAAGTTACCAAAAAAAATGATGGGGAAGAATGACAATATGTCCTTTGGAAAAGATCTAGTGTTTTAGGTCGACCATATACCCAATAAGATTCAACAGTTTAACACAATAGCCCAAAAAGCTGTCTTAGGTTGCATTAAGATACGCATAATATGAAAAATGAAGAAGGTGAATGGTTCACTAAACTTTTTTCTGATAAGACCATGCTTGGAATTATATGTCCAGTCTAGGCTTCAAAACTGAAAAAACAATTTTTGATAAGCTAGAAAAGTTCCAGAGGAGGTCAAATAGGATATCAAAGTGTCTTTAGATTAGGTCATGTGAAGATTGGCTAAAGAAATGGGGAGGTTTAGCTAGCAAAGGAAAAGAATTAAATAGAGCATATCTGTCTTCAGAGACTTGAAGGACTGTCAAATTTGTCATGTTTAGACCAGGCAGGCAAAGCTAGGAGTAGGAGGGAGAATTCTAATAGAAGCAGATGAAGGTTTTTTTTTTTTTAAAAAAAGAAATATTGTCCTCCATTTACTAGGGTCACCTTCCTTACCTCAAGATAGATTGTCACTTCTCACTACTTCTATATTTCTTAGGCTAATATAGGAGCACCAGAATTTAACAACAGTGACCTCTGTAGGGCTCACAGAGCTGAAGTACTTATACCCATTTCCCTTTTCTATTAAGAACGTCTTCACTTCAGCCTTATCCCTACAGTCAAACAAGGTTCTGTCCTGGAGGAGACTACGCTTTAATAAGAAAAGTTAGCTTTTTCTCACTATCTGGTTCACTGGATTCCCGATGCTGCATACAGAGAAAAATTGTTGAAAACAATTTGGGCTCATGTCTAAGATTCCCCCAAAGAAGAGATGGAGTAGCAATAGTAGTAGTACTAGTAGTAGTAGTAGTAGTAGTAGTAGTAGTAGTAATAGTAGTGATGATGCTGCTGCTGCTGCTGATGGTGATAATTATTTTTATTGCCATTTATATGGTGCCTTAAGGTTTGCAATGAACTTTACAAGTATAATCTCATTTTATCCTCGTGAAGACCCTGGGAAGTAGGTACTGTTATCATGCCCCAAACTGACTTGTCCAGAGTTACAAAGCTAGTAAAAGCCTATGGTCAAATTTTAACCCATCACTGACTTATTCTAACTCCAACTCTATCCACAGTACCACCTAGAACTGCCAATAGGAAAGTCATTTAATGTTTAATATGAATCAGGTACATGGCGAATATTTATTTTCCACATCAAGAAAAAATGCTAAAGGACCTGAAAGATACAGCATTCATTGCTAAGAGTTAAGTAAGCAATAACTTAAAGAAACTGTTGTTGATCATTCTTCAGTCTCTAAAAGCACCAGTGACATCCTGAGGGTGATGTCTTGGCTTACGCAGGAATTGGATTTAAGTGAGGCCAAATTGCACAAAGTCATCAACCTCACTTTCTCCTCTGAGTCATCAAAGTCCTTTGATGAGAGAAGAGTCACTTTGACTGACAATGACCCAGAATGCAGCGGGGGACCTTGGATATTTTAAATTAAAGTCTTTCCCAGGTCATAGTTTGTCTGAGGCAATTCCCATACGACAATCTTCTGGAGGTTGAGTCGTGAACACAAGTGAAGGCATTTATGTGATGATTAGGTTTTTTCCCTTTTCACCTCAGTTTTGTATTCTTCATACAAGAAGTCCATGACTTCTATCAATCAAAGTCAAAGCTAGGATCTATTCCCTTGCTATTGTCAACTTTTTCCAATGAAGAAATGTGTCACATTGTAGAACTTAACCCCACTTTGAATTGACCCAACTTTCCCATTTGTGTTTCCTACTCTAACTGCTACATAGGAGTGGTTACCATGGAGTCAGGATAGGGGAAAGGATGGAAATCTATTGGAAAATGCATCTACTTGCCTAACAAAGACAAACCAGGGACAAAACCCATCTTTTTTAAGGTTCACTGAGTTATCAGCCCTTCCCGCTCAGTTAATAATATTGGGTTTGTTTCATCATCTGAAAACTCAAATCATGAAAGTACTGAATTATACAGTCAGGGGCTTCTTATATTCAAAATATGTAAGTGCTGTGTCTCATATGGGCAAAGTTAAGAAAGTTAGCCCTGAATACAAACTTGTTCAACCCTTGTTACTTGAGTTTCTAAGAAAGTGTATCTCCAAATGGAGTAAGCTAGAGAGCTTGTTTCTAGGAGAATTGTGATGGAAGTGTCTTAAAGAGCCCATGAAATGTGTGCAGAAATTCTATAATTAGTTCTAATTGGCTAACCAAATGCTGAAAAGAAGATTAGCTGGCTGTGGAAGCATTTAAATACCTACTTTCTTTTTGTTTTGGCCTCATATGGTGACATTCATTCATGACACCTGAAAAAAGACAGTATTGTAAGGCAAGAGAGGCTGGGGAGATTTCTCCCCTAAGATCATGAGTCCCTGTGAAGGGTTCTTAGTCCTTTCCATTTGCATTTATTCTATTCTTTTTTTAGGTGAAGGGAGAGCAGTCTCTGAGACATTGTGAGTTTCAAAAGATCCATAGACCACCTTGGTATTCCAGTATTCCAGATCCTAGTGGGTGCTTTATTATTCTGGCATTCCAGGCCAGGTTTTACAACTGAATGAGCATGACATAGAGCTGGTCTATCCATAAATATATCTTTAACAGACATTAAATTTGAACAACTAATTGAGCTACAAGAAGGAGAATGAATGGTTTGAATTATCTTTGGGAAATAACAAAGTTTTTAGTGTCTTCAAGCTTCTCTCTGCAAAGTCCATCATTTTAGCAATTGCATTATTCTAGAAATCCTATATCCTTTTGGAGTATGGAATATCACCGTCACTAATTAAAGTTGTAGATAACCTAAAAGGAAATGGAAAGATACATGGAGAATGTAAAAGACAGTAGCAGCATATCATTAATAAAGAACCATACAGAAGAAATGCCGCAAAGTATATTATCAGAGAACTGTATGAATGAAAGTGAAGTGGTCTTGTCATATGATAACAACAAAGGAAACCAACGTGTCCATTTTACTAAGTCCATTGTGCCTTGAGTCGTGAACACAAGTGAAGGCATTTATGTGATGATTAGGTTTTTTCCCTTTTCACCTCAGTTTTGTATTCTTCATACAAGAAGTCCATGACTTCTATCAATCAAAGTCAAAGCTAGGATCTATTCCCTTGCTATTGTCAACTTTTTCCAATGAAGAAATGTGTCACATTGTAGAACTTAACCCCACTTTGAATTGACCCAACTTTCCCATTTGTGTTTCCTACTCTAACTGCTACATAGGAGTGGTTACCATGGAGTCAGGATAGGGGAAAGTTTTTGTATTCTTCTTCTATTAGTTGCCATGCCATCAAAAAAAATCTAGGGAAAGGTCCATAGCAAATTAGGTCATTTCCAGTGGAAATATATATATATATATATATATATATATATATATATATATATATATGAATGCACAGTGCAGAGTCACATACAAAATGAGATATCACAGAGGGGTTGCAATCTGCATCACTGAAGACAGTATCTACATTGATGAGATCACAGATACCTCAATTAATTTAATTTTTTTTAAAAAGTCCTTATCAATTATAAGTTGTCCAGATGTATGGTGCTATATATTTCCAGTTTAAGATGCACATTACGTGACATTATGTCAGGTCTGATTTCTTTTAGACTGTGTACACCTATGATCATTGATTTTTAATGTTAAGGAAAGAATCTGTGTTTAAATTTGTGAATTCTCATTTGATTTAGGCTTTTCAATAAGCATGAGGAAAAGATAGTTATAAAGAAAGAACTCATTTGACTATACTCCCCACTGCCTCCACTACATACCTTATGTTTATTTGTTCAGGTTGAGAATCCTGGGGCAAGGCAGACAGCTGGGCAGGGAAGATTCAATGTTCACCCAGCTGTCCACAAGAAATCTTAATTATTCCTTCAGGATATTTGAAAAAAAAACCCATAATATGTTCCTGTGGGGCTAGTGAGCCTTTGGTGCAAAAATCTAGGCCTCTGTATACATCTATTATTATATGAATGAGAAAGAACCAAAGCATTTCAGTGGCAGAAATAAAAGACTGAGCAAAGGATGAAGGAAGACAAAGACAGAGAGAAAGAGAGAGATAAAGAGAAATACTTCTTCAAACACATCCGTGAAAATGTGCTCCAGTCCTACTCACACAGATTTTGTGTTTTCTCATTACCTTTTAGGCCCACTATAATTATAATGCTTTTAAGATTTATAGTTATAATGTGCTTAAAAGCCTTTGTGGAAGTGTACAGCTTGAGATCATCAAATGAATTGCAATTTTTTCCAAAAGACTCAGCCTAGTCTTTTCTGTCTTTTCAATTTTGGGTGTAGCTTAATTTCATCTACTATAGCTAACCAAAATAAATGCTAGTGGCTGACTCAATGGGCTACCATGCAACTATATATCACTTTATGTCCTATATCTGTTTTGTTCAATCAGTATATGTGATTAGGAAAATATACTGTGCACCCAATGTAGTATTCTGAAAATAAATTTCAGTGGTTTAAACCAATGAGGAAAAAACCAGTTGTAATTTAGGAAAAATCTGAGCTGCACACTCATTTTAAATAAATATCATCATCACTTTAAATTTTAACAAATGTAGACATCACTATAAACAAGTGTACATAGTACTTGAGGTTATTAAGTATATATCTCCTTTCCCCCCTACTTATATTCAATACATTGTATATAGGTACATGTGAAAGTCTTAAACTCAGTGTTTAAAATAATTCCTCTTTTCTCCCAAACCAGTTGTAGGCTTACCAATTTTATCAATAGTACTACCTTTTCTCCAGTCATTCCATCTTAAAGTCTTAGATTCATCTTTGTCTTTTTGCTGTGTCTTGCTCCCTACATTGTTGGTTTGTCAGTGAGCTCCTAAATGCTGCATATATATATATATATATATATATATATATATATATATATATATATATATATATATAAAATTTACCATGTTTCTTGCCTTTATTCCTTCTATTCCATTCCCATTGAGACCATTGTAATTGAGATCTTTGTCACTTTAGTTCCAAACTAAATCTCATCACTGGTTTTCCCTCCTCTATCTACAGTACCTTAATATTTATGTACATTCTCCCATCTACACCTTTGCTCATCTTTTCCATCTTTTCCATCCATAGTAATGCCATACACTATTTCTCCCTATATCAAATTCTACCTTTCAAATCTCAGTTCCTATCCTTATTCATCCATCAACATTTCCTTGATCATAGTGATCTTTTCTTCCATTGAGTTCCTATTGAATTTACTGTCTTTTGCACTTACTTGGCACATAACATATTACAAACTTATGTTCTCATTTATCTTTTAGGTTGCCGAGACAATAGAAAATTCAGGGATAGTGGGAAAGACTATTGAAGTTAGTAGTACATATTTAGAGTTAAAAGGGCATAAAAGTTCATATTGTCTCTTTTTCTCATTTCACAGTTGAAAAATCTCAGATCTAGAGAGGTTGTGACTTACCCTAAAATCAAATAAGTTACAAATAATAGAACTGGACTTTCAATACAGATTGTTTGCTAAATCTAGTATTCTTATCACTGACCTCACTTCAAATTGCAGTTATGTCTTTTACCCTTATGGGACTCTGGAAAACTCATGTAATTTCTCTAAGCCTCATCTTCCATGTGTGTAAAATAGGCTATTATGTGTGCACTTATCTCGTAGGGTACTTATGTAAAGAGAACTTTGTAAAGTATTAAGCACTATATAATTGTGAACCATTATGTCTCTCTAACTAAATTCATGAGTTCATTGAGGAATGAACATCATATGAACATCATATCCATGACTCAATCTAGAATCACATCAAATCTATTCAATGTAGCAGTATTACAAGAATAATTATACAGAATGTGAGAGTAAGAGTGAGTTTGGGGAAAATATGAAGTCTGTTGTGCACATGTTGACTTCAAGATGCTCACAGGATATCCAAGAGGAGATGCTCAACAGTCAAATGGCAAAGCAATAGGGGAGTTCAGAAATAAACGTTAAGATAGATATATCTATTTTGGAATTAGCCTAAAAATGATCGCTGAATCTTTGGAAACTGATGAGGATCACCAAATTAGAGAGACTGAGAAGAGAATAAAGTCTAGTCCAAAAGTCTTAGGTGTCACATGTGAATAGACAACAAAATATCGATGATAACCCAGCAAAGAGGACAAAGTAAGAGTAACCAGATAGGTGAGAAGAGAAGCAGGAGAGAGGAGCATAATGAAAGCACAGTATAAGTAAAGGAGAATGCATTTATTTTTAATTTTTTTCAAATAACATAAAAATATTTTCTCTCTTTTTTACCTTCTCACCCAAAGCAAAACAAACTATTCTAGGCCAAGCAAAGCAAATTTCTATGTTGGCCATGTCCAGAAAAGTTGTATCTCAATCTCCATTAAGCACCTTCTCTAGTCAAGAGCTGGGAAGCACATTTTTGTCCTCTGTCCTCTAGAATTGTGATTGGTCCTTATATTTAACAGAGTTCATAGGTGTTTTAAAGTTGTTTATCTTTCCAATGTTGTTATTTGAAAACAAAATTCTCCTTGTTCTGCTCAATCTAGCCTGTGCCAACTTATATGTTTTCACATGTTTATCTAAAATTGTCCCTTTTATTTCTTACAATAGCATTCAATTACATTTTTTATATCATGAATTGATTGGTCACTCTTCAATTCTCTCCTCTTAGTTTCCAGTTCTTTGCTCATTATTAGCTTTTGCAACTAATCATTGTCAATCTTAAAGTGACAATAAAAATTCATAGAGAATAGTAGATGAGAGCTGATATTTTTGAGATATTTGTTAAGAGACAAACATTTCCAAATGGCAAGGGCAAATAGGAGCTTGATAATGAAAGCCATGGCAAGGTTCAATGAAAGGTTGGGATTAAAGGGTTAATTAAGCTGGACACATTTCAAAGCCATGAAAGAAGCTAGCAAATGGGGGGAGATTGAATAGGAGGAAAGGAATGGAATGAGCTCCATAAGGAGGATATGACAGGCCATTGGCTTAAGATGAAAAGTTGACAAGATGAAAAGTTGACTTTGACAAAGAGGAGAGATATTTCATCTTCACAGATTGTAGCAAAGAAGGAGAAGACAAGTGAGAATATAAAGTTGGAAAGATAAGGGATTGCTTTATGGATAGCTGGATTTTCTTAGTGGAGTAAGAGATGACCATCTTTTAACCGAAGTAGGTTTTCAATAGGATAGATGATATAAGGAAATGGCAGGAAGTTTTGAATAGGTGCTGATGGGATCATAGTAGAAGGTATTAGAAAATTAAAAGCACAGCTATGTAGCCATGAAAATTCAGTTGATGAGGTCTACCAAAAATCTTAAATTAGTGGTGTCCAAGTTAATGAGGTTCCACTGTACATGTTTAACCAATTAAAAATCCATATTTATAATAAAATATCAGAGCAATAAGGTGCTTTGGGGATTTCTCTAAGGCTTGAAATATATGTCTGAAAGGGATGCACCAGATATATAAATAATAAGTGTCTTTGGTATGATTATTATAAGTAATTGAGCTGTATAACTAATAATTATTACTGTTGATTCACAAGCTGTATTAGTCATAATGAAAGAAATATCTTGTATGCCTGGCTATCAATATTACGTTATGTAATCAGTGTTTGAATGGGAGGACTCTTAGGAATAACAAGTAAAGTCCTCTTTTTATCACTAAGGAAAATAAGGCAAATCAGCATTTTTTTTAAATCTACAGATTTCTAAGCAGAGGTTGATAGATATAACAAATAGTTCTATTTCTCTACTTCTTACCTTGCTAATAATAAGTCAGCACTTTGTTGTTAAAAAGCACGATTATCCTGAATTTTTTTTTAAAATATAACTTCCTTCCGTAATCCGCTTGCAAACATCTGTATCATAATTGTCTGGATACTCAAACTAAATGTGGAAATGAGGACAGGCCACTATTTCTCAATGGCCAGAATCCATAGAATTCTACTTCCTCATTAATTTGGAAACATATATTCAACTACAAACATGGTAATGTACATATATTTTTTCTAAGTATAGAAATTCCACATGTAGACATAATGTGTGTTACTCTTTTCTGTCTTTTTTCTAAGCCATTTCAAACAATTTAAGATTTTGGAATGAGGTCTGTGATTTTTAAATTATATGAGAGTTTCTAAATTCAAATATCATGGTAGAACAATTATCACCATTTAAACATCATTGTCATGAACATATTCATATTGACGAGTCCTTTTAAGGGATTCTTTCTGGGAATAGTGTTGATTGAAATTCTAATCAAGTAAGCATGATGACTGACCATAGTGCCATCTCTCATAAATCATAGACTCTCCCAGTTGAAAGGGGCTTCAGAGGTTATGTAATCTAACTCATACCTGAGGCATGAATCTCATCTATAAGGTCCCTGACAAATGTTCATCTAGACTCTACCTCAACATCTCCAGTGACAGAAAACTCATTTCTTCATGATTCAGAAACTATAAAAACTCAAATAAGAAATAGAATATACTGGTTAACAAACCAGGGAATACACACATATCAGAAGTTCAAATGAGGCATCATCAATGGCAGTGACCCCAAGAGAAATTGTGAAATAGGCACTGTTTGTCTATATGCCCTCTTGCTTCCCTATTCTTCTTTCTGCTCTCTCTGACTTCATTTATTTTTGCCTCTGCTCCCCAAATGACCTGCAGATTCCTATTATGTTTCCCATTCTTGCTGTCAGCTGACTGTCAAATAACATTAACCAGTAAAAGCTTAAGGGAGGAATTATCAACCTGGGACCACTGAATTCTTAAAGGGGATTTTTAGACATAGAAATAGCTTTAAGATCTAAAGAAATTGAGCTATAAATATGGAATAACAGGAAGGGTATAAAGAAATAGCAAATTATCTACCAATTGCATTATAGACTTACTATGACCTCGTTTCCGCTTGAGAAAAATAACTTATGGAATGATTGCTTATTTCTATTTATTCTGCATAGGAATCATGAGTAGTTCTTCTAGTATTCATTCCACTTATGGCAGAAGTGTCAACACTACACAATAATCAACCTTTATTGAAGAGAAAGCAAAAGAGTTGATTTGGGTGTTGTTTGTTTTTAAAACACTGATTTGATCTATTGTGACTGTTTCCTTCAGATAATGACGCTTTCACCTAAAGTTAGTTTGTGATAAAATTGGTGCGATTTTAGGGAATTTGATACATAAGCATCATCATCTTCCATCCCTTTAGATGATTTTCCATATATTCAATTATCACAAACTGTATCTTTTAGCTTTAGTGACCTCTTTCCATCTGCTCTCTTACTGAAAAAATTGTCCTGAAGGTTTGGAGAATCTATTTTGCATAAATGTCCATTTTTCTAAGCTTACATCTATATAACTGCATTAATAGAGAATGCTTTATTGTCTGTCATTCATTTACTGTGTAGTTATTTTCCAATAGCATCCTCTCTTTTCTCTTCCCACACATTGTATTGATGCAGGGTTCAATAATGAGAATGTCTGGGTATTTGTTGTAAGACTGAACTGAGCAATTGTACTGATGTTTGGAAAAAGAAAAGTATGCATGAAGGAAGAGCAAACTCCCTGTTGAAAACAATAACTTTTAAAATTTAAGTCACTATAGCTATCTCATTTTTAACAGTGATTTTTTTGTTAATTGAATCATGGTTAAAACATTTGATGCCAAGTAGTGATCATAGCAGGAAAGAACAAATAGAAAATTAAGTCCTTATTTATACCTTTGTCCATTATAAGGAATAATGAATTTGAATTTCTACATTTAATTTGTGTGCACTGTCAATGTACATTAAATGTCTATCCAAACTGGCCTTTTTAAATGCAGCTCTTGCATGCACAAGTAAACATTTCCAGAATTTTCTTCACCTCTCCCTAAAGGAGATGGATTCCTAGCTAGAGGAAAGCTGAAAAAGAGGACATGAGGCTGTCTAGTCTTCTCAGATAGTGGTACTAGACTAGAATTATAGCTATCTATTCCCCACTCTCTAAAAACTGTTGGCCTCTGGAAAGTTATTTTTAAGGTCAAACCACTTTCTTGACAGCTATCCTTTAACAGGGAAGGACTATCCTGAACTGCCTACAAAGTCTTGTCTCCCTTCCCACAAAATGCCAGGCACACAAGGAACATTACATATAGTGAACATACACTTTTATCTAGGTTGATGGGAAAACAATTAGAGAGGATACGCAGATTTGAACATGCAACCCAATGCAAGGAATGAATGAATTCTGCCACATGGGGTTGGGAAGAAGAAAGCAGGGGGAGAGATTAGTGAGGGGGGAGTAAGAGAGACAGAAAAAAACAGAGAGAGACAGAAAGACAGACAGAGACACAAAAGTATAGAAGGAGGAAGAGAGAGAAAAGGAGGAAAGAAAAGGAAAAGAGAGAGAAAAAGAAATAACAGAGACAGAATCAAAGACAGAAAGAGGTTGACGGACAGAGGGACAGAGAGAAAGGAGTATCGAATCTCATCCAAGAGGAAATTTCACAGTTTCCTGTGTGGCAATAGAGAAATGGGGACGTGCTTGAGGCACTATTTCTTCTACGTGTATGCTGGCTTCTTTATGAAGTCTTCCTTGTCTTCCAGGGACCTCTCTCTGAAGAGAACCTGGAGTCACATGCGCCAGCGCTTAAAGTTCAAAACTGGAAAAAGGAGCTCTCCCCCTCTAACTCTTGCCAGTTTTAGCCCTCACACAGGCAAAGAGCAGTGAGGAGTCATTTTCTTCACCATTAACCAAAATGGTATGCAGATGTCTAGGCTTGAGCCCCACATTACATCCAAATATGTCTGAACTTCATATTTTGATTTTTAAAAGAAGTATAGTATTATGGATCAGAAAGGGAGGCTGAGGGACAGGAGAGGAAAAGAGGAAAGAAGGAAGGAAGGAGGGAGGGAGGGAGGGGAGGAAAGACAAATCTTTTGAAACCTTAATGTGAAATCCAAATAAATTTAATTACCACAAGAGCATTTAAAGGTTAAAGAGGAAGAAAGATAACAATTAGGCATGAAATTAAGTAGAACTGCCTTAATTTCTATAACCTTATTAGATATTGACACTACTGAATTTTTACCTTGATGCCTTAACATGTGTATGTTAAACATTCAAGTGCAATGGGCATTTAAGAAAATGAAGTCAAGATGAGCAGCTGAACGTGATCAAACATCCATGGAAGTAATGTGAGCTGAAGAGGTTAAATGACAAGGTCACACTAATTATAAGTGACTAAATAAGAATTTGGAGTGACACTTTCTGGCCGCAAATTCAGTGCTCTTTTTACTACACCATGCTGATTTCCAAGATCCTTTCCAGCTTTAAACCTATGATTCTGCTTCAAAACTCTCTAATTGAAGATGGCTAACTGTGAGTAATGGATTACTAACAACTTTGAAGAATCAAAATTTCAGGTGGTCCAAAGGGTAGTAGAAAGACAAAGAATGGGTGTGAAAAGGCTATAAAATATTAACAAAATTAGCTTGCATGCAAAAAGTATAAACCATATGGAACAAGACATACAGTAAGTAAAAGCAAGTGGACCAGTCATTCTGGAAGGATGAAGGATAACTGATAGAGGGTCTGAACTTTTCCCTAATATACACAGACTGGCAAGGGAGCTAAAGGAAGATCGTTAATATGCTGAGTAGATTCTCTAAAGACATTGCTATCAGGACATGGAATAGAATCACACAAAATGGAGAAGTACAGATAGAGGAGTTATAAATTGAAACAATGGAGGAATTACAAATTTCTCTGAGATCACAGATAAAATCAAACACTGAAATAACCCTCATTTGACTTATGTTTGTCCTATCTGAAAGCTTAGATGACCTTTTAAAAGCCTATTTGAACTCTTTATATAATTTGCTTAAAAAGTTGTAGGTATTCAACTATATGTATTCATTTAAGCATAAATTCATATGGTTTATCAGCCACAGAAGTTACAAATAAACATATTATTAACTATGCTTTTATAATGCATTTATTCTGTTGTCTTATTATCATCTTCCTCCTTTATCATGAGTTTGAGAAATGGAAATTCAGTTTCATGAAATACAAACATATCCAGAGAATTGAAAGCACATATTAATGAGTTCCAGCAAGGTATTACTATTAATATATTACTACTCATTACAATTTGGTTGCAATATTGTCCATTTTATTTGCTCACTGAAGTTCACACTGACTGTAAAGAAGGCCTTTGAACTTTCCTGGGCCTCATTCATTAAATATATATATATGAGTACATGTCTGTACATATACATATAAATAATATCTCATATTATATGGTAATTTAAGCTTTGTACTGTCTTGTGCATAAGTTATCTCATTCGATCTTTACTATAGATTCATGAGGTAGTGTGACATGAGAGACACTGGCACAGGACCACCTAGAATGACATACCCTCATCAAAAATGGTGATTTTAAAAAGAAGTATAGTATTATGGATCAGAAAGGGAGGCTGAGGGACAAGAAAGGAAAAGAGGAAAGAAGAAAGGAAGGAAGGAAGGAAGGAAGGAAGGAAGGAAGGAAGGAAGGAAGGAAGGAAGGAAGGAAGGAAGGAAGGAAGGAAGGAAGGAAGGAAGGGAGGGAGGGAGGGAGGAAGTGTGTTCTATGAGCTAAGCAAAATTGAAATAGCTTGAAAGAAACATGAGATGTGCAAATTTAGGGAATCCACCCCAAATGTTCACATGGACTATTTGTATCCCAGGTGTGGTAGAGCATTCTCAGCTCATACTGGTTTGGCCAATCACTGTCAGACATTTGACTCTAACATATCATGGTCATTTTGGTGCTCTCTGAGAAACAAGTTTAACAACCAACCAAAAATTGTCTTCCCTTTATAGATCAGGAAATTGAGTTGGATAGGATTAAATGACCAATAATACATATCTAGTAAGCTTCTGATGTAGGATTTGAACCCAGGTCTTTCTGCTTCAGTGAAGTACTTTTTAAACTCAACTATACTGCCTCTTCCATGTCTTATGACCCTAAAATAGAAGTTCCCATAAATTTGAAAACTAAGGCACAGTTTATAAGTTTGCTAATTGCTCATTTTAATTACAGAATCAATGAATATATTGGCTTCTTGGTGGTGCAGTGGAACAGAGAACTTGGAGTCAGGAAGAACTGAGTTGGAATGTTGGCTCAGACAGTTACTAGCTGTATGAGTCCAGAAATGTCACTTAATTTTGCTCCGTTTTCTCATCTGTAAGTTGGAGGTAATGATAATACCTAGTTCTTGTGAGGTTCAAATAAAAAACAAATGTAAGGTTATTTGCCAATCTAAGAACACTACAAAACGCAATTATTACTATTATATATAATTATATAACTATATCAATATATATTATATTATATATAGTAATTATATATTATATATAACTATATAATATTATATATAATAATTCTATATAATATGTAACTGCATATAATATATACTATATAATAATATATATACTATATACATAACTATTATATATAGTCTCACAATCACACACATATGCAAACAAATTTGAAAAACAAAAAATAAATAAAACAAATAGAATATGGGCTTAGTTATCTTAGTAATTTTGTTTCACAAACAATAAGTTTTGAAAATTTATTATTCAGAATTATCAAAAAATGAATTTATTTTTCCAATGACAAATGTCCTTCACCTTCCTGCTTATATACTGATTTAATTTATTATGAAAATACTTCTTTAGCACATCCATAAGTTGTACTCTTATATAACTTTTAAGTTTTCATAATTGGTTGAGTCATTCCATTTCCTTTCTGAAATCATCTACTACTACATCTATATGACAGCTCCACTGTCAGAAATTTTGTATCACTGCAGTACCAATAAACCAGCAGTCATTTATTATATGCCTACCCTCAAGGAACTTAACATTTTCTTGTGGAAGACACTATGTATGCATGCGTATGTGTATCTATCTATCTATCTATATACATATATATATATATACATACATACATATAAACACACACATATATATGTATGCATGTATGTTCGAAATATCAAAATAATATCAATTAATTTAGAAGGGGAGCGAAATACAGGTATAGTTAATCATAAAAGATTTCACAAAGAAGGCAGCATTTGGGTTGAGTTTTGAAGGAAACAAAGTATTTTTAAAAGTTCAGATAAAGGCTGTGTTCCAACCATGCAAAGGCACAGAGATGGAAAGAATGGAATATATGAAGAGTTGGAATAAAACTAGGTTGTTATGGGCATATGCACATATTAGGGATTATGTGAATGCATGAGGAGGAACTACTCTCTAGGTATTAGATGTCCTCCAAATAGAGAAATACCAATAAATACCCAAAAAGAGTCATGCTATATCCTGGCTATAGTGGCAAAAAGGAATGATTTAATAAAATAGAATTAATCAGTTCAGTAGAGTCCATCACTTTCCTGTTTTTCAATTTTAAATTCTCTAAAGACTCAAAGACCACTTGACCTTGGCCCCATTATTGAATTTTCTCCTTTGAAAGTCAAGATATAAAAAATGATACCACTTATTCATCTATTAAATAAATACTTGAATCATATTTCTTTAAAATGCAAACTTTTTGAAAAGCAGGATGAGCCTAAATTACTTTTTAAGAGTGATTTTAGTGTTGGCTGATGTCTAGGATGGCTCTGTATTCATCCATGACATGCCTGAATGTCTCTGAAAATAAATAAATAAATATATATAGTGGCAAATATTTTCTTTGCATGGCCTCACTTAGATATATTATTATTTATTTACAAATCAAAAGACTGGGATGGGCTTTAATTTTGGAGAGAAAAGGTGGGAAAAAGTAAGCTTAGAGATTTTTTTTTATGTTCCAGAAATCAGTACAATTGGAGGAAGAAAATTATTTGGATCTTGATGTAGACTGTCATTTCCAATACTTCATTCTAATAGACTATGTCCTCGTGGCACACTTTTGGGCACTACAGCATATAAACTAATTCAAAGGGAAATTTTTGAAGTTGTTATTATGAAATTAATATTGATAGATGTAGTCAGCAAATTGGAAATTATAAGCATTTTTCACAGTGAGGAGAAAGCAGCTTCCATTTGACAAGATAAATATTCCTGCCAAAATATATGTAAATGTATGGTAATTAGTGTTATCAGTTCAATATTTTCAAGACGTAGTGAACTACTTTAAAATCCGATTAAATTATGAAAAAGGAGTAGAAAAGGTCAGCTGAATATAAGTTTCTAGGACAAAATTCTAATAGCAGAGATGAAACCCCATTATTGAATCATGTATAATTTCAGGTGTTATTTAAAATCAGAAATTTATTTTAATCAGGTTTTTTACTGAGTATGACTAAGAAAAATGGCACATTAGTAATATTCTAATAACCATTTTTTCAGGATTTCAAAAGTCTAAAGATTTTAAAAACAGAATTACTCTATCTACTGCTTCAGGTAACTCCTCTATGCCTTATAAATAATAATAGCTAAAATGTATACAGCACTTTGACTTTAAGACTTAAATGTTTCCAATGTGCTTCATATATACTGTGTGTGTATATATACACATATACACAGATATGTATATATATATACACATATATACATATGTATGTATGTACCACAATGACAGATTGACTTAAAGTTTAATGAATGAATTAAACAGACTACATGCCATAAATGTATTACAAATAGAAAAGTATATTTAAATATATAGTATGGTCTGCTTAATTGATTAATTAATACATTATCACACATTGTATCTTATATACAACATTAAAATGTCCTAAGACACAATGTAGATATATTGTTATCATTTCTCACTTGGCTGCACTACCCTGGACCTTCTCTGACTTCTTTAACATGCTTCTGTTCTGGTACCTTTGCCCCCTCTCCTTCAACATGTGTTTCAGTTTACTTTTGTGGATTGTCTGCCTCCACTACATTGTAAGGTCTTGAGGACAGGAACATTCTCTCGTGTTTGTATCCCCAATACCTGACATAGGACCTGGCCCATAGATATTTCATATACTACATAAAATGATATTATGTTATCATATAATATATAACTGATTATTCATTCCACATTATGTGTGGTATATAGTCTGCAGAATTAATAGGATTTTAATCTGATTTGTCACTGTAGTATATGCACATGCACGCACATATATATATGCATATGTATGCATGTATGCACATACATGGAAAGCATTTAGAAAAATCTTAAGTGCTTGTTAAAGAACTAAAGTGTCATATAAATATTAGTTATTGCTATTCATAAAGTCATAAAAGATTTGTTCATGCAGCAATAGAGTAATTGCCCTTTATATATATTATATATATATTCATCATATAAACACATATGTGTGTATAAATATATACATATATGTACATACATATTCATAAACCCTCTGAGAAATTAAGCAATTTTACATGGGTTTGAAAGTTAGTAAATATTCAAGATATTTCAACTTGAGGGATACATGTGTGCATATATATATATATATATACATATATATGCGCATGTGTGTGTGTATTTAAGGGACTTCAATTATGGTATTCCAGATTCTAGGCCCAGAATTTTATTAAATATGACAATCTGCTTCCCTTAAACTATTTCTTTGAGATAGACAGGAAGACACATACAAAAATGTATACAAGATCCATGCATGTATGAATGCATAGACAGATGAATATGTGGACAGAATGATGAAAGGACAGATGAAAGACTATATGGCTAGCTGATTTTATATATATATATATATATATATATATATATATATATGTAAGTAAATATAGACAGAACATTTTATTAAACATACAAGGCAATGTGTGAAGTGCTAGAGATACAAGTCTCTTCCTTCATACAGCTTATATCATAGGTGAAGAAAATTCATAAAGATGAAGAAAGGGAAGGGAAGTAAAGGAGCATACAAGATCCTTTATCAAGTAATGGTTCTAGAGGGGGGAGGGTATTGCAAATGAGGAGCAATGGGATCTAGGTAAATAGGTTCTCATAGCGTCAGTGAGCCACTGGGGAAAAGGAAAAGGATTCTGAGAGTGGCATATGAGCAAAATGAAAAATGATTAGAGCCAATATATTGACCAAAATAACTGAATGTCTTCTACAAATAATCCTCTTTGAACTTAATTAGGCTGATGTTAGGAGGAAAGATGCAGAGTCCATTTTGGGGTCTATACTCCAAAGCTTTCCAACTTGGTTAGGATATGTCAAAGCCTGCGCTTTGCTCATATAGCTATCAAGAAGCAAGGTCATATTCATGACACAGTGTGAAATTCGGAGTGGTGTTTTTTTATGGATCAAATCACTGTAAAATTGCCCAATGAAGCATGAAAAGTATTTTATTATATCTACAAATACTAAATTGTATTTATAAGTACATAATTATTCTTGTAAATACTATTAGATTAATAATTGGACAGTTAGGTGGCACAACGAAAATAGTGCCAGGCCTGAAATCTAAAAGACTTACCTTTCTGTGTTCAGATACATACTAGCTGTGTGACCCTGAGCAACTCACTTAAAGCCATTTGTCTCAGTTCCTTATTTGTAAAATGAGTTAGAAAAAGAAATGGAGAACCACTCCAATATCTTTGCCAAGAAAACCAGAAATGGGATCACAAAGAGTCATAAATGACTGGAAGGACTGAAAAATAAGAGCAAGCTTCATAGTAGAAGTTTCTTCTTCTCCTAAGTTCCTGTGTTTATGTGGGGGAGGGTTTAGAGGAAAAGCTGAAAGAAAGTAGTGATGAGGGAAATCTGTTCATTGGATCTGGGCATTAAGATGATAGGATCATTGATTTAGATTTAGAGCTAGAAGACAACTTTGGTAACGATGAATCCAACTCCTTCATTTTAAAGATGAACAACTAAAGGTTCAGAATGGTAAAATTATTAGGCTAAGGTCACACAGGGAGAATTAATACTAGCTCTGTGGTCAAGAAAACCTAGGTCTTAAACCTCCCTCTGACACTTACTAAGCGCATGACTTTAGGTAAGTCAATTAGCTTCTCTGGGCCTCAGATTTCTTATCTGTATAAAAGGGAGATTTGGATCAGATGACTTCTGAAATTTCTTTGTAACTCTGGATCTATGTTATAATCCTATAAGCAGAAAAGATGGGTTTCATACCCAGGTACTATCACTCCAAATCAGTGATTTCATTGTACCACATTTCTTTTTTAAAATTTATTCATTTATTTTTAGTTTTCAACAGTCATTTCCACAAGATCTGAGTCCCAAATTTTCTCCCCATTTCTCCCCTCCCCTACCCCAAAATACTGTGTATTTGATTACCCCTTCCCCCAATATGCCCTCCCTTCTATCATACACTTACCTTATGCCCATCTTCTCTCTTTTCTTGTAACTCAAGATAGATTTCTATACCCATTACCTATATTTCTTATTTCTCAGTTGCATGCAAAAACAATTCTCAACATTCATTCCTAAAACTTTGAGTTCCAACTTCTCTCCCTTCCTCCCTTCCCAACCAATCCACTGAGAAGGCAAACAATTCCATATAGGCTATATATTTGCAAGTTTGCAAAAGGCTTCCATAATAGTCATGTTGTGGAAGACCAACTATATTTCCCTCCATCCTATTCTGCCCCCCCATTTATTCTATTCTGTCTTTTGAGCATGTTGCTCCCCAAAAGTGTTTACGTCTAATTACTCCCTCCTCCTATTTGCCCTCGCTTCTATTATCCCCCACATACCCCAATTATCCCTTTCTGCCCTACTTTTCTATAGTGTGAGATAGATTTTCTTACCAAGTTGTGTGTGCTTGTTATTCACTCTTTAAGCCAAATGTGATGAATGTAAGTTTCGCTTTTCCTTCTCACCTCCCCACTTTTCTCTTTCTTTGATGAAGCTTTTTCTTGACTCTTTTGGGAGAGATAATTTGCCTCATTTCATTTCGCCCTTTCTCCTCCCAATATATTCCTCTCTAATCCCTTAATTTTATTTTTTTTGAGATACCATCCCATACTATTCAACTTACCTTGTGCACTTCGTGTGTGTATATACATACACACATACATATACATACATGCACACACACATATATGTGTATATATATACATATACATATATATATACATATATATATATATTATAATACCTCCATACCCAAATACTGAGAGTTACAAATATTATCTTTCCATATAGGAATGTAAACAGTTCAACTTTAGAAAGTCCCTTATGATTCCTCTTTCCTCTTTATCTTTTCATGGTTCTCTTGATCCTTGTGTTTGAAAATGAAGTTTTCTGTTCAGATCTGGTCTTTTCATCAAGAATGCTTGAAAGTCTTCTATTTCATTGAATGACTATTATTTCCCCTGAAGTGCTATACTCAGTTTTGCTGGGTAGATGAGTCTTGGTTTTAATTCTAGTTTTTTTGACTTCTGAAATATCATATTCCAAGCCCTTAGATCCCTTAATGTAGAAGCTGCTAGATCTTGTGTTATCCTGTATATTGAGTATTTCACAATACTCAAAATGTTTCTTTCTGGCTGCTTTCATTATTTTCTCCTTGATGTGGGAACTCTAGAATTTGTTTAACAATATTCCTAGGAGTTTTTGGGTTTGGATCCCCTTCAAGAGGTGATCAGTGGATTCTTTCAATTTTTATTTTACCCTCTGGTTCTAGAATACCAGGGCAGTTTCTCTTGATAATTTCATGAAAGATGATGTCTAGGCTCTTTTTTAAATCATGGCTTTCAGGTAGTCCCATGATTTTTAAATTGCCTCTCCTGGATCTATTTTCCAGGTCAGTTGTTTTTCCAATGAGATATTTCACATTGTCTTCTACTTTTTTCATTCTTTTGATTTTGTTTTGTAATTTCTTGGTTTCTTATAAAGTCATTAACTTCTATCTGCTCCATTCTAATTTTTAAAGAATTATTTTCTTCATTGAGCTTTTGAACCTCCTTTTCCATTTGGCTAGTTCTACATTTCCAAGCATTCTTCTCCTCATTGGCTTTTGGACCTCTTTTGCCATTTGAGTTAGTCTATTTGTAAATGTATTATTTTCTTCTGCTTTTTTGGGGGATGTCTCTTTGCAAGCTGTTGACTTATTTTTCATGATTTTCTTGTATTGCTTTCATTTCTCTTCCCAATTATTCCTACACTTCTCTTACTTGACTTTCAAAATTCTTTTTGAGCTCCTCCATGGCCTGAGACCATTGCATATGTATTTTGAAGGTTTTAGATGTGGAAAGAAAGAAGATGACTTTTATGTCCTCCTCTGATGGTATGCATTGTTCTTCCTCATCAGAAAGAATAGAAGAAAATATCTGTTCATCAAGAACGTAACCTTCTATATTCCTAATTTTTCCCTTTTATTAGGCATTTTCCCAGCCAGTTACTTGACTTTTGAGTCCTTTGTCAAGGGGAGATTATGCTCTAAGGACCTGTAAGTTCTCAGTTCCTCCACAATCAAGGAAGGGGTTTTACTCCTCTCCTGGCCCATGCTTTGATATGTGAGCAACCACAAGCTTTTCTGCCCAGTATCTGTAAGTAGAATTCCCTCTCCCAAGCCTCCACCAGCTCTACCATGCCAGCAAATGCTTCTCCTCAACCCAGGACCGCCTCTCAGGACTGAGGCCCAGCTCAGCAGCTTGATTCCTCCAGGGTCATTAGATTGAGGGCTCCAAAAATGGATTCTGTGCCCCAGTAACTTCCACCACCTTGGGTCCAGGACTGGGGCTGGACCCTGTTCCCTTCTGACCCAGGTGAAAGAACTTTCTCATGGATGTTTGAAGCTGTCTTTGGTGTTTGTAGCTTGAGAAATCTGGGAACCACAGTTGCTCCCTGCGATTTCACACCCTGAAGCCTGCTCTGGTCCTGTCCCTATTGTGCCATGCGGACAAGTTCTGTGGGCTGTGTTCCATTCTGAGCTTGATATGATAGAATTTTCCTGTTGATCTTCCAGGCTGTCTTAGGCTGCAAATTTCTTTCACTCTGTTGTTTTGTGGTTTCTGCTGCAGTGGAATTTGTTCAGTCATTTTTTACAGGTATTTTATGGCCTGCAGAGGTAAAACTTCTATAGAATTGTCCTTCTGCTCCACCATCCTGACTTTTCTGTACTACATCTCTTGCCTAGACACTTTTTGATGCACCTGTACACATGAGTTGTTATCATTTTCATCAAAGGGATGGTTTATAAATTGCATGTCTAACACCTTTGACGGTATGGTCATGAGCACTCAATATGATAATGATAACAATGTTGGGATTTTAAAAGTAGAATACATTAATTTTGTTATTGTTGTTATTGGGAATTTGTGATTTTCATTGGTATATTGAACCCTCTGACAAGGAAACTCTGTTCACCAAAATATTTCACTGCCTTCTAGACTACTGAATAGTCTGAGCAATTGAGAAATTAAGTGAGTTGCCCTGGGTCACAAAGAAAGCTCTCACCCTATATCTTTACCAAATCTGAAGCCATTTCTTTAGGCAAGATGCTTAACTATTCTCACAGCACTGTTAAGATAATAATGTTAATAAAATAACTATGTTAAGAAAATAAAGTCCTTTTATAATTCACCTCTAAAAATTGATTCATTTATGATTTAAGACTTTCCTCTATTCAAGTCCTTTTCTGATATCTCATTGAAGTGAGACAATGATCCTGCATTCTCAAAGGTTATGAAAACAAACTATGAACTCTCCTAGGCTCTACTGTTCTAGAAAGGCTTTGGGGATGAGCCTGGTAATTGACAGTAGGTAGGTCTATTGTTTGAAGACTAACTTAGTTTTATCTGCAGAAACTCTTAACAAATTGTATCATCTCTACTCCACGACATAGCTCCCATCTCTCTCTTTTTCTGTACTCAAATGGCTACTGCCCCAGTTTCAGGGTCCCATTACCTGTATCCTGGTTATTGCAATAACTTCTTAATTGGTCTCCCTGACTCAAGTTACTCCCCACTCCAATCCATCCTCCCTGCAGCTGCCAAAATTATTTTCTAAAGTCCAAGTTTGACCATATAACTCTCCTATTCAATAAAATCAAATGACTCCCTATTGTCTCTAGAATCACATTTAACTCCTCTGTTTGGTTTTTAAAGTCCCTAGCATACTGTTCCCAATCTACCTTTCCATCCTTGTTGTTGCACATTTACTCCTCTCCCCACCATCTGTAGTGTTGTCAGATTGGTTTTCTTGTTCCTCACACACAAAACTCCTCCTTTCTCTGTATACAATGGATCCTTGTGTGTGGCAATGGAGGGATGGTACTAGGCCAAGCATAGACTACCAGTATTCCCACTTCCTCATAAGGCTCTATTCTATGTCATTCATCCTTTAGGAGTACAAGTTCCATCTTAAGCAATTGTTCCCAATATCACCCAGGAGATATGGTGGAAGAAAGAAAACCAAATTTTACTTCCTAAAAACTTCAGTCTCTACTTGAAGGTTTTTAGTGAGAAAGAAAATTCCCCTCCTGAGGTAAGTCTATTGGTCCATTAAGGAAGCCTAAATTTATAATGACTTAGCAGTACCTGGATAGAAGAGGTCCACTGTATCTATGCTTGCCACAGAGTAAACATTTAATAAAAGCTTTTTTAAATTTTTTTCATTCATTCTCAGATGTATCCACGCAAAACCTATATATAAATTCTCATAAACATGTTGCATAACAGATGGAGAATCTGCCTCCATTAGAATGACCTGGGTTAACATCTTACCTTTAATACATAATGACTATGTTACTCAGGACAAATCACTTAACCTCTCAGTGCCCCAGAGCACTGTCTAAATATAAATGGCAGAATGGTTGCCAAGTTATAGGTCTGGAATTAAAAAAAAGTCATAGCCCATTCAATTCCCATGGTGTAAGAATTTTCCACCATTCATACAGCTGACAAATGAATAATTGTGCACTGGAAACAAAGATTCACATATACTGTGCAATTATTTGGGGCAGGAAAAGGATAATTCAATCAAAATCTGCCTCAGTCATTGCGCAGTTATCAGTCAAATATGTGATAAAACCATGAACTAGGTAGATTTAACTGTCAGGTGAACCTAGCAATCTCATGCAAAATCTGACAAAAATGCTACTATTGTTAAGACACACAGAAACCCATGGAAAATTTGACCATCAAAGTCCGGAGTCAAATGGTAAAGAGTCACAACTACAAAACTTCCCTAAAAATCTCTCCTACAAAATGACCACAGTAAATCAAATTCTGAGCAGAAGAAGAAAAAGAAAGTCACAGAGCATCATTTTTCCTGCACAGGGAAGGTTGGGAAGACAGAAAGAGAGATTTGAAGACACTGGATTAGGGGCTGTCCAAGAGTGAGGAGCACTAAGGATGAATCACAGCTATGGGACTATGTAGTACCAACTGTAGGAGTAGAAGTGAGAACACTGGGCTCACTCAATGCACAAGAATGTCACTGGACTGAATTACTTGTCAGACAGAAATGCTGAGGGATCCTTGTTCTATCACACCAGTTAAGATGGAGTCCATTGTGAAGCTTTGTATACCATTACCCAGTTCCATGTCACAGTTACAGGACAGAGAGGAACACCAGAAGTCAGTAGGTAGCAAGGGCCCTATGTGTATAATTAACAACTTCAGCAAAGTTGCAGGATATAAAATAAACCCATATAAATCACCATAATTTCTCTGTATTACCACCAAAACCCAATAGGAAGAGACAGAAAGAGAAATTACATTTACAACAACTGAAGAGAGTATAAAATGCTTGCCAAGACAAACCAAGCAATTATATGAATAAAGTCATAAAACATTTTTTTCACAAATAAAGATCTAAACAATTAAAGAAGTATTAATTGCTCATGGGTAGGTTGAACCTATATAATAAAAATGACAAATATGCCTAACTCAGTTTACTTTTTCAGCATCATACCAATCAAACCACTAAAAAAACTGTTTTATAAAGCTCAAAAAATAATAACAAAATTCTTCTGGAAGAACAAAAGGTCAAAACATCAAGGTAATCAATGAATTAAAATGTGAAGGAAAACAGCCTATCATTACCAGATGTCAAAGTATATTATAAAGTGGCAATCATCAAAACAATATGGTCCTGGATAAAAAATAAAGTGGTGAACAACCCCAAGAGATTAGGTATACAATACACAGTAATAAATAACCATAGTATTAAAGTGTTCAGTAAGTGTTCAATAAGCCCAAAGATCCAAACTTTGGGGCCAAAAACTCACTAAGACAAAAGTTACTGGGAAAACTGGAAAGGAAAAACTGGACAAAGACCAGCATCTCATACAGTAAATCAAAATAAGGCATAATGAGTTCATGATTTAGATATAAAAGGCAATATCTTAAGAAAATTAGGGGAGCATGAACAAATTTACTAGTCAGAACTATTGATATGGGAAGAAATTTTTTAGTCAACAAAAGCTCAAATGGATCATAGGAAGCAAAATGGATAATTTCTTTTTGATTATCTGAAATGTTTTCACACAATCAAAACCAATGTACCACAAATTAGAAGGAAAGCTGCAAATTGTGAAAAATTTACAGCAGATATGAGATAAAGCCTCACTTCTCAAATACATAGGGAACTGAGACAAATTTGTAAAAATAAAAGTCATTCACCAATTGATAAATAGTCAAAGGACATAAACAGGTAGTTTTCAGAAGAAGAAATTGAGGCTATTAATAATCATATGAAAATGCTCCAACTTACTACTACTTAGAAAAATGCAAATTAAAACAATTCTGAGGTACCACCTCAAACCTATCAGATTGGCTAACATGACAGAAAAAGAAAATGACAAATGGTATTGAAGATGTAGAAAAATTAGCACACATTATAATGCACTTCTAAATGTTGTGAACTCATCCAACCATTCTGGAAAACAATAAGGAATTATGCCCAAAGGACCATAAAACCGCACATACCCTTTGTCCCATAAATTCTTCTATTAGGTCTATGTTCCAAAGAGATCTAAGAGAAACAGGAAAAGGACCCATATGTGAAAAAATATTTAAAGGAACTCTGTTTGTGGTAGCAAAGAACTGAAAACTGAGAGGATGTTCACCAATTGGGAAAGAGCTAAACAAGTATATTAATGTGGTGGAATGCTATTGTGCTAAAGAGTGATAAAAAGAATGGTTTCAGAAAAACCTTGGAAGGCATATGCAAAGTGAAGTGAGCGTAACCAGGAAAAAACGTTTACTATGACACCAACTGTAATAATAATCAACGATGAAAACAGCAACAATGATTGATAAAATAATCCATGGCAATTCCAAAGGGAACATGATGTAAAATAATATCTATGTCAAAATGGAGGAGTGTAGGTATAGTAGTGTAGCAGTAGTAGTAGCAGCAGCAGTGGTAGTAGTAGTAATAGTAGTAATAGTAGCAGTAGCAGTAGTAATAGTAGTAGTAGTGGTTAAACTTTCTTGCTGGTGAATCCGGAGTTCTCGTTTTTCATTTAGCAGCTTCTGAATTTTCCCATCATTTTCATCAGAGCAGTCTTGGTGTTTGCGAGTGTTCTGACCCAGATGAACAAATGCACTGCTGTACCCCAAACCCCTGAAAGCTATGCACTCTTTTTCTGTTCCACTCTTGCCAACTGGGTGTTGTCTCAACTTCCTCTCCAATTTAGCAAAAAACTGTTTCTGGTCAGAGGCGAGCTCTAATTTGTTGACATTAATTCTTCTGATAGTCATTTTGCCTTGAGAGTCACATTTTTGATAAATGTGAACATTTAGCTTCAAAATGATAAGTCTAATGTGGGACACTCTGTACCACGCATTGCCCTTGTCACTCTTACATCTAGTCTGTCTTTTCTCCTTACAATCACATGGTCTAGTAGATGCCAATGTTTGCTGTGAGGGTGCATCCAGGATGTTTTATTGGATTTATATAAAGGGAAAACAGTATTGGTGATGAGGTCATGTGATGCACAAATCTTTAGCTGTCAATGTCCATTGCTGTTGTTGTTTTGAATGCCATTGCTCCCTGGGTCTCTCTGCCAAATCCAATAGTCTGAACCTACTCTAGCATTAAAGTCACCCAGAATTATAAGTTTGTCATCTTTTGGCATATTGAGGATAAGGTCTCTAGCTCTACATAAATCTTTTTTTTTTTTTGACCTCATCAGGATTCATCATTGTGGAAGCATAGGCAGTGATGATGGTGCCATGACATTTTCCTACAAGTTGTAATCACATTGTCAGGAGCCTGTCATTCATTCTTTTTGACAGGCATAACAGCTTGCTGGCTACATTAGTTTTGATTGCAAAACCTATGCCAGATTCATGGCACTGCCTTTCACTGAAGCCACTCCAGAAAAAAGAGTATCCACTGACTTCAGTAAGCTGGCCTTAATCTACCAGTCTTGTTTCACTCATGGCTGCTCTTTGGATGTAGTGGTAGAAGTAGTAGTAGTAGTTGTTGTAGTAGCAGTAGTAGTAGTAGTAGTAGTAGTAGTAGTAGTAGTAGTAGTAGTAGTAGTAGATGAGTGTAGATGAAGCATACTTTTAAATTTTTTTCTTCTTTTTGCTCAAAATGGCAAATGGAGAAATTTTCCCTCCAATTACATGCAAAAAAAAGTTTTTAATATTTGTTTTTAAAATTTTGAGTTCCAAATTCTCTCCTTTTCTCTCTTCTAACATTTCCTCATTAAGAAGGTAAAAATTTCAGTATTTTTAGAACTAAAAGCATGGGGGAGGAGCCAAGATGGTGGAGTAGAAAGATTCACATATGCTAGCTCTAAACCCACAGCCCACAAATTACCTATGAAAAGAATTCCCAATGGGTTATGGAGCAGTGGAAGCTGCGCAGCAATGGAGTGGAGGAGATTTCTGTTCCAGAGAGCTCTGAAAAACCGCCACCAAAGGTCCATTGCACTCCAGACCTGGAGCAGAGCCCAGCCCTGCCTTGGCCATGAGGCCCCAAGAGGAGCAGATCAGAGCAGGCTTCAGGGATGGAATCTGCGGCAGCCTCTAAGGTCCCTCCACCCAGGTCAGTGAGAGAGACTTCTGGGTTGGCCAAGAGGGGGGCAGGGTGTCTCCATAACTCAGGGCCCATGAGGAGGAGGTGGCGGGGGGAGGCGGTGGCCTGAGACTCCTGGAGCAGGGAAGACCTCAGGTCCATTACAGAAGGTTTCCGCATAAACACCCTGAGGGAACTGAACCTAGGAGGTGGCCCTGCCCCGACCAGAGAACCTGAATTTAATCTCTCACACTGAATAGCAGCCCCACCCCCTGCTGAAAGCCCTGAGGCTGGGGAGCAGCATTTGAATCTCAGACTTCAAGCATTAGTGAGGCGGGGGTGGAGAAGAATCTCAGAAGTCAAGTAAGTGACTGGGAAAATGCCCAGAAAAAGGAAAAAAAAATAAGACCATAGAAGGTTACTTTCTTGGTGAACAGATGGTTCCTCCTTTCCTTTCTGATGAGGAAGAACAATGCTTACCATCAGGGAAAGACACAGAAGTCAAGGCCTCTGTATCCCAAACATCTGAAATAGATATCCAATGGGCTCAGGCCATGAAAGAGCTCAAAAAGGAATTTGAAAATCAAATTAGACAGGTGGAGGAAAAATTTGGAAGAGAAATGAGAGAGATGGAAGAAAAGCATGAAAAACGGGTCAATACCTTGCTAAAGGAGACCCAGAAAAATGCTGAAGAAAATAACACCTTGAAAAATAGGCTCACTCAATTGGCAAAAGAGGTACAAAAAGCCAGTTGAGGAGAAGAATGCTTTCAAAAGCAGAATTAGCCAAATGAAAAAAGAGGTTCAAAAGCTCACTGAAGAAAAGAGTTCTCTCAAAATTAGAATGGAACAGATGGAGTCTAATGACTTTCTGAGAAACCAAGAAATCACAAAATAAAACCAAAAGAATGAAAAAATGGAAGAGAATGTGAAATATCTCATGGGAAAAACAACTGACCTGGAAAATAGATCCAGGAGAGACAGTTTAAAAATTATGGGACTACCTGAAAGGCATGATTAAAAAAAGAGCCTAGACATCATCTTTCATGAAATTATCAAGGAAAACTGCACTGATATTCTAGAACCAGAGGGCAAAATAAGTATTCATGGAATCCACTGATCACCACCTGAAAGAGATTCTAAAAGAGAAACTCCTAGGAACAAATTCCAGAATTCCCAGGTCAAAGATAAAATATTGCAAGCAGCTAGAAAAAAACAATTCCAGTATTGTGGAAATACAGTCAGGATAACTAAAGATCTAGCAGCTTCTACATTAAAGGATCAAAGGGTATGGAACAGGATATTCCAGAAGTCAAAGGAACTAGGACTCAAACCAAGAATCACCTACCCAGCAAAACTGAGTATAATACTTCAGGGGAAAAACTGGTCTTTCAATGAAATAGAGGAATTTCAAGCATTCTTGATGAAAAGACCAGAGCTCGGGGGAGGAACCAAGTTGGCAGAGTAGAAAGACTCACGTATGCTAGCTCCGAACCCACAGCCCATATATTTTCTGCAAAAGGAACTCCCCACAAATTCTGGAGCACTGCAAGGTGCACAGAAACACAGTGGAAGAGATTTCCATTCCAGAGAGCCCTGGAAAGCCATCCCCAGGGGTCCATCGCACTCCAGACAGCAGAGCCCACCCCTGAGCTGCCCTGGCCACGTGGCCCCAGAGGAGCAGATCCCAGCAGGCTTCAGGGATGGCACCTCTGGTGGCAAGTCAACACTTGGGGAGGGACAGGATCAAAAGACAGAATAGAAACAATGGGGGGCAGGATAGGATGGAAAGAAATACAGTTAGTCTCACACAACACAGCTATTATCGAAGTCATTTGCAAAACTATACAGATAGGGCCTATATTGAATTGCCTGCCTTCCCAAAGGGAATGGGTGGGGAGGGACGGATGGTGAGCATTTGGAAACTCAAAGTTTCAGGAACAACTGTTGAGTATTATTCTTGCTACTAGGAAAGAAGAAATACAATTAATGGGGAATAGAAAGTCATCTGGCTCTACAGGACAAAAGAGAAGATGGGGACAAGAGAAGGGAGGGAAGATAGAAGAGAGGGCAGATTGGTGATAGGGAAAATTAGAATGCTTAGTGTATTGGGGTGGGAGGAGGGGAGAAAAGGGGAGAAAATTTGGAACCCAAAATTTTGTGAAAATGAATGTAAAAAGTTAAATAAATAAATTTATATTAAAAAAAAAGAAAAGACCAGAGCTGAAAAGAAAATTTGACTTTCAAACACAAGAATGAGAAGTAAAAAAAAAACGAAAAAGTAAACAGTAAAGAGAAGTCATAAGGGACTTATCAAAGTTTGAATCTTTACATTCCTATATGGAAAGACAATATTTGTAACTCTTGAAACTTTTCAGTATCTGGGTAGTTGGTGGGATTACACACACACATGCGGGCACAGACATATACGCATGCACGCACACAGAGACAGAGAGCACAGAGTGAATTGAATAGGATGGCATCATATCTTAAAAAAAATTAAGGTAAACTATGGGAGAGAAATGTAGTGGGAGGAGAGGGTGAAAAGGAATGGGGTAAATTATCTCTCATTCAAGAGGCAAGCAGGAGACTTTTTAGTGGAGGGAAAAAGAGGGGAGGTGAGAGAAAAACATGAAGCTTACTCTCATCACATTCGACTAAAGGAAGGAATAAAATGCACACTCATTTTGGTATGAAAACCTATCTTACAATGCAAGACAGTGGGGGAGAAGGAGATAAGCAGGGTGGAGGGGACAATGGAAGGGAGGGCAAGGGGAGGAGGGAGCAATTTGAAGTCAACACTCAGGGAGGGACAGGATCAAAAGACAGAATAGAAACAATGGGGGGCAGGATAGGATGGAGGGAAATATAGTTAGTCTTACACAACATGACTATTATCGAAGTCATTTGCAAAACTACACAGATATGGCCTGTGTTGAATAGCTTGCCTTCCCAAAGGGAATAGGTGGGGAGGCCGGGATGGGGAGAAGTTGGAACTCAAAGTTTTAGGAACAATTGTTGAGTATTGTTCTTGCTACTAGGAAATAGGAAATACAGTTAATGGGGAATAGAAGGTTATCTGGCCCTACAGGACAAAAGAGAAGATGGAGACAAGGGAAGGGAGGGATGATAGAAGAGAGGGCAGATTGGTGATAGGGGCAATTAGAATGCTCGATGTATTGGGGTGGGGGGAGGGGACAAATGGGGAGAAAATTTGGAACCTAAATTTTGTGAAAATGAATGTAAAAAGTTAAATAATGAAATTTATATTAGGAAAAAAAGAAGGCCAAAATTTGATGTTATACATGTGTCATCATGCAAAATATATCCATAACAGTCATGTTGTAAAAGAAAACATGGACAAAAATTCAAGAAAAATAAAGTAAAATAGCATACTTCAATCTATATTCAGACATTATCAGTTGTTTCTCTGGGGATGGACAGCATTTTTCATCCTAAGTCCTTCAGAGTTGTCTTGGATCATTATATAACTGAGAATAGCTATAATTATACATACTGAGAATAGTTGTCATTCACAGTTGATCATCTTACAATATTACTCTTACTTTGCACAGTACACACAGTACATTTCATTTTGCGTCAATCCATGCAAGTCTTTCTAGGATTTTCTGAGTGCATCCCGTTTATTATTTCTTGTAGCATAATACATCATAATTACATGCCACAACTTGTTCAGCCATTTCCTGAATGATGGGCATCCCCTTACTGTCTAATTCTTTGCCAGAAGAAAAGAACTGCTACAAATATTTTTATACATCTAGGTCCTTTTACTTTTTTTTCATCTCTTTTGGGATACAGATCTAATAAAGGTATTGCTAGGTCATAAGGTATGCATTTCGTAGGACTTTAGGCATTGTTCCAAAATGCTCTACAGAATGCTTTACCGTCTTTATGAGAGAAAGTTATTTCAATTTCTTTTTCATAATTACTTATGCAAATGGTATTTCCCTTCATCCTCCCCATTTATTCTCTTCCCCCTCTCCTTTCAACCTGTCCCAGTGTTTTATTTCTGACCATCCCATCTCTTCTATCACCTGTCCTTTACCCCCTTCCCCTCCTTTCCTGTAGGGTAAGATAGATTTCTATACCCAATTTCAAGTGTGGATTCACATGATTTCATCTGTATAACGTGTCTCTATTTCTTGCCTTCTCAATAGATATGTGAAGTAAGGGGTTCGGGAAGAGAATTTGGAACTGAAAATAAAAATTAAATCTGCTTGTCTTATCTAAAAAAATAAATTCCAATTTAAGTTTATTCATATTATTTATATCCAAGACAGTTTATTAAGCAAGAATGGTGAAATTTTTTATACTAATTACATTACTAATATAAATTTAGTTGGTTGACGATGCCAGCGAGGTTACCTAAGAGTCTTATACCATGTTAAAGTACTATGACATGATTTCACTAATGGTATGTTGGACTCTTTATTACAATGCATTGAATTGCTTTTGTTTCATTGTTTAGTTCTTTCAGTCACATTCAACTCTTTGAGATCCCTTTTAGGGTTTTCTTGGCAAAGATACTGAAATGGTTTATCATTTCCTTCTCCAGCTCTTTTTAATGTTGGGGAAACTGAGACAATATTGTTAAATGACTTGCCCAGGGTTACACAGTTAGTACATGTCTGAGGACAGATTTGAACTCAAGAAGCTGAGTCTTCCTTACACCAAGCCTAGAACTCTATTCACTACATCATCTAGTTGAACTGCTATTAAGATTTGCTATGCTTAATATGGCACCTTCCTTCCAAAGAGTTCAGGAAAAAAAATTTACAATTACTGTTTTTATTTTATTACTATAGACACTAGGGCACAAAGTGGTTAAGTAGCTCACTTGTGGTCACATGGTTAATTAATAAGAATGTAAGGATGAAGATCACTTCTTATTGCACTGACTCCTTTATTTCTTAGGAAAGCAAATAATGCATTATAAATTGTACTCTCATTCTTGAAATACTTATCATCTTGTCTCAATTAAGTGACAGTGGACTTCAGAGGCAAAGATTTTCAATGAATAAACTAAATAACTTTTTGGAATTATTTTTATTATGTATCCAAATGGTTGATTTTCAATGAGATATAAATTACGTTTTTATAAGTCAAAAGACATCCATTAACTTTAATTTATATTCTGACTTTATCTTTCATATAAATGGAATCAATCCCCAAGTATGAAAATGAAACTAGAGGATAAGAGCCCATTAGTCTACCTTATGTTGTACAACACAAAAAAATAAACATATAATATCAAGATAAAAAAAATCTGAGAGAACAACATTAGAAAGCAGAAAGCAAATAGGGACAAAAAGTAAAAGATCAATCAAACAAATATTGTTGGACTCTGGGGATTCAAGTTCAAGGTTGAAACAATCCCTCCTTGCAAGTAGCTTACATCCTAATCCCATTTCATATCTTAATCAAACCTAAATAATTTTAGTTTTTCTAACATTCACTTTTGTCAGGATATTTTGGGGGTTAAAGTGATAGGAGCAATAGATTTTATTTGTTTTGTCTTATTATATCTTTAAGATATACAGTATTACATGTAAAGAGGAGAGGAGAAAACCATTTCAAAGAAGATAGAGGGAGCAAATAGAAAGTAATAAGAAAGGGGAGAGCAAAAACAGAGAAAGAAGGGAGAAACAAGCAGCCTCCTTTGGTGTTCAGTAGGCTATGTGGACCAAAGTGTTATTGTTAACAATTGGCCCAATGGGAAAAAGTTACAGAATTTGAGCATTACAAGAAACCTCAGTGGCTTCCTCATCCAAATGAAACTTGAAAAAGAATTCCTTTTATACCATAGTTAAAAATTGAAAGTACAGCCTTGTCTTAAAAATTTCTAATGAGGGAGAACTCATTACATGTATTCTACATTGGGGCAGCATTTTTTTTCCTAATATCAAATATAAATTTGTCTCTTTCCACTACCTACTGTTTAGTTCTGCCCTTTTTAACTAAACAGAACACAATGAATTTCTTTCCTAGCTTGAATATAGCTATCATAACTTCATTGAGTCTTCACTCTGTGCCGAACGTTCCTAGACCCTCCTGCCAATTCTTACAGGTCAAGGATCCAAGACTTTCCACTACTCTGGTTTGGTTTTCTTCTGGAGAGACTCCTACTTATCTATTAATCACTCAAGGACTGGTTAATTTTGGAGATAAAAGAGCTACCTGATTGATTTTTAGACAATAAATAGCATTCATATGAATAACTATTCTTAAATATAAGGAGAGAAAACAACTATTCAGCTTTGTGGCTGTTGTTTTTGGGAGAATGAGGTTGAGATCTGAGATTTTCTTCAGTATAGGGCACTGCTAGTTGGGAAACTTCCTCTACCAGTTCAAATGAGTGATTAAAGGCATTGTCCTTGCTGTCTAAGAACATACAACAAGGCAAACAGCTTCCAAATCACCTCTAAATCATGGGGAATTCGTGTTCATGATCATATAGCTAATATGTGTCAGAGACAGGACTTAAATCTAGGTCGTCATGGTTTAAGACTGGAAAAGGAATATGACAAGGTTGTAAATCGTCACCTTATTTATTAACTTATATGCCAAGTGCATCATATGAAATGCCAGGCTCAATGAATCAAAAGCTGGCATTAAGGTTTCCACAAGAAACCAACAATCTCAGATATGCAGATCTCAGCCTATCTGCACTCTGATAGCAGAAAATAAAGAGGAATTGAGAAACCTCTTGATGAGGGTGAAAGAGGAGAGTGCAAAAGCTGGCTAAGATCTTGGCAACTGGTCCCACAATTTCCTGAAAATAGGAGAAGAAATGGACAGTGTCAGATTTTATATTTTTGGGCTCAAAGATCACTGGCGATGGCATCTGTAGACACTAAATGAAAAGATAATTGCTCCTTGGAAGGAAAGTTATGGTAATTCTGGACAGCATACAAAAAACCAGAAACATCACCCTACCAACTAACAGCCATATAATTAAAGTTATGGTTTTTCAAATAGCAATATATGACTATGGGCATGGAGTATAAAGAAAACTAAGCTATTGCTTTTGAATTGTAGTGCTAGAAAGGACTTTTGAGAGTCTCTTGGACAGTAGGGAGATCACATCAATCAATACTTAAGGAATTAATTCTGACCATTCACTGGAAAGTTAAATACTGAAGCTGAAACTTAATTATTTTGACCGCATAATGAGAAGACGGGACTCATCAGAAAAGACCTTGATGTTGGGAAAGATTTAAGGCAAAAGGAAAAGGAGATAGCAGAGGATGAGATGGCCAGAAAGTAACATGGAAATAACGAACATGAACTTGGATAGATTTTGAGAGATATTGGAGGATGAAAGAGCCTGACATGCTTTGGTCCATGAGATAACAGAGTTGGACATGACTGAATGAATGAACAACAAACTTCCAGACTCCAAAGACAAGCCAAAATCTTTCACATAGTAAGGAACATTGCCTTTTAAAAAAAGATACTAAAATATATTCTGCTTCTAAATAATGGCTAGTTGGGGGACAGGTAGGAGAGAAAATGAAGAAAAAATACATAATAGAGGTTTGGAGGGAATAAAAATTGGAAGAAGGACCAATAGAAAGAGGGCAAGAATTACAGAGGCAACAGCATAGAGAAAGGGAAAGGTCAGTAAAAAAGACTTATTAAATGATTAAATATTTTGTAGGAACCGGTCAAATAAACTGCTTCAGAATCATTGAATTTCATGTCTGTAAAAGACCTCAGAGACCATCTAGTCCAATATTTTCATTTTGAGAAGGAGACTGAGGCCCAGAAAGATATGATTATTTACCTAAGTATTTACTACATAAAACTTTCTTTGGAGTTATACAAACTGTTATCACTTATAATGACTATCCTTAGGAAATTTGAGCATATAAATGTAGAACTTAAACTCATATGAAGAAGAAATGAGTGAACAAGTAGAAAGGAGAGAAAATATATCATTAATAAAGAGAAAAAATTTTATTTCCCAAAACATAGAGTGAGAGAAAGAAGAAGGGACTTGCTGGTTGTGAAAGATTCTCACTTCCAGAAAGTACCTGTTTTCCTCCATCACCAAGGTTGCAATTCTCACATCTAGTGTCACTTACACCCACAAACAGTTTCAGCCCAGGCTATTAGAGCAATTCAAACTCCCTTCAAAGTAGATATGGGGTGCCCGAATCTGTAGCTTACTTGCTTGCCTTTAAAAAAAATCAAGTCAATTTAATCAATAAACATGTATTAAGTGCACACCAAGTGCCAGGTATTGTTCCAGGTTCTAGGTTAGTCTTGCTTTAGGTCCTGATCTCACCTTATACTCCTAGTTCCCTTATCAAAAAATTGGGCATAATAAAATTCAATCAGGCTGTTATCTAAAGGATATACTCAGAAGGGTAAAACCTATCTTGGAGGAGGCCATCTAGGAGTATTTTATACTAACCTGGGCCTAAGCTGAATCAATTCACCCAAGGTGACCAGTCCTAGATTACTATAGGAGTAGCAATGGAGAGAAAGGTATATAAATGTCTCTTATGTTAACATGTTTTCTTATATCAACTTGGTGTCCAGTAAATCCCCAGGCCTTTTCCCTATGAGATCTTGTCTAGTCATGCTTCCCTCATGTTCTAATTGTACAAGTTAGCTCCTTCCATTCAACTTCTCCCTTTCCCTCTTGTAAATGTTGCCCTTAGGAGCCCCACAATAGCATGTATGTCACAATACACCATTTGGAACAGTTTTCTCTGACACCTCAGTTATGGCCAGTGAAAGTGGAAGGTCAGCAAAAGCCAAATTATCCTCCACTTTTCCTTAGAGAAAGTTGCATTTAACACTGAACATCAAAATTGGATTCATACAGATGTCACCTCATCCTCCTTCTCCCAACTCCTCCATTTGTCCCAGTTAGTCCTGACCAGATACAATTTCCTCATAGAGTAATATTACTTCACAAAAATGAATTTATCTGCTCAATAGTAATCCCTATTCAACAGATACAATAGAATATACTGGTTGTTTATGTTATACCCTCTCTGGATTTCTCCTCACTAGACTTGGTTCTCAGAGGGCAGATGCTACCTCAGGCTCTAAGGATAACCTTGTAAGGTGCTTCCTATGAAGCAGTGGACATAGCTTTACCTCTTAGCAAAATTATTTACTAAGGTAGCCTAGTGGAAAGAGTGGTTTCAAAATATTCTCCCCATAAATATAGGGTAGACTCCTCCACAACAAACACCCAGCATTCTGGAAAATATTGTTAGACTTAAGAATATAATGGTAGATCATACATGTAAAACACACATGCTCTAAAGGTAACTTTAATTAATTTTCTCACTTCATGTCTATTGAAATAGTTTGTAAATTTGAGAACAGAGGTGATCCCTTTACAATCTGGATTCAACTTGTCTTTCCACAATGGCTTCAAATCATCCTATACTCATTCATATTCCAATATAGCTGACTTACTCGTTTCCCACACATGTTACTGCCTTTCTAGCTTTTTCAAACGCTTCCTCATTCATGTCTGTAATTCTTTATTTCCCACACATAAGACCACATTTCTAGCTTCTTTAAACAGTTCATCCCTCATCTCTATACTTTCATTACCTGTATCACTTGGAATCCTTTCTAGGAATGACTTTTTGACATATAACTTTCTAAATTTCATACATATGTGTGTGTGTGTGTGTATCCCTCAGTTATTAATGCCCTCCAGAGGTGTAGACTGTGTTCATGGAGCACTGATATCTTTGTTGTGATTACTTCCAAGCCCTTTTCAGGGTTACTTTTCACCTTTGGTGTGCACCTGTTCCATCCAACTCTCACCTGTGATTCCAAGAAGCTGTAGCAAGTGCAGCACCTACACCCTGGTAAACTCTTTTGGCAGAAGGGCTAAACCAGGTTGAGGGTAACCAAGGGGTCTCAAACCCATTGGAGAATTTAGGGGGTGTCTACCCCAAGCATGTGACTACTTCCCATAATGGAATGGGTGGATGAGAATAATTTGTTCCAACAGTTATGAAGGTAAGGTCATCCTCTGTATCTTGAGTCATCAGGAATCATCTTGATTCTGTCCTGCCAAATGACTGTGATGACTGTGGAGGACAGAATGAAGCCAATGACTTCATGCAACTCTGCCTCACTTAAATCCAATTTACGCAAGAATCAAAAGATATTACACATACCATTTTACCATTATTAGGTATGGATACACTTGGAGCTGTAGTCATAACCCTGCACACAGGTGACACAGACCATATGATCATTTCTTACTGGAAGCAGCAGTGGGATTTGTCAGGCCCCTAGGTGTCTCAGTAGCCTTTTAAGGATTGCACTGCTCACCTCCTGGTATGAGGAAGGGATATAAAAAAGGTGCCCTAAAATTGTCTGCTTACCCAACACTGGCCTAATTATTGGGGTAGGTAAGGAATCCCACGCTATGGTTAAAACACACAAAAAATGTTCAAAAAAGTTTGCAAAGACAATTGCATTCACCATAGGCACATGGAATATGCATGTATTTTTAGGCAACACAAAATTCAGTAAATCTGAAAGACAAACAGCTCTTGTTGCAAGAGAACTCAGCAATTATTGCATCCAAATAGAACCCCTGAGTGAAACATGGCTGGTAAAGGAAAACTAGCTTATTGAAGTTGGCACTGGATTCATGATGTTATTTTTTTCTGGAGTGGTCACAGTGAAGGAGAGTATCGTGAAGCTGGCATACATGTTGCAATTCAAACTAATCTACTCAACAAGTTTGGGTTCCTGCCAAAAGGAGTGAACTACAGGCTCATGACAATATGATTGTCACTTTCAGGAAAACATCATGCCACTCTCATCAGTGTCTATGCTCCCACCATGATGAAACCTGATGAAGTCAAAGAAAAATTTTATGAAGACGTAGAGCCCCTTATCATCAAGGTGTCAAAAGAGGACAAGATTATACTTTTGTGTGACTTTAATGCTAGAACAGACTCAGACTATCAGACTTGGCAGCGAGTCCTACAAAGGAATAGAGATGGAAACAGAAAAGCAATAGTCACTTATTACTGAAGACTTGTATATCTCACGACCTTCTCATCATCAGAACTGTCCTCCTTTTATCTAATCACAATAAAACTTCATGAATGTACCCCCACAGCAAACATTGGCATTGAACATACTGTAATGTTTGTAATGATTGTAAGGAGAAGAGAAAGATAGGATGTGAGAGTGATGAAGACTACGTGTGGTGCAGAGTGCTGGACTGATCACAGATTTATCCTTTCCAAACATTCATGACACCCCCAAGGCAAAATGACTACCAGAGGAATTAATGTCAACAAATTAGAACTCTTTTCTGAGTGGGAACAGTTTGTTGGTAACTTGGAGGGGAAGTTGGAAACAGTGGAGCAGAAAAGGAGATGGCAGCTTTCAGAAATTTGGTGTATAGCACTGTATTTGCTCATCTGGGTCAGAACACTCACAAACACCAAGACTGGTTTGATAATAATAATGGGGAAATTCAGAAGCTGCTGAATGAAAAAACAAGAGTTCCAGAGTTTACCAGAAGGACAGTTCATCCATCTCTAAGAAATCAGCATTTCATTCCAAGCGTAAACAAAATTTAGGGAGATGCAGGATTCTTGGGTCAGTAAGAATGGAGATGAAATTCAGTTTTATGCTGATAGTACCAATTCAAAGTGCTTTTATAATGTCCTGATGGCTATTTATGGGTGAAATATCCATGGTTCATCTCAATTACTCAGTGCTCATGGAAGCACATTTATTAGTGATAAGGACATGATCCTAGAGAGATGGACTGAACACTTCCATAGTGTATTTAACAGACCAATATCAATCAATGTTGAGGCCATTGACGATTTCCCTCAGGTTGAAGTCAATCCCTCCCTAGCTGAATCTCCAACTGAAGAAGAGTTTTCAGTGCCATTAGAATCCTTTTATGTGTCAAAGCATCTGGTGCTGATTCTATTCCAGCTGAGATTTACAAGGTAGGTGGTCCATTGCTCATACAAAAGCTCACTGAAATTTCCTGGGTTGTATGGTAAGAGGAAGTTTATCCCCCAGGACAAGGACACCTCCATTATCCATCTCTGTAAAGGTAAAAGAAATAGATTGTCCTGTGATGATCATAGATGGTCTCTCTTACTCATTACTAGAAAGATTCTTGCCAGAGTCCTTCTTAATAAGCTGATCCTTCATATGGAAAATGGTCAGTTACTTGAGAACCAGTATAGCTCCAAAAATGGCTGAGGAACAGTTGATATGGTGTTTGTTGCTCAACAGCTCCAGGAGAAATGCCAGGAAGAGAACACAGTTCTGTACACAATATTTGTAGATCTGACAAAGGCCTTTGACACTGTTAGTCAAGAGGGCTCATGGAAAATTATGTCAAAATTTGGTTGCCCATAAAAGTTAATCAACATTGTACATCCATTTCATGATGGCATGCTTGTCTTTGTTCTAGATAATGGACAATGTTCTCGTGCCTCCCCAGTCATCAATGGAGTGAAACGAAGCTGTGTGCTTGCTCGCATGCTTTTTCGCATGATGTTTTCAGCCATGTTGTTAAATGCTTTCAATGATGATGAATATGACATCAAGGTCAGCTACTGCACTCATGGTAAATTCTTCAATTTGAAAAGACTACAAAACCGTGAACAAAGTGGAGGGAGTGTTGGTGCACAATTTTCTGTGTAGTCAACGCAGCCTCTGAAGTTGAAATGCAACAAAATATGGATCAATTCTCTGGTGCATTTGTTTATTTTGGTCTAACAAATAACACCAAGCAAACATAGGTACTCCATCAGCCACAACCACACCATTAGTACATGAATCATCAGCTACAGCAAATGAAGAAGTGCAGAATGCTGCAGAAAAGTTCATTTACCTTGTTAGTGTACTTTCCAGGGATGTATACATTGATAATGAGGTTGACACATGCGTTACCAGAGCTAGCTCAGTGTTTGGGATGTTCTGAAGGAAAATATAGAAGAGAAGGGGTAATAGACTGATTACCAAACTGAAAGTCTACAAAACTGTTGTGCTAATCTCATTGTTGAATGTCTATGAAACTTGAACAATCTACCAATGCCCTGCCAGGAAACTGAATCACTTCCTTTTGAATTGTCTTGGGAAGATTCTGAAGATCACCTGGCAGGACAAGTTACCAGACACTGAAGTCCTTACTCTAAGTAACTCGCCGAGCATTCTGCTTCAGAGAGGGCAACTTCAATGGACTGGTCATAGTGTTTGAATGCAAAACACATATTTTCCAAAAAAGGCTATTTTATGGAGAACTCACACAGGGTAAATGTTCACATGGTAGTCAGAAGAAAGGATACAAAGACTCTCTCAAGGTCTCTTTCAAGAACTTTAAAGTTGATTGTGTGACATGAGACACACTGGCATAGGATCACTTAGCATAACGTGACCACATTAGAGAAGGTGCTGTGCTCTATGAGCAAAGAAGGATTGAAACAGCTCAAAGGAAGCACAGGATAAGCAAACTGAGAGTAACCACCCAGCATGTTCCCTTGAACTAATTGTGCCCGCTCTTTGGTGGGGCATTCCAAGCTTGTATTGATATGATCAGTCACAGCGGGAAACATTGAAACTTGACTCTAACATAGTGATATCATTTTGGTCCTCTTCGAGAATAAGAGACAACAACCAACCAATGCCCCCACCAGTTTGTACCTGTATTTACATCATGGATGTTCATATTTAATTATGCATATAACTATGAATTCTCTCATAGTATGTAAGTTCCCTGAAGGGAAGAACTATTTTTGCCTCATCCTTAGTCTTTCTCCTACTTCCTTAGAAAACCTAAGTGCTTAATAAGTGCCTATTGAAAGAAAAAAAAATTGTATACTCTCCAAAGGGTGTAATAGTAGCTTCCATGGCTTCCTTCAAGTTTCATCTCAAGTAATACTTTTTACAGGAATCCTTTTCCAGTCTTCCTTAATCTCAGTGTCTTTCCTCTGAGACTACACCCCGTTTATTTATCACACATATATGTGTGTGTGTATGTATGTATTTATGTATATGTATTATATGTATGTATGTATCTTCTTTGTACATAGTCCATGAGACTATGAGCTCCTGGAAAGCACGGACTCTTTTTTGTCTTCCTTAATATGCCCAGATCTTAGCACAGCTTATTTACTAACCTAACACTCAATAAATGTTTGAGCAATTGACCTTTTATAGATCATTCATGCCCTTCTATTCATGAACTAAGTAACTCCATCAATAATCATCCTTACATTATAAGTATTTAAAGTTTTTCATTTTTTCTCATAATTATCTAAATGTGTACTTTACCAGGAAAATTCATTTGGAATTTTGAAGAAAACCACAATCAACTCCAAAAATAAGGAAAGAAGGCTGAGATAAAATATATGCTTTGTGCAATTGACAAAGATTTGAAATAACCTCTGAGAACTTTTTTGAACTCAAGGGTTCTATGATTCAATATGTTCTTTTCCTGGATAGAACACAAGCATTTTAAGGGCAGGTACTACTTCACTGAAGACTTTCTATCCTTAGTGCACGTCACGGTGCCTAGTCCAGAATATAGGCTTGATAAATGCTTGGGGATCCATTAATAAATAAATAAACATTGCTTTGAAATTCCCTTGTAAAGATGTAGATAGATAGATAGATAGATAGATAGATAGATAGATAGATAGATAGATAGATAGATAAAGATATAGTTATTTTTTATGACATAGGATAATTAAATTAAATACTAATTATTCTTCCTCAGGAGAATCATTATATAAAATTGAATGGTGACAGTGAATGCTTTGCTAATTAGCAGTAATACAGTCTTTCTCCCTGGTCCTATCCCTCTCTTCCCATTTCCTCTACTCTCACTTTATTTATGTGTTGAGTTCTTCATGAATAGCTTCTCTCTTTGGTTCATGAAGGGAAGGGTCTATCTGACATCTCAGCCCTCTTTGTTATCAATTATTTCTTATTCATACATGACTTTTCTCCCCAGGAATTTGAAGTAGCTATACAGAACTCATATTGACCTATTTCCAAAATTCTTCATTGACTTGCAAAGATACCACATAGTAATTTTTCACCCAACTCCCCAATTTGAAATGAAATGTGGTAAGATTTTTTTTAAAGATGAGAGAGATGGCAGAATGATATTTCACTATACAGTGTTCTCATTTCAATTTTAGATAGCTCTTCCTGGTCTTTGGGGTACTGACCTGTTTCTCAGATGCACTGTAGAAAATGACTTTATACATTCTGAATGTCTTTATAAGGTGCCCTTCAATACAAATAAGGAAATTTAAATCATTATTCACTACTTAGAATGTTTTACATGTGGGTCATCATTAACTTGCCAGAGGAAAAATAATAAACCCAGGATATGTTAAAGATCCTAACTCAGTCTTCTGAAATTTAATGAAAATCCAAATGTTAGTACTTACTAAGATTTTGGGGGGAAGGGATATGGCTGACAGTTTGTTATGCAGACTCACACAAGGAAAAAAATGTTTTTCTTAACATCTTTCGCAAATGTTGGCCTCAAGATAGTAGAATAGCATAGTAGTGTGTGGGATGAAATGTTAAAATAATGTGTTGGGTTGATAGTGCAGAAATATCTTTAATGAAATGTTTTCCCTTTGAATTATTTTTTGTGCCTACCCCCAAGCAGCTGGAGGCCAAAGCAGGTCTGTTCTATTTTGCAAAAGGGATTGTAGAATCCTTTCATTTTATGTCCTTTGAGCAAAAGGGATGCACAAATACTTTAAACTCTTTCTGTCCAAAAAATGTCCATCAAGAATCCAAATGATGTCTCATTTATCTTGAGAGTTTATTTTTTTCTTCCATCCCCTCCGAAATGTTTCACAATTCAAATGATTCTGACCCATAAGCATGTCCTTAGTCACATATGGGGATACATTTCTTCCACTAAACTGGCTAACAAAGGCAGTGTCTTGGCCTAGGACCAGGTATTTCTTTTTGGCCCACTTTCTGTATGTCTGATTTGCACTTTGCACATTTGGGATTGCAAACCAAAAGCAAATTGGAGTGTAGCACAGCATCATTAAGGTGACTCCTTAGTGTATCCTAAGCTTAAGCATAAGGCTGTTGTGGCTAGATTTCTCTCAAACAGATGGAGAAGGTACATTTTTTAAAAATGCCATTGGGCAGCAGAAGTCAGTACCAAACTAGACTACAAACTACATGGGAAATAAATATCATGTACTAATAAGATTTTGTATTTAGAAGGGAACTTAGAAGGAATTTAGTCCAACCTTTTGACCCATAAAGTAACCTGCTCTAGAACTTCCCTGACAGTTGGAAATGTAGCCTCTGCTTGAAAAATTTCAGGAGGAACTCACTACCTCACAAGATATCCCATGGATTTTTGGAAAAATCTCTTGTTCAGAATATTACTACTGCTTATGTAGTGATAGATAAATATAGAAGGATAGATAGATACATAGGGGATGGATAGATGGAAAGAGATGATGAGTAGATAGATGGAAAGATAGATGATAGATAGATAGATAGATAGATAGATAGATAGATAGATTAGATGATGGATGGATGGATAGAGACAGACAGATAGGCAAATACCTACTAAGCACTTACCAGATTCCTGGCACTCTATTAAGTGCAGGAGACACAAGTCAAACAAAAATAAAGGCACTACTTGCCTTCAAGGAGCTTGCATTCTTGTGGGGAAATAAAACACATAAAAAGAGAACTGAAGAGAAGAAGATGAGAGGGGACATGGAAAGCAACAGCCAATGTTGCTCCAGAATACCGCTCCACCTAATCTCCCTTGGGTTGGCTTTGAAGAGATAATGATGTATATGTAACATTAGATTGGGGGAGGTATGGAATGTGATCCTTGCTGTCTCATCTTTCTATCTATAAGTTCAATAGGATTGTCTTTTTAATATGATTAATTCATTTAACATACATTTATTAAATGTTTATGTACTATATGCTGGGGTATAAAGACAAAAAAGGGAAATTATCTGTGTTCTCAGGGATTTTACCTTTTTAAAAGGAAACAAAGATGTAGATATAATTTAAAATATGGGGAAAGAGTGGGATAGAACCATCAATTTTAAAGTATTCCTAACTGAGGAAATTCCCTCAATCAATGCAGTTCATGGCATTCTGGAAAGGTCTCTGAATCTGAATTTAGAAAGATGTGGGTCTGAATCTCAACTGAGACAGATTAGCTGTATCACACAGGTTAATCACTTTGGCTTCTTGGCTGAAATTTCTTTATGTATAATGGGATAGCAGATTAACAGCTTCTAAAGTCCATAAGAACTCTAAGTTTGTGGTTCTATGATCTGCAGCCTCTCTGAAACTCAGAACAGACTTACCCTGAGTAATGAGTGGTTAAGCACAGAAGGTGGAGAGAAAGGGGTCCCTGAGGGCTCAGGAAGTCACTATCCTCCCCTTCCTGAACTCCACAGCACTGAAGCCCTGGACAGTGTGAGCCTTTCCCAAAGCCTTGGCCATCAGAGTCTACAGGGTTTTGAATGACCTAGCCCAGGTTGCTAGTACTTCCCCATTAAGACAATTTGTACCATCGACCAGCCTGAGCCTTCCTTAACTCTATGGTTACTTGGTAAGTCCATGAGAGAATAGCCTCACTTTCTGGTTTTTCCTGCACAGCACTTCCAGAACCAGAGTCCAAGGCTGGTACAATCCCAGAGCAGGGCCCAAATCCAGGCCTACCCTAGCAGAGAGAGCATTCTTCTTCATTCCCAGGAGTGTCTGTGCAATAGGAACTGGAGAAAAGTTGTGGAAGTAAAATATCTAGAGGCAAAATCCTGCCAAGCTCTCACTGATACCTGTGCCAACATCCCAGCTTGAGAGTAACTCCAGAGCTCAGAAATTGGTAAAAAGAACCCATTTGGTGTCAATAGCCTAGAGAGGTCACTAAGACCTGTGGCAAGAGGAATTTCTCAACAGGAACTAGTACTGGAGTAGCCTCAGGAACCCTTGAAGGACAACACTAGTTGAGCCCACCATACTCAGGATCAGACAGATCCTTCCCTTCATGAACACAATACCATGTTTTTAAAGATCACTATGGATAAAAACCTCAATGAGATCCACAACAAATCCAGGTAAAGTTTCAGAGGAAAAAAAGAAAAAACAAATACCCTGGCCATAGGAATAGGAATGCTTGGAAGACTACAAAAAAAAAGGTTCAGGATGGATGAAAAAAGATAAACAGCTCATCTTGTCAAAAATGAGAGAAGAAATTCAAACAATTTTTGTAAGAAATAATCAGAAACTATTTTGTCCAATTATATGCTGAAAACTAATAGCTCAAGTTTCTATCTCACCTCTGTTAGAATAGCAAAAATGATAAAAGAGGAAAATGATAAAATGTTGGCAGATCTGTGGCAAATCAGGTCTAGTTATGTTACAGCAGTGGTCAATACTTGGTGGAGCCATGAATTGATCTACCCATTGTGAAAATCAATTGGAAAATTTGCCCAGAGATTTATCTAAGTGTCTATATCCTTTGATCCAGCCATACTGTTACTGTATCTCTACTCCAAAGAAACCTAAGGAGGAGAAAAAAGATCTCAAAGTACAAAAATATTTTAGGTGCTCTTTTCATGGTAGTCCCAATTTGGAGACTAAAGGAGTGTCCTTCAACAGGGTAATAGCTAAAGAAATTGTGATTTATGAATATAATGTATCACGCATATACCATAAAAATGATGAAATGGAAAATTTATGAAACTGGGGAGACATTTATGAATTGATTTAGAGAACAGTGAGTAGAATTAGGAGAAAAATTTATACAATATAATATCAAGAAAAACAACCTTGAAAAACTTTAGAACCCTGGTCAACACAATGATAAATCATATGTTTAAGAAGATTAAAAAAAAGTCACTCTTCCTGACAGAATGATGATTAACATAAAATGAAAAGATATTTATTTTCAGCCATTGCTAATGTGGAACTTTTTTGCCATATTATGAATTTATTTACTGAGGGCTTTGTTTTTCAAGTTTATTTGATTTGATTTGCTAAAGGTGGGGGAGGCATAAAATTGAGAGAGACAGATGGATTAAAAAACACTTCTTAATTTAAAAAATTTAAAAAAGAATTAGAAAATAAGTTCCTGAATATTACAGAAAAAATTTGGAAGGTATGGCTTAGGATGGGTCAGAAAAATGAGAAAGATGTTATGGATGTTAAAGCAACGAACTTCGCTGATCGAGTATAAAGGTTGAGGGAAAGGGAAGAGTTGAAGATTGCCCTAAAATTATCTCCCTTGCTGACTAGAAGGATGATTTTTCTTATGACAGAAATAGGAAAGTTAGGAAGAAGAAAAGTTTTTGAGGGCGAAATATAATGATTTCTACCTTGTAGCTTAAGACCCTTTAAAACTATCAATCAAAAATTTCCAATAGACATTTGGGGAAGTGATAATGGACTCAGGACACATTATTGCTGGATATAACAGTCTTAGAGTTACTTGCATAGAGATTATATTTGAATCCAGTGGAGGTGATAAGAGAGCCAAGTAGAAATATATAGAGATAACAGAGCTAAGAGAGGCACCTTAGCTCTGTACAAAATTCAGAGCCTAGATGTCACAGTGGCCAGCTAGTTAAAGGCCATTTCCCTTGATTCCACAGCAGCTGCCCAAGCGTTGCCAGTAGGTTCAATCCTTACTTTCCTGGTATAATCTCCCAATGCTTAACTACTATGGTGATAAGTGAGACCTTGCCCTCCAACTTTTTCCCTGTTGCCCAAGTTAATTTAAGGTTCACAAAAGGAAGCTTCTTTGCCATGAGGTCCAAGCTAGATATTGTGGAAAGTGGGATAGCTTCCATAAAATGTATTTCTTATTCTTTTTTGTTATGGCATATAAAGACTACTTAAGTTTTCTTAGGAATTCTTAGAAATATATAAAAATTCTTCCTTGTATGTCCTGTCTGCCTCTAACTCTGCCTCTTTCTTTTTGCTGTCTCTGTCTGGATTATTTATAAATCAAATTTATTTATAAATGTCCAATGATGTGTTCATAAATGACCAAAACTATAATATTTCAATATAACAAAATACTTCAATATTAAACGTTAACAAATGTGAATAAATCTGGGAAGACATTAAACAATATACAGCAAAGCCAGAATAAATATGTGAGTAAACTATGACCTTTGTAAAGGGAAAAAGCATATATAGAGAGATGAATGAACAGAGAATATGAGGAAATGTAAGGGAGGATTTGTGAGCTTATTATTTATAGAAATTTGTTTTAAGGTATAAATGGTTTTGAAAGAACATAAAGTCCTATTCTGATACCCATTGTCATATGGAGCTAATCTTGGGTTCTCCAAAGCCATTACAGAAGAAAACAAATTCTCTCAGTTTCAACAAAGCTCCAAAAGTTTAGAATTTGGGTCTGGTGTTGTACTGTAAGTCTGTTGTCTGATAAGTTTGGAGACATTCTTAATTTCAATATTTTCATGGTGATAAAATTTTTAGCAGCGACAACTCTCAAAAACTATGTACTAGTTTCAAAGAGATTGAAATATGCCTTGGAGGAACATGTATAAAATCAGAGACCCTTGATTAGTTGAAATATTAATTATTTTGATTAATTGAAATTTGATTAATTTTGATCAATTGAAATTGTAGACACACTTTATTTCTTTTTGCTATTATTTCAAATGCCCAATAAATATCTTTGAAGGAAAATCAAAGTCTTTGATTCACACTGATCTCTTAGGGTAACCCCACCTTCCCCTCAACAAACAACATTTTATTCTTCATTTGAATTGTCTGTGTTTGTGTCAGGAACATTTTACTCTTATAAGCATCCCATTTCTCTTAGGTTTTCTTCTTTTGTAGTGTTTTGCACTGAGATTCTACTCATTCTTCCTTAGAATTCTTTGAAATCAATTTCCCTGAAATTATATGAAGTACACCAGCTGAGCATGGTCTTTTCCTCCTTTATCTAGCATAAATTCGATGATGATTTAGTACCTTTCCCCCAAGGTGCCTATAATTTCTACTTAAGCTGAAAATTCCCTCTTTTTGGTAAGAATAAAATGAACAGTTAATGCCTTTGTTGCACCCTTTAACTTTTGAAGATAAATACTTTAGGGGAATTCATTAAGGTAGAATGGGGATATAGCATCGTAGATCTACAACTGGATGCCACAATTAAACTCCATCAATTTCAACGCCCTCATTCTAGGGATGAAAAAACAGATGAGGGAGAGCAGGGTTAATTGACTGTTTTTATGTCATAAGGGTAGTAAACAACTGAACCAAAATTTAAACCAGTCTTCTAACTGCAAATTTGGCATTCTTTCTCTACCAAGCTGTCTTTCATCTGCCCTACTTTGAGAGGCAAGAGTATTTCAGAAGCCTGTGTGCCAGGTTTGTAACCCATTTACTGAACTCACTACCCATTTCCTCTGTCTGATCTGATGGCCTGTTGTGCATCTTGTACCTTCTACAATATCTTTTCTGTTTCTCCCTCCATATGTTTTCATCTTAACACTGTACCTGTGTAACTCTACTGAAATGGTTCATGGATTTCTTCAAATGAATGAATCTTTTTTCCCTATATTGCTGCTCTACTACATAACGCTTTTTTACCTTATCCGATCTTTTAAAAATAATGACTTCCCCTCTAATCCTATGTCACATTGGCTATAGTGTGATGAATCATGAGTCATATTCACATAAGGTAGCTAGGTAATGCAGTAAATGGGAATCAAGAATACCTGAATCAAATTCTATCACCATTGTAAAATAGAAATAGGAACAGCATTTAAAGCACAGCATTGTTATGAGGGAGGAAATGAGTTAATTTATATAAAACACTCTGCAATCCTTCAAGTGCTGTATAAATTGTATTATTATAATTATGATAGCTTTACTGTCATAATAATTACTATAGTTAATCCAATTTTATTACTACCTTTGAAATAACATTTGTCTCTTTGCATTATGATTGGTAAGGCACCCTTTGTAATACTCATATTATACTCACTTGTTTATAAGCCCACTAAGCCAAAAGTTTAATGACTGCCTCTCTTCTTGGTTTTCATCTACACGGGGCTTCACCATCTTCCCAGTTTATATTTACTAATCTCAGGAATGAATGGCTATGTGGATTTTTTTTCACTCACCATTTTCAGGTTAGAGCTTTCTTGAGCACAAAAGAATTTCACTTTCCTTTTTCTGTCTTTTTTTTTAACCAATCATTGGTTTTAAAAAAAAATCATTCCAATAGTGATCAAAACCCTGAATTTTGTATATCTTAAGTTATGGTGCAAAATCCAAATGCTGTCTTAGCAAATGAGAAATATACACAGGGAGATAATTTAGAAGACTGTTATAATAGTGTTAGAGAGTGATGACTAAGGTGTAATTTGAGTAATGGTTGTCTGAGTCACAAAAGAGACTGACAAAAGATATTGTGAAGGTCAAATGAGTAGGACTTAGCATCTGTCTGGATATAGGAATGGGGGGTCAACAGAATGGGAAAAATAAAAGATAATTCCAGTGATTAGGGCTTACAAAATAATAGGGGCAAAGAGGATATTAAAGAGAAGTGTTGCAGAATGAGAATGGAAGGGTTGATTAATGAAGTCATTGTTTGTTTGGGTTTTTTTCCCTAATCTGCTGAGCCATCCCAAACAGTTAACAAACTCAGCAAACTGAGAATATCCTGGCATTTGACTCAGAGAAGTTCTTTGTTTACCTTACAATAACCCAAATCAGTTTATCTAGTGAATGAGTTCCAGGCAGCAACGAAAATCCAAATGTTTTACAACAGAGCTAGAAAATTTCTTGACATATGAGGCATTTAGCTACTGTATCCTTTAGAAAAAAAAACTTATTGAAGACATTTCTTATACAGTTACATTTATACATTTTTCTAATGGGATTAAAATGCATTACTTAAAGGGATACAAAGAAATGAAATTAGATAACAGTAAAGGTTTCCATGGATTTAGGCACCTGGGAATAGTTCAGCTTCATTCAGCAGAGAATACAGACTTGAGTTCTGAATTCTACAGCTGTAGAGGGATGCTAATTAGCCAATGAGCACCCACACTCACCAAATCCAGAATGGGGAAGGATATCAAGTTCATTCAATAGGAAGATTATTTGAAGAAACTGGGGAAAGCAAGACTGGAAAAGTATCAAGTGCTTCAAAGTTTGTCGTGTGGAATTGGAATTAAATTTATTATTTGGTCCCAGAAACAATATATCAGTATATCTGAAAAGTATTTAAAGTGAATGCGAGGCAATTTGGAGACACCAGCAACTGGGGGAACAAGATAGGGCTTTCTGTAGAAGGTGGCACTTTAGCTAATTTTTGAAGAAAATTCAAGATTTTGAAAGGCAGAGATGAAAAAGGAGTCCATTTAAGGTATGAGGGATAGCTAGTGCAAAGGAAAAGAGATAGGGGATTGTCACATAAGAAGAATATCAAGGCCAGTTTCACTTGTCCATAGAATATATGAGAGAATAATATGATGTGAATTTGGAAAAGTAGGCTGGAGTTCAGTTGTAAAGGGATTTAAGTGTCAATTAGACTTTATTTCAACCTGGAGGTAATAGACAACCATTTTCCAGAAGTATATGGACTACCTTAACATGGCAACTCAATGGAATTATTAGAGAAAACATTGCATGATATTTCATCACATTAATTGTAACAAGAATTTGGTTTCTGTTATGGGTGAGACTAGAAGACTACTTATTTTAGTTAGAGTTCTGAAAATCTGTGATTCCTTATTTCTGAAGATACTTGGAATAAGTCTGAAAAATCTGAGTGTAAAATAAATCGTGGAACAATTTAGAGCGGTCTCCATATAAGACACTGAAGTAACCCTTATTCTGATGGAGTGTGGCTGTCATTATGTTATATTTACAAAGACAAATGAGAAAAGGTTAAGGTATTATGCAATATGTGGTACTCATGGTGCCCATAATTTATCAACAAATTACCAGTCCATAAAACTAATGACTTATAAACTGAATGAGAGGAAAGAGGGCATAGTGGATAGATGGCTGTACATACAGTTAAAAATTCCCATCCTACCACTGACATATACTAGCTCTGTGGCCATGGGCAAGCAACTTAACCTTTCAACCCCTTTTCTCCCAAGCAACTCCCTAAAATTATAAATTGCAAAGGGATGTGTTGAAATGTTTCAGTGAAGAAAGTTTCTAAGTGGAAGCTAGCATAGCTTTCAAAGAAGTAGTTAAAAAATGACTAATGTCTGTGTGTATTTGTCCTTTGTTGCCAAAGACCATGCCATCAGAGAAATAATGATGTGACTTGCACTTAACTTTGTTTTGAGTGAGGGAAGGCTGTCCAGGTCACCAGCTTCACTTCTTCTCCAGAGCCATCTAAATTCAGTAACCAGATACTCGTCAGGATGACTGGAGATGACCTAGGATGAGGCAATTGGTGTTAAGTGACTTGCCCAAGGTCACACAGCTAATGAGTGTCAAGTGTCTGAGGTGAGATTTGAACTCAAGTCCTCCTGACTCCTGCAGTGGTGCTCTATCCACTGCACCACCTAGCTGCCTCATAAAATGACTAGTAATATATTTTCAAATGGATGTACGATCTCATCTATTTGGATAACCCCTGTAATGACTCAGTTCAAAACTCATCTATGCCTTCCCATACTGAATGACTCTTGTTTTGTTCTCTGATATATTCACCACAAGTGGGCACCAAGCATGCCCAGGAGTCATGCATTTTCTTCTAGCAGTCCTGGAAAGTGTGTGTGTGTATTTATAAATACATAATATGTATGTATATGTACATACACATATATAATGTACATACATACACACATAATATGTATGCATATGTACACATACACACATATATATGTATGTATGTATATATATATATATATATATATGACTGCTTTGATAAGCCAATTTTTAAAAATTACTTCTCAATAAGCACAGTAGAAAATGTTATTCTCTAACTTTGCAAATATTTGTTCAATGTATGGCCTCCTTTGTAAGAGTGCTTGCAAAAATCTCCCTGTTTGCTATTAATATTATCATCAAGGATGCCCTTGATGAATCTCATACAAATTTATACACAGATAGTATTGAGAACATTTAAGTTTATTGTTGAAGCACCTGGTGGTACACTAGATAGGCTGAGCTATAAATCAGGGAGACCTAAGTTCAAATCCAAATTTAGAAACTTACTGACTGTGTGATCTTCGGCAACCCACTTAACCTCATTTACCTCAGTTTTCTTAATTGTAAAATGGAGTAAATGAAAGGACCTATCTTATAGCAACATTGAGAGGTCATTTTATCAGTTAAGGTTTGTAAAATGCATCAAGTACAATGCTTGCAACAGAGTAGGTTTATAAAATGCTTATTTTTTGATATTTCTTTCATTGCGTTGAAAAAGTCTGATTTTTCCCAAGGCCTATCCTCCTTTAGGTGCCTTGTGAATTGATCCTACATACCCTCATAACTGATTCACTTCTCACATGTATCTCCTCTCTGTACTTTTAGTTTAATCCGAAAATTTTCCCCATTGTTGTTGTCTTTAATGTCTTTTCTACTGCCTACATATGCACATCAATATATGTGTTGTTGCAGTCACAGTGTAAGTAGCTCCATTAATCTTGAAGTTAAGAACAATTTTTGTTAAAAAAAAAAAAAAAGCTGTTCTTTTCAATTTTTATTGTTTCTTTACCTCCTTCCACTTTAATCCTTGAGCGCTGTTGGGATGATGTTGTTTGGTTAGATCTTTTATTGAGACTTTCAAATATGGACTTTTTAATTCTACTGCTTTTCAATGAAACATTAATGTGGCTCATGTTTTTCTAATTTTCATAATATTTTACAAATGAATCTGTATGGTAAATTGCTGTTGTCCCTGTCATATATTTCTCTACTGGCAAGGCAGAGAAATGTTTTTATAGTAAAAACTTTTAGGCATTTTGGATCTCTTCTTTCTGACAACTGATTTACTGACAACTGCTATCGATCCAATATCTATATGAAATTAGCATCTCTTCTACCTATGGCTCCTCTCCAATCCATATCTTAGGTGTCATAATTGAAAACTTTTTTCACTAAATTAAGATAAAGTTGCTTAAATATCATTTTTCTTGCTTTATATTCTTTCTTCCAGTCTTGATCTGTTTTATCTTGGCTATTAAAATGTAGGTAGGGGGAGGAGCCAAGATGGCAGAGTAGAAAGACTCATGTATGCTAGCTCCGAACCCACAGCCCATATATTTTCTGTAAAAAGAACTCCCCACAAATTCTGGAGCAGTACAAGCCACGCAGAAACACAGTGGAAGAGATTTCCACTCCAGAGAGCCTGAAAAGCCATCCCCAGGGGTCTGTCATGCTTCAGACATGGATGCCACCCCTGCGCTGCCCTGGCCGCATGGCCCCAGAGGAGCAGATCTGAGCAGGCTTCAAGGATGGAATCTCCAGTGGCCACGAAGGTCTCTCCACCTACAGGCACTCCAGGTCAGTTAGAGAGACATCTGGGCTGACCAAGAGGGGAGTGGGATGTCTCCGTGGCTCGGGCCCCCTCGGGAGGCAGTGGCAGAGGCAGCAACAGAGGTAGCGGTGCCCCAGGACTCCCCAAGCAGGCAGGAGCTCAGGGCCATTACCAAAGGTCTCCACATGAAACCCCTGAGGGAACTGAGCCTGGGAGGTGGCCCTGCCCACACCAGAGCACCAGAGCTTAAGCTCACATTGAATAGCAGCTGCTCCTGCCACAGAAAGCTCTGAGGCTGAGAAAAAAGTATTTGAATCTCAGGCCCCAAGCACTAGCTAGGCAGATCTAGGCAGGGGTGGAGAGGAATCTCAGAAGTCAAGTAACTGGCTTGGAAAATGCCCAGAAAAATGAAGAAAAATAAGACCATAGAAAGCTACTTTCTTGGGGAACAGATGTTCCTTCCTCCTTTCGTTTCTGATGAGGAAGTACAATGCTTGCCATCAGGGAAAGACGTGGAGGTCAGGGCCTCTGTATCCCAGACATCCGAGGTGGATGTCCGGTGGGCTCAGGCCACAGAAGAGCTCAAAAAGGATTTTGAAAAGCAAGTTAGACAGGTGGAGGAAAAACTGGGAAGAGAAATGAGAGAGATGCAAGAAAAGCATGAAAAATGGGTCAATACCTTGCTAAAAGAGACCCAAAAAATGCTGAAGAAAATAACACCTTCAAAAATAGGCTCACCGAGAGAAAGGTAGGGGGAGGAAAGAGGGTGAAATGGAATGGGGTAAATTATATGTCATTTAAGAGGCAAGCAGGAGACTTTTTAGTGGAGGGAAAAAGAGGAGAGCTGAGGAAAAAAAAGTTTACACTCATCACATTCAACTAAAGGAAAGAATAAAATGCACACTCATTTTGGTATGAAAACCTATTTTACAATACAGGAAAGTGGGGGAGAAGGAGGTAAGCAAGGGGGGATGATGGAAGGGAGGGTAATGGGAGGAGGGAGCAATTTGAAGTCAACACTCAGGGAGGGACAGGATGAAAAGACAGAATAGAAACAATGAGGGGCAGGATAGGATGGAGGCTAATTCAGTTAGTCTTACACAACATGACTATTAGTGAAGTCATTTGCAAAACTACAGATAGGGCCTATATTGAATTTCCTGCCTTCCCAAAGAGAATGGGTGGGGAGGGAGGGATGGGGAGAATTTGGAACTCAAAGTTTTAGGAACAACTGTTTAGTATTGTTGTTGCTACTAGGAAATAAGACATACACTTAATGAGGAATAGAAAGTCATCTAGCCCTATAGGACAAAAGAGAAGATGGGGATAAGAGAAGGGAGGGATGATAGAAGAGAGGGCAGATTGGTGATAGGGAAAATTAGATTGCTCACTGTATTGGGGTGGCGGGAGGGGATAAAAAGGGAGAAAATTTGGAAACCAAAATTTTGTGAAAATGAATGTAAAAAGTTAAATAAATTTTTATTTAAAAAAAAAGAAAAAGAAAAATAGGCTCACCCAATTGGCAAAAGAGGTTCAAAAAGCCAATGAGGAGAAGAATGCTTTCAAAAGCAGAATTAGCCAAATGAAAAAAGAGGTTCAAAAGCTCACTGAATTTAATAGTTCTCTCAAAATTAGAATGGAACAGATGGAGTCTAATGACTTTATGAGAAACCAAGAAATCACCAAACAAAACCAAAAGAACGAAAAAATGGAAGAGAATGTGAAATATCTCATGGGAAAAACAACTGACCTGGAAAATAGATCTAGGAGAGACAATTTAAAAATTATGGGACTACCTGAAAGGCATGATCAAAAAAAGAGCCTAGACTGATATCATCTTTCATGAAATTATCCAGGAAAACTGCCCTGATATTCTAGAACCAGAGGACAAAATAAGAATTCATGGAATCCATTGATCACCGCCTGAAAGAGATCCAAAAAGAGAAACTCCTAGGAACATTGTGGCCAAATTCCAGAATTCCCAGATCAAGGAGAAAATATTGCAAGCAGCTAGAAAGAAACAATTCCAGTATTGTGGAAATGCAATCAGTATATCAAAAGATCTAGCAGATTCTACCTTAAGGGATCTAAGGGCATGGAACAGGATATTCCAGAAGTCAAAGGAACTAGGACTCAAACCAAGAATCACCTACCCAGGAAAACTGAGAATAATATTTCAGGGGAAAAAATCGTCTTTCAATGAAACAGAGGACTTTCAAGCATTCTTGATGAAAAGACCAGAGCTGAAAAGAAAATTTGATTTTCAAACACAAGAATGAGAAGAAGCATGAAAAAGTAAACTGCAAAGAGAAGTCATAAGGGATTTACCAAAGGTGAACTGTTTACATTCCTACATGGAAAGACAATATCTGTACCTCTTAAAACTTTTCAGTATCTGGGTAGTTGTTGGGACCACACACAGACATACACACACACACACACACCTGTACATGTGTGCACACACACACATACACAAACGCACGCACGCATAAAGACAGGGAGCACAGAGTGAATTGAATAGGATGGGACCATATTTTAAAAGAAATTAAGGTAAATGGTGAGAGAGAAATATAGTGGAAGGAGAGAGGGTGAAATGGAATGGGGTAAATTATATCTCATTCAAGAGACAAGCAGGAGACTTTTTAGTGGAGGGAAAAAGAGAAGAGTTGAGAAAAAACAAGAAGTTTACCCTCATCACATTCAACTAAAGGAAGGAATAAAATGCACACTGATTTTGGTATGAAAACCTATATTACAATACAGGAAAGTGGGGGAGAAGGAAATAAGCAGGGAGGGAGGGATGATGGAAAGGAGGGAAATGGGGGAAGGGAGCAATTTGAAGTCAACACTCGGGGAGGGACAGGATCAAAAGACAGAATAGAAACAATGAGGGGCAGGATAGGATGGAGGGAAATACAGTTAGTCTTACATAACACGACTGTTATCGAAGTTGTTTACACAGATATGGCCTATATTGAATTGCCTGCCTTCCCAAAGGGAATGGGTGTGGAGGGAGGGATGGGGAGAATTTGGAACTCAAAATTTTAGGAACAACTGTTGAGTATTGTTCTTGCTACTACGAAATAAGAAATACAGTTAATGGGGAATAGAAAGTCATCTGGCCCTACAGGACAAAAGAGAAGATGGGGACAAGAGAAGGGAGGGATGATAGAAGAGAAGGCAGATTGGTGGTAGGGGAAATTAGAATGCTTGGTGTATTGGGGTGGGTGGAGGGGATAAATGGGGAGAAAATTTGGAACCCAAAATTTTATGAAAATGAATGTAAAAAGTTTAATATATAAATTTATATTTAAAAAAAATAAAAAGAAGTGAGAAGATGGAAGATTTCAGAAAAACCTGGAAAGACATGATCTCATGCAAAGTGAAGCAAACTGAAAGAGAACATTGTGCATGATGGTAGCAATATTGTATGATGAACCACTATGAATGGCTTAGCTATTCTCAGGAAATTCAATGATCCAAGACAACCCCAAAGGACTTATGATGAAAAATGCTGTCTGCCTCCAGAGAAAGAACTTACGTCATCTGAATACAGACTAAAGGAGACTATTTTTCACTTTCTTTTTTCTTTCTTTTTTTCTTGTTTTTGTTCAACATGACTAATATGGTGATTGCACATGTAAAACCTATATCAGATTTTCACTGTCTCAAGGAGAGAAGATGGGAGGGAGGCAAGGATAGAGTTTGGAACTCAAAACTTAAGAAAAAAAACCCAAATGGTAAAAAATTAAACATTATTTAAAAAAAATAAACAAAATGTAGGTATTTTAATTGTTTACAGATAGAAGATGTAAGAATAGCTCCCATATAATTATGTCATTTCCTTTATATAAATACAAAGCATTGTTACTTCATGATCACTGTGTTTGAAATCTACTGGTATTTTTACTAATACCATGAAGCTTTTATGGAATCTATAATTAGGGTTCTCTTATTTTTATTCCTGATGCACATAGTTCATCACACAACATGATTCCTTTAAAAATATTTGTTCACTAATTTATCTATCTTTTCTAAACTACTACCATCCTCACCCGTTCCTACCTTTTGAGTGAAGTCACTGAATGTCAAAGTATATGTGCATTTAATTTAGATGGTCTTATCAAGCTTCGTATTTCTATTTCATTGCTACCTTATTGTCTAATTTCATTTATGGTGAAAATGCCAAGATTCGATGTTTCAGTTATCCAAGAAGCACATCCATTTACTGATCACTGGATCATTATCTCACATTCAAAATACCAAAATGCTAGGTTAAATTGATAGGCAGTTCGAAAATTATTTTCCTTAGCATTCTCTTCCCTCTTTTCTACCACCATTACTTCAGAAACTGAAATGGACAACACAGGACTGAGGACCATTGTATATTTTTCTTTGTTTCTAGAATTGCTGTCATCAACAAAGTTTTCACTAAGTGTCTAATTGATAATGAGCAATCTTTTACTTATATAATGTTAAGTATCTAGGGAGGTTCATTGAAAACAGATTCAATCTGCTTCAATCACAGTACTGGGGGCTATTCTAGTATGACAGAACCAGTTAGAGCTTGAGTTCCATTGTCAAAGACTTCAAGAGTCTAGAGTCTCCTAAATCAATGAGGTATCAGAGTAGGAATTTACAGAGGAATAAGATTGAGGGAAGTTATGTATACTTTTAATATGTAAGCTACATTTGATATGTAACTACTCTAAAAGTAGATATTGTTAAATATATGATCTTAACTATCAAATTCATATGCAACATTTTCCCTAAATAACTGTGAAACTCTAGGCATTAAGCCTCTCTCTGTCTTAGGGGAATCACTAGGATTTTATTTATTAAATCATAGATGAGTTCCAATCCCTTTAAGTGGACAGAGTTTGCAAATCGGGCTCCCCACATCAATGAAACAATACATTTTTTTTGCATATGCAGTCTATTGGAAAATTAGAAAAGACATTTATGTATATACATCTAGGTATGAATAATAAAATAAATTTATTTACAAAGCAATTAAATCCAAAGCTATAAGTACTGACAAAATGCTAAATATTCCAAAAGGTACTCAAGATGAAAAGGAGATGCATGTTAGGTTGACACCTATTCAAAGTAACTCAGCTGTTTCTATGTAGAACATTTTTAATAGGTGCAAAGGATGGAACTAAAACCAGGATGATAACATCATAAGGTACTGAAATGTGAAGTTCTTGGCAAAATATGCCATTAACTGGTGATAGGTAACATCTCTTTGAAATACTCTGAAGAAGTGATTAAGTTTGAATTGACTAAAGCACCTGACCAGCATTATTCTCTCAAGGTAAACGATGAAACAGCACTGATGATTTCCTAGGTTTTATAATAGGCTCAGAAAATAAATCAATACATTTTATAAAGTAGCTGCAATCATAAATCCTCATACAATTCACGCTTTCTAAATAATTCAAGTCTTAAATGTGGCTTCACATTGCAAATTTCTGAATAAGTATCATATACAATCTATTTTCTTCTCTGAGAAATGAAGTCATTGCTCTAAAAGGCATGATATGCTTGCATTAAATGAAAGGATGCTATCATCATTTGTTCTTAGTTTATAGGGTCATGGGATAGAGAAGAATTAAATAACTCAGAAAATGAATTCATGTGCAGTAGTGCATTTTAGACCACATGACGCAAGAAAAAATATATACTGAGGAGAAAATTCTGTTTGCACACATTATCAATGATGAGAAATTAATTTCTTGATAACCATGTGTTCAGGCAGTCTGGCTCATCCTTTGTCTATATCCAAAACAGACAACATTACACTATACCATCTGGAAAGAGGATAGGCAACATTCAAAACAAAATCTAGGTTTTGTTTTTTTTTTTTTTAATGAAGTCCTATTACACATTATCTAAAGTAAATCTGGGGATAACTTAAGTATTGCTTTTCTGATCTTAATCTGCATCATCATATGATCATTTGGATCAAAGCCCTCTGCAATCTAGCATCACACACACTTTTTCAGTCTTTTGATGCTTTCTTTCCTTTCTCAGATTGCTCCTTGTATTTAGGATCATTTCTCTCTCCAACTCATCTCACCTGTTAAATTCCTCCTACCCATTCTTGGAAACCCAACCCAGCCCTGACTAGCTGTATAAACAGTGACAATCAGTTAACCTTTCTGAGCTTTAACTTCTTCATCTGTAACAAAGGAATAAAAACTGCTTTTTTACTTCTATATAAAGTATTTTACAGACAGTTAAGTACTATATGACTAAGTGTGTGACCCTGGAAAAGGCATTTAAACTTTCAGTGCTCCCAGGTAACTTTTTATAATAAAAACTTGAGAAAATATGCTAATTTACATTAGTACTTCTTCACTTTTTTAGTTGTGTCCTACTCTTTGTGACCCAATGGACAAAGTCCATGGTGTTTTCTTGGCAAAGATATTGGAGTGGTTTGTTGGCCTTTTCCTTCTCCATTGTGTTTCCACTTTATGGATGAGGAACTGAGGTAAATAGAGGTTAAGTGCCTTGCCCAGGGTCACACAGCTAAGGCTGAATTTGAACTCAGATTTTTCTGACTCCAAGTCCAGTGCTCTATCCACTGCACCACCTAGTTTGTAACTAGTCCCTCACTAGGAGATCCCTAAAGCAATAAATTACAAATATGTCCAGAAATATCTGTCTTCCCCCTACACAAATACACACATATATATGTACATATGTATATATACATGTATATTCATATATATTATCTAAACTGATAAGAATATATAGATTTTTTACATACATAATCAATTCTAAGACTGTTTCACCCCAGGATTTTTGTTTTCTAGTAGAAAGATAAGTTCTTACCATTGCCTCTTTGCTTGCTAAATGTCCACTACTATAACTATAAAGATGGTTCAGCAAATACAATTGTAGTTTTATAGGAATAACTATAAATAAATTCAAGGGCAAATTGGATGTAAAAACTTCTCTCTAAATGTTGTATGACTTTAAAATTGCCCCATTGTTTTCTGATTAAAATGTTGATTATTTAAATTCAGATAGATATCTTTACCTGAAAAGAAGCAAATGCTATGCTACTGGGCTGACATGCAGGCAGATTATTACTGTTGTTGTGTCTCTGTACACTACATCAACTTAAGAACTTAAATGTATATGGGAAAAAAAGGCTCTACAAAGTCTTGAATCTGAACTTGGACCCAATACTTGGCTTCAAGTTTTATAAATTGGCACTTAAAACAGGAGTCAGGCTCAAATTCCACGACTCCTTGTCCCATAAGCTGTTTTCCAGGCTGCCTCCTATAAAATCATGATCACAATAGTGTGCTTATCCTTTTCCAAGCCATTGAACTTCTATTTCCTATAAAGAGTCAGCTGTGTCCAATAAAAGTAAACATTTATCTTTGTAATGACAATCCATTGAGTTCCTTGCTAGAATGGTAAAACATTCAGTCAGCATCCAAAATAAACAATTTCTCCTTGGGTCTCACATCACTATTGAAACATGAAAAAGTGATTATGTGGCCCTCTCAAGGTAGAAAATAGGGAAACCAAAGCATAAAATGAAGGTTAAAAGTAATGAAGGTAAAACATAACTTAGAACTGAAGTTATTCCCTGAAACTCCAAATTTAGTACTAAAGAACTCTGGGGATGTTTTGTCTTCCTTTCTTAATAATGAAGGTATGCTATTAATTGAATTAAATGAAATGGCTGTATAAACTTTAGTCCGAATGGCTGTGTTTTTAATATTTTGTATCCATCAGGTTTTTTTTTCTTAATCAAATATACCTGGGATCATGTCAATAAAAATTCCCATTCACTGCTGACATGAACTACTGACAGAATCGACCACATACTGTATTCAGATATAACCAAAGAGTAGCAACATTTGCTCTTTATTTATAAGTCCCAAAACTCAAGATTTATATTACATTTTTATGCGTATTATCTATGTTACTTGACTGTAACCTCCTTGAGGGGGAAAAATCTATTTTATTTATCTTCTGTCCATGAAGAATTCCCTAAACACACTAGGAACTCATTAAATAGTTGTTTAATTAATTAATGAAAACTGTGCTATATTAAATACTCAAATGGATTTATGACTACATGAAACTGGAAAACCCTTCATTGATAGAGACATTAATCCATCCATGTCTATCTATGCTGTGTGACTCTTGTCCAAATCTTTTCATGAGTTGTCTAAAGAATGTTCACCTCAAGGGCAAGAGGTTATGAACACAAACACATACATAAATATATACATATATATATATATATATAAACCATTCATACATACATATACTATACACACACACACACTACTTCATATTTAAACCTGATCAAAAGACCTTCTATGTCTTTTTTATCTTCCTTGTGCTAATGGATAGTCAAAACTTCTTTGGGTGATTACAGATTTCTTCTTCAGGATTGATGGAGTTGATAAAATTCTATCTTCAGACATGGAGGTGGAGGATCATACCAAACAAGTGTTGACCTGAATGATAGGCTGAATCTTCTCCATAACAGTACTGAATAATTTCAGGAAACATGAGTCTCTCCTTATTTTATTCCTCATATTTATTATTACAAGGTCATTGAACAAGTTATTTTTATTCTTATGTCTCTTAAAGAATCTTGAATAGTTCTGATATATGGTTGGGAGTCACATTATTTTAAAGGAGTCCATAGGCTGTGTTTTGTTCTACTAAAAATGAGAAGAGTAAACATACCACCAATGAAAATGAAATCAAAGCAATTATAAGGAGTTATTTTGACCAGTTATATGCCAATAAATTTAACAACTTAAGTAAAATAGAAGAATGTTTAAAAAAACAAAAACTGTCTAGACTAGCAGAAGATGAAACAGAATGCCTAAATAGACCGATTTTAGAAAAAGAATTTGGACAGGTCATAAACAAGCTTCTTAAGGAAAAGCACCAGTATCAGATGGATGTAAAAGTGAATTCTATAAAACATTTAAAGACCAATTACTTCCAATATTCAGTAAATAATCTGGAAAAATAGACAAAGAATTGGTCCTACTAAACTCCTTTTATGAAATAAATAAGAAAATGATACTTAAAGCAGAAAGAGTAAAAATAGAGACAAAATTATATTAATGAATATGGATGCAAAAATCTTAAATAAAATACTAGCTAAAAGGATACAACAATATATCACAAGGACTATACATGGTAACTAAGCAGGATTCATACCAAAAATGTAGACAGTTTATTATAAGGAAAACTAGTAGCTAAATTGATTACAACAACAATAAGAGTAAGAAAAATCACACCATTATAGCAACAAATGGAGAAATAAGATTTGACAATCAACACGCACTTCTGTTCAAACATATGTAAGTATAGGTATAAATGTATTTTTCCTTAAATTAATAAAAAGTATTCACCTGAAAACATAAGCTGGCATTATTAGTAATGGAGATAAGCTTGAAGCCTTCCCAGTAAGATCCAGTGTGAAACAAGAATGCCCACTCTTACTAATATTATTCAGTATTTTGTTGGAAATCTTAGCAATAGCAATAAGGAAATAAAAAGAAATGAGAAAGGTGATAATAAAACTATCTCTTTTTGCAGATGCTATGATGATATGCTTGAAAAATCAAAAAATCCAAATAAAATGTAAGCTGAAACAGTTAATAATTTTAGTAAAGTAGCAGCACATAAAGTAAATCCACATCAATCATCAATATTCCTATATACTACAAACACAACTCTGTAAAAAGAGATAGTAAGAGATAACCTGATTAAGTAACTCTAGGCAGCATGAATTACTTGGGAACACACCTGCCAAAACAAACTCAAGAATTATATAAACAAAATTATCTAAAAATCTTTTTATAAAAATAATAGGGGGGAGGACCCAAGATGACGGAGTAGAAAGACTCACGTATGCTAGCTCCAAACCCACAGCCCATATATTTCCTGCAAAAAGAACTCCCCACAAATTTTGGAGCACTGCAAGGCACACAGAAACACAGTGGAAAAGATTTCCATTCAAGAGAGCCCTGGAGAGCCATCCCCATGGGTCCGTCACACTCCAGACAGCAGAGTCCACCCCTGTGCTGCCCTGGCCACATGACCCCAGAGGAGCAGATCCGAGCAGGCTTCAGGGACGGAACCTCCGGTGGCCACGAAGGTTCCTCTGCCCACAGGCACTCCAGGTCAGTGAGAGAGACTTCTGGGCTGGCCGAGAGGGGAGCAGGGTGTCTCTGTGACTCGGTCCCCTCGGGAGGCAGTGGAAGAGGCAGGGGCAGAGGCAGCGGTGGTGGCCCGAGACTCCCGGAACAGCAGGCAGAAGTTCAGGGCCATTACCAAAAGTCTCTGTATAAACCCCCTGAGTAAACTGAGCCTGGAAAGCGGCCCTGTCCCCAACCTCTCCATTACTGAAGGTCTCTGCATAAAGCCCCTGAGGGAACTGAGCCTGGGAGGCGGCTCTGCCTCGACCCAAGCACCAGAATTTAAGCTCACATTGAATAGCAGCTGTGCCTGCCGTGAAAAACCCATTTGAATCTCAGACACCAAGCACTAGCTGGGTGGATATAGGCAGGGGAAGACAGGAATCTCAGAAGTCAAGAAACTGGCTGGGAAAATGCCCAGAAAAGGGAAGAAAAATAAGACTATAGAAAGCTACATTGATGGGGTACAGATGCTCCCACCTTTCAATTCTGGTGATGAGGAACAATTCTAACCATCAGGGAAAGACATGGAGTTCGGGGCCTCTGTATCCCAGACATCCCAGGTGGATGTCTGGTGGGCTCAGGCCATGGAAGAGCTCAAAAAGGATTTTGAAAATCAAGTTAGACAGGTGGAGGAAAAACTGGGAAGAGAAATGAGAGAGATGCAAGAAAAGTATGAAAAATGGGACAATACCTTGGTAAAGGAGACCCAAAAAAATGCTGAAGAAAATAACACCTTGAAAAATAGGCTCACTCAAATGGCAAAAGAGGTTCAAAAAGCCAATGAGAAGAAGAATGCTTTCAAAATCAGAATTAGCCAAATGGAAAAAAAGGATCAAAAGTTCACTGAAGATAATAGTTCTCTCAAAATTTGAATGGAACAGATGGAGGCTAATGACTTTCTGAGAAACCAAGAAATCACCAAACAAAACTAAAAGAATGAAAAAATGGAAGAGAATGTGAAATATCTCATGGGAAAAACAACTGACCTGGAAAATAGATCCAGGAGAGACAATTTAAAAATTATGGGACTACCTGAAAGTCATGATCAAAAAAAGAGCCTAGACATCATCTTCCATGAAATTATCAACTGAGATTCTACTGCCAGAAGGCAAAATAAGTATTGTAAGAATCCATCTATCACCACCTGAAAGAGATCCAAAAAGAGAAACTCCTAGGAACATTGTGGCCAAATTCCAGAATTCCCAGGTCAAGGAGAAAATCTTGCAAGCAGCTAGAAAGAAACAATTCCAGTATTGTGGAAATACAATCAGGATAACTCAAGATCTAGCAGCTTCTACATTAAGGGATCAAAGGGCATGGAATAGGATATTTCAGAAGCCAAAGGAACTAGGACTCAAACCAAGAATCACCTACCCAGGAAAACTGAGTGTAATACTTCAGGGGAAAATATGGTCTTTCAATGGAACAGAGGACTTTCAAGCATTCTTGATGAAAAGACCAGAGCTGAAAAGAAAACTTGACTTTCAAACACCAGAATGAGAAGCATGAAAAAGTAAACAGCAAAGAGAAGTCATAAGGGACTTACCGAAGGTGAACTGTTTACATTCCTACATGGAAAGACAATATTTGTAATTCTTAAAACTTTTCAGTATCTGGGTAGTTGGTAGGACCACACACACACATACACACACACACACACATGTACACACTTGCACACACATACAGAGACAGAGAGCACAGAGTGAATTGAATAGGATGGGACCATATCTTCAAAGAAATTAAGGTAAATGGTGAGAGAGAAATGTAGTGGGAGGAAAGAGGGTGAAATGGAATGGGGTAAATTATCTCTCATTCAAGAGACAAGCAGGAGACTTTTTAGTGGAGGGAAAAAGAGAAGAGTTGAGAAAAAATAAACAAGAAGTTTACCCTCATCACATTCGACTAAAGAAAGGAATAAAATTCACACTAATTTTGGCATGAAAACCTATCTTACAATACAGGAAAGTGGGGGAGAATGAGATAAGCAAGATGGGGGTGATGATGGAAGGGAGGACAATGGGGGAAGGGAGCAATTTGAAGTCAACAGTCGGGGAGGGAAAGGATCAAAAGACAGAATAGAAACAATGGGGGGCAGGATAGGATGGAGGGAAATACAGTTAGTCTTACACAACATGACTATTATGGAAGTTATTTGCAAAACTACACAGATAAGGCCTATATTGAATTGCCTGCCTTCCCAAAGGGAATGGGTGGGGAGGGAGGGATGGTGAGCATTTGGAACTCAAAGTTTTAGGAACAACTGTTTAGTATTGTTCTTGCTACTAGGAAATAAGAAATACAGTTAATGGGGAATAGAAAGTCATCTGGCCCTACAGGACAAAAGAGAAGATGGGGACAAGAGAAGGGAGGGATGATAGAAGAGAGGGCAGATTGGAGATAGAGAAAATTAGAATGCTTGCTGTATTGGGGTGGGGGAGGGGAGAAATGGGGAGAAAATTTGGAACCAAAAGTTTTATGAAAATGAATGTAAAAAGTGAAATAATTTACATTATAAAAAATAATAACATTTAAATATTTGGAGAAATATTCATTGTTTATAGGTAGACAGGGCAAATACAATGAAAACATCCAATTTACATAGTCAATACCATCTCAATTAAACTACAAACACACTTTTACTAAGTTAGAAATAAATAATAACAAAATTCCTTTGAATGAACAAAAGATCAAGAATATGAAAGGAACTCATAAAAAAGGTAAAACAAGAAGGTTTAGCAGCACTGGATCTTAACTATATTATAAAGCAGTAATTATCAAAGCCTTCTGATGCTGGTGAAGAAGTAGAAAGGTAGACCAGTGAAAGAGAGTAGACATACAATTTACAGCAGCAAATACCTATAGTAGCCTTGTGTTCGACATGGGTGAAGGCATAAGTTTTGGCCACAAGAATACGTTATTTGTTAAAAAATGTTGGGAAAGCTGGGAATCAGTCTAGCAGAAATTGGCCATTGATCAATATTTACCATCCTTCACTGAGAGAAGGTCAAAATTGATACATAAGCTAGATATAAAGAGAGAAATTACAAAAACCAATCAGAAGAACATGGAACTTATTACCTATTAAACTTATGGGTATGTAAATAATTTATGAATAAACAAGAGAGAACAGTATAACCTGTAAGAAGATAATTTTTATTATATTAAGTCAAAAAAAGTTTTTGCACATATAAAAGAAATGTAGTTAGGAAGGAAAGCAGAAAATTGGAGGGGGAAGGGTTATAGACAATTTCTCAGGTGAATGTCACGTATCACAAATATATAAAAATTTTTGTCAAATCTATAAGAATGCAATCATTTCCCAATTGATAAATGGTCAAAGGATATGAACAGGCTGTTTTCTGATTTAAAAAGAAATCAAAAAGGATCTGGGGGAAGAGCCAAGATGGCAGAGTGAAGGAGGGGGACTCATCTGAGATCTTTCACAAACTCCTTCAGATACCTCTAAAAAGGGAATCTGAACAAATTTTAGAGACAGAATTCACTAGAAGATAGAGTGTGGCAGATTTCCAGTCCAGGATAGCTCAAAAGGTTGACAGGAAGGATATTTTACACCAGGCTAAGGTAGCAAAGAGTGTGTGAGGTACACTAGTACAGACTATGGCATAGCCATAGTAGAATGAGATAGCACAGTGTGGACTGAATCAGAAATAGCCGTGCAGATTCCCAAGCAGAGTGAGACAGGAGTCCAGAGGAACTGAGTGAGAGAGAAATGCAGCATCTACTACAGCAGCAACAGCAGCCACCACTCCTGGAGCAATCAACCCACAGACTAAATATTTGGAAGTCACCTACTTGAATTTTCAGGAGCCAAGATCGTGGAGTAAATTGTAAGTGCTCTCCCTCTCCCTTTGCTGACCCTGAAAAACCCAGAGAATATTAACTCAGGAAAAAATCCTGTAATAGAGAAGCCAACAGAAGGAGCACAGCATTCATTCAGCTCAGGAGGATTGGGCCATTGACAAGAAGAGTCTCTTGCTGTGTCTGAAGTGGATCAATGGAAGACTGGAAGTGTCCCGGCCAGCACCACCTGAGTGGACCAGCAAAGGAGCCTGAGCCCCATGGAGCTGGAAGTGTTAAGTGCCAATGCCAGGAACCCATCAACACCAGGAATCCTGTGCTTTAGCACAGCCAGGAAACTGGGCAGATACCAGTGTAGATGGGGTTCACAATCCACTGAGCCTATCTGTGCTCTAGCACAGATATAGGGGAGGAGGAGACTTTTCACAGCCAGGTAAGTCCTCCCCCACACCTCAGTCAGGAGCTTCATTGTAACCCCAGGAAAACTCAGAAAGACTTCACCTGGTCCCAACCTTGGTACACACCAGTCAGCTCAGCACCGGTAAGTTGTAGCATTCAATAGTGTCTACCTGAAACAACCAGAGGCCACACCACAAAAAGCAAGAAACCAGGCCCCAAATACCAGCATAAGAAACATGGGATAGAACCACCAATTCCCCAGAAGCAGAGATCCATGTTAAAAGTCAGGAAAAAGGCCATAATCATGAGCAAGACGCAAATCAGAAAAGCAAAGACCATAGAATCTTACACCTGGGACAAGGAAGATCAAAATAATGAATTCAGAAGAGCACAATACTGGCAATATTCCCACATCTGAAACCTCAAAAGGAAATATGAACTGGTCAAAAGCAGAAAAAACAGTGTTGGAAGAGCTCAAAAAGGATTTTAAAAGCCAAATTAGAAAGGTAGAAGAAACATTGTCCAATGATTTTAAAAATATAATTGACAAAATAAAGAAAAAGAATTCATTGAAGAGAATAGCTCCTTAAAAATTAACATTGACCAAATGGATAAGGAGGCGTAAAACCTAACTGGAGAAACTAACTCCTTAGATGGAACAATTGAACAAACGGAAAAGGAGGTATAAAAACTAACTGAAAAAAACAATTTGTTAAAAATTAGAATTGGGCGAGTAGAACCTAATGACTCTATGGGGAATCAAGAATTATTCAAACAAAATCTAAAAAACGAAAGAAATGGAAGAAAATGTAAAGTATTTCATTGGAAAAACAACTGACCTGGAAAATAGGTGCAGGAGAGAAAAATCTAAAAATTATTGGTCTACTGGAAAGCCATTATGAAAAAAAGGGCGTGGACAATATCTTCCAAGAAATCATCTAAGACCTACCCTGAGGTCCTAGATTCAGAGGGTAAAATAGTCATTGAAAGAATCCACTGATCACTTTCTGAAAGAGATTCCAAATTGAAAACACCAAGGAATATTTTTCCTAAATTCCAGGACTATCCGGTTAAGGAGAAAATACTACAAGTAGCTAGGAAGAAACAATTCAAAAACTTGAAGAACTACAACCAGGATCACACAGGATCTTGCAGCTTCTACTTTTAAAGAAAGGAGGGATTAGAATATGATATTCCATAAAGCAAAGGAGCTGGAACTACAACCAAGGATCAAATTACCCACAAAATTGAACATAATCTTCCAGGAAAGGAGATGGACATTCAATGAAATAAGGGATTTCCAGACCTTCGTCACGGAGAGGCCACAGAGTAATAAAAAATTTGATCTTCTAATACAAGAATCAAGAGAGGCATAAAAAGGTAAACAGAAAAGAAAATTAAAAAAAATTCTTATTCAATATAGGGAAATTGTTTACATCCCTATATGGGAGGATGATACTTTTTAATCTTTTTGTTTTTAAGTTTTGAAAATATCCATTTAATTACTGTCCCAAAACAAGTACATTTGTGTTCAGTGACATGACACAGTACTAGAAGAACTGACTTTGGAGTTGGAGGACATGAGTTTGAATTCCAAGCCTGGCACTTCCCAACTTTTCTCCCTCTCCCCCTCCCTCCTCAACCCCACGGGGAAAAAGCAAGCAATTCAATACAGACTAAATATGTGTCGTTTCACAAAAGACTTCCATAATTATCATGTTGTATAATAGCAATTATATTGCTCTCTGTCCTACTCTGTGCCCTTTTACTTCCCCCCCACAACTGACCTTGTCTTTCTCGAAAGTGTTTATTTCTAGTGACTCCCTTCTCCCATTTGCCCTCCCTTCTATCATTCCCTCACCCCACTTGTTGCTTCCTCCCCTACTTTCCTGTAGTGTGATACAAATTGTCATATCAAATTTAGTCAGCATGTTATTGACTCTTCCAGTCACATGTGGAGAGAGTAGCTTCATTTTTCCCCTCTCCCCTTTTCCCTTTTCCCCTCCATTGAATAAGAATTTTCTTATCTCTTTTATGAGTTATAGCCTTCCCAATTCCATTTCTGCCTTTCTCTTACTGGTATTTTCCTCCCTCACCCTTAATATTTATTTTATGTTACATTATTTTATTTTATTTTTGTGTGGATATCCTCTCTTCTGATTCAACACACCCTGTCCTCTTTATCTATATGTGTGTGTTTATGTGTATGTACAATCTCTCCATCTACCCAAATACAGAGAAAAGATTCAAGAGTTATAAATATTTTCTTTCCATGTAGAAATGTAAACAGTTCAGTTTTAGAGAGTCTTTTATGATTTTTCTTTCCTGTCTACCTTTTCATTCTTCTCTTGATTCTTGTCTTGGGAAGTCAAATTTTCTATTCAATTCTGGTCTTTTCATCAAGAATGCTTGAAATTCCTCTATATCATTAGATGACCATTTATTCCCTTGAAGTATTATACTCAGATTTGCTGGGTAGGTGATTCTTGGTTTCAATCCCAGTTCCTTTGACCTCTGGAATATCCCATTCCAAGCCCTTCGATCCTGTAATGTTGAAGCTTCCAGATCATATGATATCCTGATTGTATTTCCACAATATTCAAATTGTTTCTTTCTAGCTGCTTGTAGTATTTTCTCCTTGATCTGGTAACTCTGAAATTTGGCCACCATATTCCTAGGAGGTTCTCTGTTTAGGTTTCTTTCAGGAGGCAACTGGTGGATTCTTTCCATATTTATTTTGCCCTCTGGTTCTAGAATCTCAGGGCAGTTTTCCTTGATAATTTCATGGAAGATAATGTCTAGGCTCTTTTTTTTGATCATGGCTTTCAGATAGTCCCATAATTTTTAAATTGTTTCTCCTGGATCTATTTTTGTAGGTCAGTTGTTTTTCCAATGAGATGTTTCAAATTATCTTCTATTTTTTCAAACTTTTGGTTTTGTTTACTAACTGCTTGATTTTACCCATAGTCATTCATTTCCCTGAACTCAATTCTCTCTTCAACGAATTATTTTGTCCAGTGGACTTTTGGACCTTCTCCTCCATTTGGCTAATTCTGCTTTTTAACTCCTTCTTCTCCTCATTGGCTTTTTGGACCTCTTTTTCCAACTGACAGTCTCTTTTTAAAGCTGTTATTTTTCCTCAGCAGTTTTTTACTTCTCCCTTAGTAAGCTGCCAACTTGTTTTTTAAGTGCTTCTATTTCCTGAGCCAAATTTAAGTTACCTTTGGAGGCCCTGGAAGCAGAGGCTTTGACTTCCTCTGACAATATGCCTTCTTCTTCTGAAAGGATGGGGGGAGACACCTGTTCCCCAAGAAAGTAACCTTCTATGGTCTTATTTTGTCCCTTTTTGGGGCATTTTTCCAGCCAGTTACTTGACTTCTGAGTTTCCTCTCCACAACTACCTTGCCTCCAGTTCCCCCAAGCCATCACTGTGATCTGAGATTCAGATGAGCTGCTCCAAACCCTCAGGGGCATTGGGGGGGCAGGGCTGCTATTCAGTGTGAGACTAAGATCAGCTGCTCAGGTAGGGGTAGGGCTACCACACAAGTCTCAGTTCCCTCACAGGGTTTACAATGAGACTTTCAATAATGGATGTGGGTTACTGCCTGTTGTGGGAGCCCCTGTCCTCTACTGCCTCCACTGCTATCACCTGAGGAGGCCTGAGTTATGGGGACACCCTGCTCCCTTCTCAGCCAGCTGAAAAGACCCTCTCACTAACCTTTCTCACCTGTGAGTTGAGGGATCTGCAGTGCTACTGGAGATTCTGTCCCTGAAGCCTGCTCATATCTGCTCCTCTCCATGCTGTGTGGCCAAGGCTGGGCTAGGCTCTGCTTCACATCTGGTGGGACATATCTTTCCCGTCGGTCTTTCAGGTCACTCTGGGCTAGAAATCTCCTCGACTCTGTTGTTCTGGGGCTTCTGCTGCTCTCGAATTTGTTGAGAGTTGTTCTTTACAGGTATTTTATGGGCTGTGGGGTAAGAGCTAGTGTATGTGCATCTTTCTACTCTGCCATCTTGGCTCTGCCCCCTGATATTTTTTAATCTTGAGAACTATATGTTTATTATGACATTTGCAGATGATTCGATGATATATTTAGAGAATCCTTGAGAATAAAGTAAAAACTACTTGAAATAATAAACAAATTTGGCAAAGTTCCAGGTTACAAAATAAACCCACATAAATCACCTAGATTTATATTTAGAGATAGAGAAATCACATTTAAAACTGTGGCAGACAAAATAAAATATCTGGGAGTATACTTGCCAAAACACAGAACCTATAAGAACAAAGTTACAAAACACTTCTTGCACAAATAAAGTCATATCTAAGAAAGTGGAAAAACATTGGTTGCTTGTGGGTAGGTTGAGCTTAAAAGTGACAATTCTACCTAAGTCAATTCACTTATTCAGTTCCATATTTATCAGTAAACATCACAACATACACAGAGGGGCCTGCTATCATAGGTTCTTAGATCTGCATTCATAAAAGGAAGGCAACTTTTGAGGGGTTAACAATCATCCTAATCAAGCCCATGTCTCTTTCTTTTAACCAATCACACATATAATTCACCTAATTCAGGGAAGTCAACACCCTGAACTTCAAAGAAAATATGTGGAGAAATTAAAATTCAACAGACATGGCTTCCTCTGCCTGAATTCAACAGAGAGTTCTAACTGCCTGATGACAGAGAAGGAAACATGACATCTGGGTTCTCAAAGCTAGGGCTCCTTAGCAGCTTTCCAGAGTCCTTGTCTGGCACTCAAACCTTATGAAAAAAAGTAAATCCCAAAGTAAAACTTCACCATGAGAGTATTTATATACTTTGCAGAGGCAGAGGGTGTAACCCTCCGATCCAGTGCCTCCATAATAAAAAAAAAAACAGAAGGTACTTGGGACACTCTTACAAAACAATTCCACTACTCAAGTTTCCCACAAGGGCAGAGCCTTCAATGAGTGGGAAAGATTCTCCTCAATCACATTATTTAATCAGAGGCACTTTCAGTAAAAACAAAAACAGTAAAAGATCCTAATTTGATTGCCATCACACATACCAATAGAACTACCAAAAATCATTATCTAGAACTAGAAAAAAATAATATCGAAATAAATCTGGAAGAACAAAAGTTTCAGAATATCAAAAAATTAATGAAGAGAAATGATAGGGAAGGTGGCCTAGCCCTACCAGATCTCAAATTGTATTATCAAGAAGCAATCATCAAAACCACTTGGTACTGGACAAGAAATGGAGGGGTAGCTGAGTGGAATAGTTTAGGTGCTCAAGACATAGAACTCAATGAATATAGCTGTCTACTATGTGATAAACCCAAGGAACCCAACATCTGAGATAAAAAGTTTATTCGACAAAATCTGCTAAGAAAACTGGATAACAGTGTGGCAGAAACTGGGCATAGACCAATGCCTGACACTGTACACAAGAATGAATTCTGAAAGGATACAAGATCTAGGTATAAAGGCTGATACTATAAACAAATTAGGGGAGCAAGGAATAGTGCATCTGTCACACTAAATGAGAATGGAGAAATTTATAACCCAACAAGAGATAGAGAACATTATGAAGTGCAAAATAGATAATTTTGATTATATTTAATGGAAAAGTTTTTGCACAAACAAAGCCAATGCAAGCAAGATTAGGAAGGAAATGGAAAACTGGGAATTTTTATAGCTAGAGTCTATGATAAAGGTCCCATTTCTAAAATATGCAGAGAACTGAGTCAAATTTATAAGAATATAAATCAATCCCCAAATGATAAGTGGTCAAAAGATATAAACAGGCAGTTTTCAGAGAAAGAAGTTAGAACTATATATAATCATATGAAAACAATGCTCTATATCGCTATTGATTACAGAAATGCAAATCAAATAACTCTGAGGTTCTACCTCACACATCCAATTAGCTAACATGACAAAACAGGAAGATAATAAATGTTGGAGAAGGTATGGCAGATTTGGAACACTAATTCATTGTTGGTGGAACTATGAGCTGATCCAAACATTCTGAAGAGCAATTTGAAACTATGCCTAAAGGGTTGCAAAAATGTGCACACTTTGAACCAGCAATACTGCTTCTAGTACTGCATCCCAAAGAGATCATAAAAATGGGAAAAGGTCGCAAATATACAAAAATATTTACAGCAACTCTCTTTGTGGTAGCCAAGAACTGGACAATGAGGGGAGGCCCATCAATTGGGGAATGGCTAAACAAGTTGTAGTATGTGCATGTAATGGATTACTATTGTGCTATAAAAAATGATGAACAGAAGGACTCCAGAGGGGCTTGGAAGGATTTACATGAATGGATGCTGAGTGAAATGATCAAAACCAGGAGAACATTATACACAGTAACAATCATAGTGTGCAAGGACTGCTTCCAATGGACTTAGCCCTTCATAAAAATGCAGGGACCTAGAACATTCCCAAAGGACTGTTGAGGAAAAATGCCATCCACATCCAGAGAAAGAACTATGTTTTTGGGATGCAGAATGAAACAGACTATTTTCTCTTGTGTATGTTTTGTTTTGGTTCCTCTCATGGTTTCTCCCATTCTTTTTAATTCTTCTATGCAACATGAGTAATGTGAAATTGTGTTTAATTAGAATGTATGTATAGAACATGTAAGATTGCTTACCATCTCAGGGAAGGAGGGTGAGAAAATTTAAGATTTATGGAAGTGAATTTTGAAAACTGAAAACAAATTATTTTAAAAAGGGATATATATATATAGATAGAGGGAGTGGGTATAAATTAACTGATGTGAAGATTAAAAAAACATTATTAAAGGATGTGAAAGGATTGTAATGGGAGAAGAGAAAAGGAGAAGGCACAAAAGGGTAAATTACATCACAGGAAAAGGCAAAAAAACATATTATAGTAGAGGGAAAGGAGGGAGGAGATATGCCTTATTTGAACTTTACTCTCATCTTATTTTGTTCAAGGAGGGAAGAAAATAGTCAGTTAAGTATAGAAATCTAATTTACCATATAGGCATTAGGAGGGGAAAGGGGAAAAAAGAGAGGGAGTGGTTAGAAGGGAGGGAATAAGTAGTGAGAGAAAATGTAAGGAGACTGATAGAAGGAGGGAGGCAGTAGACAAAAGTAAAATTGGAGGAGGGAAAGGGAGAAATAAAATCATAAACAGGAGAGGAAACAGGATGGAGAGAAAGACACAGAATAGTTATCAAAACTGTGAATGTGAATGGGATGAACTCTCCCATAAAACACAGACAGATAGTCAAATGGATTAAAAAACATAATCCTACAAAATGGTCTTTACCAGAAACACATTTGAAACAGGGGAATACTTATAGGGCAAAAGTAAGTCTAGAGCAGAATATATTATGCTATGGCTGATGTAAAAAAAGACAGGGATAGCAATCCTAATCTTAGACAAATCAAAAATAAAAATAGGTCTAAATCAAAAGAGATAAGGTAGAAAACTATATCCTGTTAAAAGGCACCATAGACAATGAAGTAATATCATTACTAAACATATATGTACCAAGTGGTATAGTATCAAATTCTTTGAGAAAAAGTTAAGGGAATAACAGGAAAAATAGTTACCCCTCTATGAATTTGATAAATCTAAACTCAAAAGAAATTATAAGGAAGTTAAGGACATGGATATAATTCTGAAAAGGGAGATATGATAGACATCTGGAAAAAGCTGAATGGAGAATAAAAAGGAATATACCTTTTTATTAATGATACATGGCACATAAAAAAATGACCATGTACTAGGGCATAAAAACCTCACAATCTAAGGCAGAAAGGCAGAGGTAATCAATGCATCATTTTTATATTATGATGCAATACAATTATATGTAATAAAAGGCCGTGGAAATATAGACGAGAAATTAATTGGAAACTAAATAATCTAATCCTGAAGAATGAGTGGGTCAAACAACAAATCATAGAAACAATCAATAATTTCATTCCAGAGAATGACAATGACAAGACAACCTACCAAAACTTATGGGATGCAGCGAAAGCAGGTCTTAGGGGAAGTTTTATATCTCTGAATGATTACATGAATAAAATGGAGAAAGAGGAGATTAATGAATTGAGGGTGTAACTGAAAAAGCTAGATGAAAACAAATTGAAAATATCCAATTAAATACCAAATTAGAAATACTGAAAATTAAAGGAGAGTTTAGTAAAATTGAAACTAAGAAAATTATCCAATTAACAAAACTAAGAGTTGCTTTTATTAAAAAAAAGTAAAATTGATAAACCTTTGGTCAATTTGATTAAAATAAGAAAGAAAATAAAACTACCAGTATCAAAAATGAAAATGGTGATGTCACCTCCAATGAAGAAGAAATTAAAACAATAATTACAAATTACTTAGTGCAACTCTATGCCCACAAATTCTTCCTCTGTTTCTATATGATCTATCATACAGTCTATTCTGGCAGCAGCAGTTTAAGTAGATATTTTTTCTCCTGAGACAATGTATCACTCCTTGTAGAAAGGGCCTAATTTTTCAGTCACATTGTTTCATCCTCAAAGCTCCAAAGCCAGGTGAAAATCCTCTTCTACCTTTTCTTATCCTCTTTCTTATTACCTGTTAGAATTGGTTCCTTCATCCTTTCATTAAACAATTCATTTTTCCTGCTATCCTGCCAACCTGTAAGATGCATTATTAACTTTATCTTGTAAGAACAGTAATAGATTCTGGTAAATAAAAGTATGATCAAACGTTATTTAACTCAAGCAATGCTTTCATATGAAGCTAATTCTGGAATTCATCTTGTGAAATGTCTCAGCAATTTCTATTTTGTCCTTCTCATGGTCCCAATACAGCAAACTCCTATGTATAAGTCAGTGAGTGGACTGATTTTCCAGTGAATAAATCAAATGTAAAAATACATGTTGAACTGAAGGACAGAAAAAGGATATGCTAGGCACTGTACATTTGGAGCATATCTCCCTCGATATAAATATCGTTGAATAAAAGTATCTAAATTATGTCTATAATTAACTATACAATGTGACTTTTTATTCTGATTCTAATATAACAATTTTTCATTCTTAAATGTTAATTAGCCATGACATTTGGAATGATATCCAAAACTCAATGGAAGGCACAGTTTAAAATCCATTCTTTTCATATAAAGTGACAAAGCAAAGAATTGTTTGAAAATCCCATGGCATATTTTCATAAGCAGAGTTTATTAAATTAAAAGTCACAGGCAATTAACTGTAACAGATAAATTATATTCTGTCTCCAGGAAAATCTATAACCATCTTACAGTTTCTGTTCTGGTTTTTATATTGCATTCAATTGCTGATGTTGCCGATGCTGCAATGGTAAAGCTTTCACTATGGATAAGAACATGACTCTAAACATTTCTTCAAAGACACAGAATGGCAAATTATATATATATATATATATATATATATATATATATATATATATATTTAAACTCAGGATAAAATATTACCTTCTAAAATACCATAGCAAAATTTTTACAAATCACTGTTGTTCAGGTAGCCACACAGCTTCAACTCCAACATACCTAGGAAACTGCAATGATGGTTTTCTCCTCTGGTGATTTACACTTCATTATTTCTGTGTAGAAATCTTCAAAGATTGTGTATTCACATATATGAACATGTATAGAAAAATTAAATGCTTTAGCATGTAGAAATGATTCAATTCAATTGAACAAATATTTATTGGCATCTACCATATTTCATACACTTGCTAGGAACTAGTGATTAAAAAAAAACAAAAAGCAAGAAAAAAAAATCCATTCCCTTACCTCAAAAAAATTACAATGGACCTGAAAAAAAGATTTTTTAATTTATTTTTATATCTATACTTTATTTTTTAAATGGAATTATTGCATTTGTTTTCCGTGTTCAACAATCACTTGCATATGTCTTAGATGTTTTTCTTGCTCCCTGCCCCTCATTCCTCCCTCCCTCTCCACTCCCTCCCTCAGATGGTATACAAGCTTGCATAAGTTCTACACATACATTCCTATTAAATGGATGTTGCATAGAAGAATTAAAATGAATGGGAGAATGGGATTTCTTAGAAGATACTGTCTAATTTGTTTTCTTCATCATGGCTTTCTGGCACACTAATAATGCTTAGATTTTTTCCCCTGGATCTATATCCCAGGTCAGTTGTTTTTCCAATGAGATATTTTACATTTTCTTCTATTTTTTAATTCTTTAGAATCTGTTTGACTGATTCTTTGTGTCTCCTAAACCTATTAGCTTCTACTTGCTCAATTCTAATTTTTAACAGATTGTTTGCTTCATTTAACTTTTGCTTCTCCTTTCCCATCTTTCCAATTTTTCCTTTTAAGGAGTTATTTTCTGCAGTTAGTTTTTGTACTTCCTTTTCCATTTGTTCAGTTTCCCTACTTAGATTTTGTGCTTCCTTTTCCATTTGTCCAATTTTCCTTTTGAAATCTCCCATGATTTCTTTCTTCATATTTTAAAAATCATTAGCCAGTTTTTCTTCTACTTCCCTAATTTGGCTTTTAAAATCGTTCTTGTGTTCTTCCAAGAATGACTTTTTGGCCTCGAGACCAATTATTATTCCCTTCTGAATTTTCAAATGGAAGTACAGTCTCCCAATACTCTCAATGCTGACCTCTTTGGTATTTGTGTTGTTGGTCTTTGTCCCCATAGAAAGATTCTATGATCTTTTCTGATTTCTTCTTGTTCATGATGATCACCCTTTCCTGGCTATTAAGGTGGATCTGTGACTCTGGGGCACCAACGGTTCCATTCCATGGTTCTTGCACATAGAACTTGAGGTTTTGTGTATTGTGGGCTCTGGTTTTTCAGGTAGAAGCTAAAATACTGCAGCTTACCTGGTGCTAAGCCAGATGGAATGTTAAAGCAGAGGTCAGTTGAAGCCTTTGTGAGCTTCCCTGGAGTTAACCTGGAACTAGCTTTGTTAAGTTGGGGGGAGGGGTGGTCTGGCCACAGGAGGACATAGGCAATAGGCATAGGCATAGGCAAGCTCAGCATCTGGTGAACCTTGTCTGTGCTAGTGTCTTCCTGATTCCCCTGGCTGTGCTGAGGCAGTCCTGGGGTCCTGGTGTTGACAATTATGGGCTTTACACCCTTGAGGCTCAGGATCTCCTCCTAGTTCCCTGAGATGGGGTTGTCTGGGACAGCTCTAGTACTACACTGATCCTTTTTAGCCACAGCAAGAGGGACTCCCCCTTTGCTATTTTATTAACCTCAGGGGCTAAGAGACAGTTTACCCCTTCAGCTGATCCCTCTGTTCCAGGATTTTTTTCTGGGGAAATATTTTCTGGATTTTTCAAGCTCAACAAGAGGAAGGCGATAGCATTTACTGATGACTCCATTATCTTGGCTCACAGAAAGTTCAAGTAGGTGCCTTACAGACATTTAATCTGTGGTCTGATGGTCTCAGGAGCAGCTACCACAGTTACGTGGGGTTCTGTGGTTCTCTCTCACTCACTTCCACTTGACTCCCATTCTAGGCTAATATATAATCCTCAGTGCTGCTACTGCTTCAGATCATCAGAGTCAAATATTCTTCCAGGTCAAGATATCTCTGGAGGTCGAAAAGAATGATTTGTGATATGGGGGTGGAGGTTGATCTAAAGCTCACATAGTTGAAATATCAGTGGTACAATTAGCTCTGGAAGCTGTCAAGCCAGAGATGGTAAGAAGGCCTGATGATTGGTCAGGAAGAGATCACACTGATCACCTGTGCTAACACTGGATATAGGATCAGATGCTGTTTGCCAACTTCATTGCCTATACCTACTTCTGGGTCACATTTCAAGGCCAGAGAGGAGCACTTTTAGACAAAAGAAAGCAGAAGCTCTGAGGGGATCAATTTTGGTCACAGGGAATCAGGGACCCTTAGGAACAGTATCATTTCTGGTCCAAAGGCATTAGGGACAGTGAGAAACTTTAGCCATTACAACACCAAGAGATCAGGGGCTCTTCCTAGATAAGGACAAGAATGCAGACCAAAATGGTAGTGACCACACCTCTCCCTTAATCACATCAGCTTGGAAGCACTAAAGCCTTCCAAACCCCATCACTAGTTGTTCTGAAAATAGCAGGTCAAAGAAGTCCAAAGCTTCAGACAGTGCCCTTTCTTCCACCATTCTAGGAACATAGCCCAACTCTAAAATAAAATTTAAAATTTAAAAAAAACAGTGTGGAAAAATGAGTTAAGAACAATAAAGACCTTGATCATAAAAAAAGTTACTATGGTGAGAGGGAAGATCAAGACACAAAATGAGAAGATAATGAAGTCAAAGTAGCTACAAGCAAAGCCTCAAAGGAAAAAAATAAATAGCACACAAGTCCAAGAAAACCCCTAAAAGAGTTATATTTTTTTCTCAAAATCAAATCAATGGTAAAGGAACAATTAAATAAAGAAATGAAAGCAAAGGAAGGAAATTATGAAAAGACAGTTAACAATTTGGTAGGAGAAATAGAAAAATTACTGAAGAAAATAACACCTTAAAAACCAGAATTGATCAGGTTGAAAAAGTGGTACAAAAATTCACTAATGAAAATAAATCCTTGAAAAGTAAAATTGGTCAAATGGGAAAAAAGAGATACAAAAGTTCACTACAGAAAACAATTACTTAAAAATTAGAATTGGGCAACTAAGAATTGACTCCTTAAGACATTAAGAAAAAAAAGCACAAATTCAGAAGACTGAAAACTTAGGAGAAAATGTAAATTACTTCATCTGATAAAAAACAATGGACCTGGAAAAGAGATTGAGGAGAGCTAATTAAAAAACATATATCGGCCTACCTGACAGCCATGATAAAAGAAAGATCCTAGACATCATATTTCCAGAAGTATATCAAGGAAAACAATCCAATATCCTAGAAAAATGGAGTAAAATAGAAATGGAAAGTATCCACTGAGCACCACCTAAAAGAGATTCCCAAATCAAAACTCCCAGAAATATTATAGCCACATTTCAGAACTCTGTATTGATAGTGCATTTTTGTTTACTGTTAATTTTGCTTTTTAATGAGATATTTCCCATTCATTATTAGGTCCACGTGGCCTGCCTAAGTTACATGGAACAGGAAGGGTGGAGCAGGAAGGGTGGGAGAGAAATTAGGTGGAACTAGAGCAGAGCTGACAGGAAATTTGGTCAGACCAATCAAAACTGTGAGAGAGAGAGAAAACCAGCATCTGGCTAGAGAAAACAGAGAGAGATTGTCTGTGATTCTGTTTAAGGCAGCCTACTTGTAATTTGTTTAATGGAGCTGATTTCTGGGAAGCCTAGCAGGGGGAAGACTTGTGGATGGTGTTTTCTTCCACATTGTTATTGTGTATAGATGTCTTTGTTACTATGATACAGTTGTTTTTTAGGTGTTGGGATTTGACTTCCTGGTGTCTGAATAAATGTTTTAGTTCTGTCCTCCATGTGGAGAATCTGTTGTATTTCATGATTTAGAATTACACTGAGGTATTCATGGCCGTTGTAGGCAGCTGGTGCTTCAGACTCTAGGTCAAGGAGAAAACACCGCAAGTAGACAGAAATCATTTAAATTCTGCAAGGTCACAGTAGTGATCATATGAGATTTAGAAGCTTGGATTATTAAATTAAAGGTTTGGAATGTAATATGGAAGTGAAAAAATTATAATTATAGTAAAAAAAACATACCTGCAAAACTTAGTATAACAAATGTTTAATTTAACATTTATTTTTTTGTTATAAAATTTATTTTCAGTTTTCAACATTCACTCCACAAGATTTTGAATTCCAAATTCTTTCCCCATAACTCCACTCCCCCTACCCTAGAACAGCATGCATGCTAAGCACCCTTTCCCCTAATCTGCCCTCCCTTCTATCACCTCCCTTCTCCCATCTCCCTCTCCTCTATTTGCCTGTGAGACAAGATAGATTTCTATACACTATTACTTGTACATCTGATTTCCAGTTGCTTTGAAAAACAATTTTAAATATTCATTTTTAAAGCTTTGAGTTTCTCCCTTTCACCTTTGCTACCTAGCCTCATTGAGAAAGAAAGCAATTTGCTTTCTGGTATATATGCTTTTTGGTATATATGTGTAGCCTGTGCAAAACACTTCCACAGCTGTCATGTTGTGAAAGACTAACCACATTTCTCTGTATTCTGTCCTGTCCTCCCTTTATTTCTTTCTCTCCCTTCACTGGTCCACCCACAATAGTGTTTGCTTCTGATTATCCCTTACCCCTATCTGCCACCCTATCCCTTTCCTATGCAATTCCCACCTGCCTTCCTGCAGGGTAAGAGAGATTTTCATACCCAATTGAGTATGTATTATTCCCTCCTTTAGCCAAATCTGATAAGAGCAAAGCCCATTTATTCCCTCTCACCTCCCTTTACTTTCTTTCTATTATAAAAGCAATTTCTTGCCTCTTTTATGAGAAATGATTTACTACATTTTACCTCTCCCTTTCTCTTCTTCCCAGAACTTTCACACATTCCTCTCAAAACCTGACTTCTTTGTATCCTTTCATACTCAGCTCATCCTGTGAGATATTATATATATATATATATATATATACCTATATATGTGTGTCTATGTGTGTGTATTTGCCTGTGTTTGTACATATATACACACACATATATAATATACACATAAATACACATTTGCACACATACATACATATATGAATTTGTGTGTGTGTGTGTGTGTGTGTGTGTGTGTGTGTGTACCCTCTAACTACCCTAATATTGAGAAGACTATCATGAGTTACAAATATCGTCTTTCCATGTAGGCATGTAAATATTTCAACCTCAATGAGTTCTTTATGGCTTCTCCTTCCTGCTTACTTTTTCATGTTTCTCTTGATTCTTGTATTTGAAAGTTAGATTTTCTATTCAGTTCTGGTCTTTCCAATAAGTATGCTTGAAAGACCTCAGTTTTGGGGGATGGAGCCAAGATGGTGGAGTGAGAGCAATGAGTCACCTAAACTATTGGACAAACTCCTTCAGATACCTCTGGAAAGAGAATCTGACCAAATCTTGGAGGTGCAGAACCCAGTGGGAGACAGACTGTGGCGGATTCAGAGCCCAGGACAGACTGGAAGGTCCATGGGAAGGATCTGTTCTTCAGGGGTGAGCCCACAGAGAATAGCACAGTGCATCTAGCACAGCAGAATTGAAGAGCCCCAGGAAACCTGAAACAGCAGCAAGCAGAACCAGTGGAGAGCCAGCCAAGGGTGGGAGACTAGTAGTGCCAAATGAGTGGTGGCTGCTGAGCTCCAGATATCAGCACAACAGCTCCTGAGACTTTCAGCCTGCAGATTAGACATTGGTAAATCACCTACTTGAACTTCTTGGAGGCAGAATAGCAGATAATTAGTAAATGCTCCTCCCTGGATGACCTTGAAAGAACCATAAAATATTTCCCCAGAAAAATCCTGGATCAGTGAGAACAGCAGGGGGGACAAATAGTCTCATAACACCTGAGGCTAGGAAAATAGCTAAGGGGGATTCCTCTTACTGTGGCAGAGGCAAACTGGAAGGACAGAGGACCCAGGGCAGAGGAAACCCACACTAGGACCCAGGCAAGCCACAGCACCAGGGGAGGAGCCCCAGGAGGGGTGGGAACTCACATTAGCATCTAGGTGTGCATCAGCACTCCAGGGGCAACAAGAGGACAATGGGGCAGCTGGGATCACTACCCCCTAATCTAGCCTTTGCCTCAGTTCAGCTGAGGAGATCTCCCATGACAAGGCCAACCCTCCCCCACACTTAACAAGCTAACCCCAGGGATGATTAGGGAAACACAAAACAAAAACCTGCTCTTACCTTTTTCACACAAGTCAGATCAGCACCAAGTTCTGCAGCTTCTTACTGAAAGAACCAGAAGCCACAACACACAATCACCATCATGAACAAGAAAAAGCAAAATAAGCATGAAAAAACCATAGAATCTTTCTTTGGGGATAAGGACCAAAACACAAATACCAAAGAGATCAGTACTGAGACTGTACTTCCATCTGAAATTTCAGAAGGGACTATGAGCTGCTCACATGCACAGAACAGCTCTCTTGGAACAGCTGAAGAAGGACATAGAAGAAAAACAGGCCAATGATTTTAAAATTATAAAAAAAATATTCACTGATGAGAACATCTCTTTGAAAAGGAAAATTGAACAAATGGAAAAGGAAATATAAAAATTAACTGGAGAAAATAACTCCCTAAAAGTAACAGTTGGTCAAATGGAAAAGGAAACACAAAACCTAACTGGGAAAATTGGACAAATGGAAAAGGAAGTACAAAAATTAACTGGAGAAAATAACTCCTTAAAAAGAAAAACTGAACAGATGGAAAAGGAGATGCAAAAGTTAACTAAATAAAACAATTTGATAAAGATTAGAATTGGGCAAGTAGAAACTAATGACTCAATGAGATAGCAAGAATCAGTCAAACAAAATCTAGAGAATGAAAAGATAGAAGAAAATGTAAAATATCTAATTGGAAAAACAACTGACCTGGAAAATAGATCCAGGAGAGAAAATTTAAGAAATATTGGCCTGCCAGAAAGTCATGATGTAAAGAAAGACTGGACAATATCTTCCAGGAAATTATCAAGGAAAACTGCCCAGAAGTGCAAGATCCAGAGGTCAAAATAGTCAATGAAAGAATCCACTGTTCACCTCCTGAAAGGGATCCCACACTCAAAACCCCAAGAAATATAGTTGCCAAATTCAAGAACTATCAAGTGAAGGAGAAAATTCTACAGACACTCAGAAAGAAACAATTCAAATATCGAGGAGTTACAGTCAGGATCACACAGTACCTTGCAGCTTCTATAGTAAAAGATTGAAGGAACTGGAATCCAATATTCCATACAGCAAAGGAGTTGGGACTAGAACCAATGATCAACTACCCATCAAAGTTCAGCATAACATTTTGGGCAAGGAAATAATCATTCATCGAAGCAAGGAAGTTCCAGACCTTCCTGACAAAAGTGACAGAACTTAATAGACAATTCGATCTTCAAATGCAGGTCTCAAGAGAAGCATAAAAAAAAAGTGAACAGGGAAAAAAAAATGTGTTACTCAATTTGGGCAAACTGTTTACCTCCCTATAAGGGAAGATGATACCTGTTAATCTTGAGAATTGTGCATCTATTATGAAATATAAAAGGGATAAACATAGAGGGAACAGGGATAAAGTAAATGATGCCATGTTAAAAATATGATTAAAGTATGTGAAGGGATTATAACAGGATGTGTGAAAAGGAGAAAGCAGAAAATGGTAAATTACATCACAGGAAGAAGTACAAAATTATAGTAGAGGGAAAGAGGGGAGGAAGATGAGCATTGTTTGAGAGGTAATCTCATCAGATTTGTTTCAACGAGGGAACAATAAACTTAAATAGAGAATCCTAACTAGATCTATAGGCAATAGGAGGGGAAGGAGGAAGAAAGGGGAGGGAAACTAAAAGGGAGGGAAGAAGTAGTAAGGGTAAAGGGGAGTAAAAGGGAGGGGGCACAAAAGGAGGAAGGGAAGGCTGCAGGAGGAGGTGGTGAAAAGTGAAAACTATTGAGGAGAAGGGAGGCGGGAGAGCTAAAAGCACAAACAGAGGGAAAGAGGATAGAAGGAAACATACAGATTGTAATCATAACTGTGAAAATGTGAATGGAATGAACTCTCCCATCAAATGGAGATGGGAAGGAGAATAGATTAAAAACCGTAATCCAACAATATGTTGTTTACAAGAAACACAGTTGAAACGGGGGAAAACATGCAAGATAAAGGTCAAAGGTTGGAGCAGAATATGTTGTTCTTCAGCTGATGTAAGAAAAGCAGGATTAGCAATCCTAATCTTAGATAAAGAAAAAGTAGAAATATATTTAATCAAAAGACATAAGGATGGAAACTATATCCTGCTAAAAGGCACCATAGACAATGAAGCAATATCATTACTAAACATGTATGCTCCAAGTGGTATAGCATCCAAATTCTTAGAGGAGAGGTTAAGGGAGTTGAAGGAAGAAATTGACATCAAAACTATACTAGTGGGGGATTTTAACCTCCCCCTCTTTGAACTTGATAAATCTAACTTAAAAATAAACAAGAAAGAGGTTAAGGAGGTAAAGAAAACTCTGGATAAGGCAGATATGATTGATCTCTGGAGAAAATTGAATGGAAATAGAAAGGAATATACCTTTTTCTCAGCAGTACACAAATTGGCTATGTACTAGGACATAAAAACCTCACAATCCAGTGCCGAAAGACAGAGATAATCAATGAATCCTTCTAAGATCATAATGCAATAAAAATTATATGTAATAAAAGACCATGGAAAGAGTAAATCAAAAATCAATAGGAAGCTAAATAATCTAATCCTAAAGAAGGAGTGGGTTAAAGGAGAAATCAGAGAAACAATCAACAACTTCATTCAAGAGAATGGCAATAATGAGACAACATACCAAATCTTATGGGATACTGCAAAAGCAGTTCTTAGGGGAAGTTATGTATCTTTGAATGCCTACATAAATAAAATAGAGAAAGAGGAGATCAATGACTTGGTATGCAGTTGAAAAAGCTAGAAAAAAACAAATTGAAAATCCCCAAGTAAATACAAAATTAGAAACACTGAAAACCAAAGTAGAGATTAATAAAATTGAAATTAATAAAACTATTGAATTAATAAATAAAACTAATAGTTGGTTTCATGAAAAAGCTAATAAAATTGATAAAACTTTGGTCAATTTGATTAAAAAAAGAAAGAAGAAAATGAAATTACTAATATTAAAAATGAAAGGGGGGAACTCACCTCCAATGAGGAGGAAATTAAAACAATAATTAGAAATTACTTTGCCCAACTTTATGCCCACAAATTCTATGATCTAAATGAGATGGATGGATATTTTAAAAAATACAAATAATTGCCCAGATTAACAGAAGAGGAAGTTGAATACTTAAACAACCCAATCTCAGAAAAAGACATTGTCCAAGCCATCAATGAACTCCCAGGAAAATATCACCAGGGCCAGATGGATTTCCATGTGAATTCTATCAAACATTTAAAAAACAGTTAATTCCAATACCATATAGATTATTTTTGAAAATTGGGGAAGAAGGAGTCCTCCCAAATTCTTTCTATGGTACAAATATGGTTTTGATACCAGGAAGAGACAAAACAGAGAAAGAAAATTATAGACTAATTTCTCTAATGAATATAGATGATTTTTTTTTTATTTTTTATTTTTTTAATTAATTAATTAATTTAACTTTCTAAGATTCATTTCCACAAAATTTTGGGTTCCAAATTTTCTCCCCATTTCTCCCCTCCTCCCACCCCAAATCGCCAGAGCATTCTAATTTCCCCTATCACCAATCTGGCCTCTCTTCTAATATCCCTCCCCTCCCTTATCCCCATCTTCTCTTTTGTCCTGTAGGGCAAGATAACTTTCTGTACCCCATTACCTGTATTTTTATATCCTAGTTGCAAGAACAATACTCAACAGTTGTTCCTAAAACTTTGAGTTCCAACTTCTCCCCATCCCTCCCTCCCTACCCATTCCCTTTGGGAAGGCAGGGAATTCAAAAATAGGCCATATCTGTGGAGTTTTGCAAATGAATTTCAAAATAGTTGGGTTGTGTATGACTAACTATAATTCCCTCCATCCTATCCTGCCCCCCTTTCCTTCCATTCTCTCTTTTGATCCTGTGCCTCTCCAAGAGTGTCGACTTCTAATTGCTCCCTCCTCCCACTGCTCTCCCTTCTATCATCCCCCCACCCTGCTTATCCCCTTCTCCCCCACTTTCCTGTATTGTAAGATAGGTATTCATACCAAAATGAGTGTGCATTTTATTCCTTCCTTTAGTCAAATGGGATGAGAGTAAACTTCATGTATTTTCTCTCACCTCCCCTCTTTTTCCCTCCACTGAAAAGTCTTTTATTTGCCTCTTTTATGAGAGATAACCTGCCCCATTCCATTTCTCCCTTTATCCTCCTAATATATTTCTCTCACTGCTTAATTTCATTTTTTAAGATATGATCCCATCCTATTCAATTCACCCGATACTCTCTCTCTCTCTCTCTCTCTCTCTCTCTCTTTGTCTCCCTCTCTCTCTCTCTCTCTCAATCTCTCTCTCTCTCTCTCTCTCTCTCTCTCTCTGTGTGTGTGTGTGTGTGTGTGTGTGTAATCCCACCAACTACCCAGATACTGAAAAAAGTTTCAAGTGTTACAAATATTGCCTTTCCATGTAGGAATATATACAGTTCGACTTTAGTAAGTCCCTTATCATTTCTCTTTACAATTTACCCTTTCATCCTCCTCTTGATTCTTGTGTTTGAAGGTCAAATTTTCTTTTCATCTTTGGTCTTTTCATGAAGAATGCTTGAAAGTCCCTTGTTTCATTGAAAGACCATATTTTCCCCTGAAGTATTATACTCAGTTTTGCCTGGTAGGTGATTCTTGGTTTTAGGCCTAGTTCCTTTGACTTCTGGAATATCCTATTCCACGTCCTTCAATCCCTTAATATAGAAGCTGCTAGATCTTTTGCTAGCCTGATTGTATTTCCACAATACTGGAATTGTTTCTTTCTAGCTGCTTGCAAGATTTTCTCCTTGACCTGGGAACTCTGGAATTTTTCCTCAATGTTCCTAGGAGTTTCTCTTTTTGGATATCTTTCTGGTGGTGATCAGTGGATTCTCTCAATACTTATTTTGCCCTCTGGTTCTAGAATATCAGAGCAGTTTTCCTTGATAATTTCATGAAAGATGATGTCTATGCTCTTTATTTGATCATGGCTTACAGGTAGTCCCATAATTTTTAAATTTTCTCTCCTGGATCTATTTTCCAGGTCAGTTGTTTTTCCAATGAGATATTTTACATTCTCTTCCATTTTTTCATTCTTTTGGTTTTGTTTTGTGATTTTTTTGTTTCTCATAAAGTCATTGGCCTCCATCTATTCCAATCCCATTTTTAAAGAACTATTTTCTTCAGTGAGCTTTTGAACCTCTTTTTCCATTTGGCTAATTTTGCTTTTGAAAGCATTCTTCTCCTCATTGACTTTTTGAGCCTCTTTAGCCAATTGAGTTAGCCTTTTTTCAAGGTGTTATTTTCTTCAGCATTTTTTGGGTCTCCTTTAGCAAGGTGTTGACCTGCTTTTCATGCTTTTCTTGCATCTCTCTCATTTCTCTTCCCAGTTTTTCCTACACCTGTCTAACTTGATTTTCAAAATCCTTTTTGATCTCTTCCATGGCCTGAGCCCATTGAATATTTTATTTTGGGTGTTTGGGATAGAGAAGCCTTGACTTTTATGTCTTTCCCTGATGCTAAGCATTGTTCTTCCTCATCTGAAATGATGGGAGAAGATATTTGTTCACCAAGAAAGTAACCTTTTATAGTCTTATTGTTTTTCCCCTTTTGGGGCATTTTCCCAACCAGCTACTTGACTTTGGGTCCTTTGTCAAGAGTAGGGTATATTCTGGGGACCTGTAAGATATCAGTTCCTCCAAGGTGGCACAATCAAATGTCTGCTGGTCTGGGCATAGGAAAGGCTTTTTGTGCCCAGAATCTTAGCAGTGTTTCCTCTCCACAGGCACCTGACCTCCAGTTCCACCAAGCTAGAACTAGGGGGATGGGATTCAGTCAAGTTGTGGGCGCAGGGCCTCCATTCTGTGGGAAACAAAGACCAGCTGCCTCAGGGCATCTACACAGCGTGGAGGTAAGACTCAGCCCTTCAGTGCTCCCAGGTGTTTTTATGATCCAGTTATGGTCTCAAGCTGCTGTAGGAGCTCCTGTGAGAACTCCTGCTTCTTGCCCAATGTGAAGGTCCTTCTCCCTTCCTGGCCAGCTGAATAAACCCCAACCTCGACTGCAGGTTCCACCCCAGAAGGCTGTTCATGAGCTGTGAATATGTGGTCAAGTCTGGGCTGGGTTCTGTGCTCCAAGCTCTGCTCCAAGTCCAGTGTAAATGATGTTTCCTGTGGGTCTTTCAGGTCATCCTGGGCTGTAAATCTCCTCCACTCTTTTGTTCTCCACTTCTACTGCTCCAAAATTTGTTGAGAGTTCCTCTCTACAGATGTTTTATTGGCTGTGCATGGGCAGCCTAAGTATGTGTGTCTTTCTACTCCACCATCTTGGCTTTGCCCCTCTGCAAAAATTTTAAATAAGGTTTTAGCAAAACAATTACAGTATCTTATCATGAGTATAATATATTATGATCAGATAGGATTCATACCAGGAATTCAGGACTGGTTCAATATTAGGAAAACTATTAGCATTATCAATCATATCAACAACAAAACTAACAAAAACCACATGATTATCTCAATAGATGCAGAAAAATCTTTTGACAAAATACAACACTCATTCCTATTAAAAACACTGGAGAACATAGGAATAAAGGGAACTTTCCATAAAATAATAAGCAGTATCTACCCAAAACCTTCAGCAAGCATTATGTGCAATGGGGATAAGCTAGATGCATTTACAATAAGATCAGGGGTGAAACAAGTATGTCCATTATCACTACTATTATTCAATATGGTACTAGAAATGTTAGCTGTAGCAATTAGACAAGATAAAGAAATTGAAGGTGTAAGAATAGTCAAAGAAGAAACTGTTATAATTCTTTGCAGATGATATGATGATATACTTCGAGAATCTCAGAGATTCAAGTAAAAAACTACTTGAAATAATAAACAACTTTGGCAAAGTTGCAGGTTACAAAATAAACCCACACAAATCTTCTGCATTCCTATATATTAGCAACAAAGTCCAACAGCAAGAAATAGAAGGAGAAATCCCGTTTAAGCTAGGGTAGATACTATAAAATACTTGGGAGTTTACCTGCCAAAACAAATTCTAGGACTATACAAACACAATTACAAGACACTTTTTGCACAAATAAAGTCAGATTTAAGTAAGTAGAAAAACATCAGTTGCTCATGGGTAGGCCAAGTTAATATAATAAAAAATAACAATTCTACCTAAAATAATTCACTTATTTAGTGCCATACCAATTAAACTATCAGATAATTATTTTCGAGAGATGGATAAAACAATATCAAAATTCATCTGGAAGAACAAAAGGTCCAGAATATCAAAGGGACTAATGAAAAAAAATGCTAGGGAGGGTGGCCTAGCACTACCACATCTCAAATAGTATTACAAAGCAGTAATTATGAAAAACACTTGGTACTGGCTAAGAAACAGAAGGGCAGACAAGTGTAATATTCTTGTCCCTCAAGACACAATAGGCAAGGAATATAGAAACCTCCTGTTTGATAAACCCAAGGACCCCAGCTTCTGGAATAAGAATTCACTGTTCGACAAAAATTGCTGTGAAAACTGGATAACAGTGTAGCAGAAACCATGCCTGACACTGTACACAAGAATAAAGTCTAAATGGGTACATGATCTAGGTATAAAGATTCATACCATGGACAAACTGGAAGAGCAAGGAATAGTGTATTTATCAGATTTATGGAGAAGGGAAGAATTTTTTACTAAAGAAGAGATAGAAAGTATTATGAAATGCAAGATGGATATTTTTGACTACATTAAACTGAAAAGTTTTTGCACAACCAAACCCAATGCAACCAAAATTTGGAGGGACGTAGTAAATTGGGAAAGAATTTTTACAACTAATCTCAGTGATAAAGGCCTCATTTCTAGAATATATAGAGAACTGAGTCAAATGTAAAACAATACAAGTCATTCCCCAATTGATAACTGGTTAAAGAATATGAACAGGCAATTTTCAGAGGAGGAAATTAAAGATATTTATAATCATATGAAAGAATTCTCTAAATCACTTTTGATTAGAGAGATGCAAATCAAAACAACTCTGAGGTACCACATCACACCTCTAAGATTGGCAAACATGATAGAACAGGAAAATGATAATTTTGGAGAGGATGTGGGAGAGTTGGAACACTAAATAATTGTTGGTGGAGTTGTGAGCTCATCCAACCATTCTGGAGAGCGGTTTGGAATTATGCCCAAAGGGCTACAAAAATGTGCAGACCCAGCAATATTGCTACTAGGATGGTATCCCCAAGAGATCATAAAAATGGGAAAGGTTCCCACAAAAATATTTATAGCAGCACTCTTTGTAGTTGTCAAAAAGTGGAAATCAAGAGTATGCCCATCAATTGGGGAATGGCTGAATAAATTATGGTCTATGAATATAATGGAGTACTATTGTGCCATAAGAAATGATGAACAAGAAGACTTCAGAGAGGCCTAGAAGGATTTATATAATCTGATGCTGAGAAAAAGGAGCAGAACTAGGAGAACTTTGTGCACAACAACAACCACATTGTGCAAGAGTTTTTTCTGGTAGGCTTGGATAGTGCAAGAACTTAAAAAAAAAAAATTCCCAATGGTTTTCTAAGGCAAAATGCCTTCCACACTCAGAGAAAGAATTATGGAATTCATTCGAAGAATGTAGCAGATCATATGTGTGTGTGTATTATGTTTTGATTTGTTATATGATTTTTTCCATTTCTTTTAGTTTGTCTACACAGCATGATAATAGTGAAAACCTATTCAATAGGAAAGTATATGTAGATCCTATCTAGAATTGTATGCCATCTTGTGGAGGGAGGGAGGTAGTGGGAGGTAGGGAGGGGTAAAAATCTAAGTTTTATGGTAGTGATTGTAAAACATTAAAATAATAAATAAATAAAAAGAAAAAAATTTAAAAGACCTCGATTTTATTGAAATTCCATTTTTCCCCCTGAAGTATTATACTCAATTTTGCTTGGTAGCTGTTTTTTGGTTTTAATCCTATCTCCTTTGACCTCTGGAATATCATGTTCCAAGTTCTTCAGTGCTTTAGTGTGTAAGCTGCTAAGTCCTGTGTTATCCTGATTGTATTTCCACAGTACTTGAATTGTTTCTTTCTGGCTGCTTGTAATATTTTCTCCTTGACCTGGGAACTCTGGAATTTGGCTACAATATTCCTAGGAGTTTTTTTGGTATCTCTTTCAGGAGGTGATCAATGGATTTTTTTCCATTTCTATTTTATCCTCTGGTTCTAAAATATCAGGGCAGTTTTTCTTCATAATTTCTTGAAAGATGACATCTAGGCTCTTTTTTTGATCATGATTTTTCAGATAGAGCAATAACTTTTAAACTATGTCTCCTGGATTTATTTTCCAGGTCAATTTCTCCAATGAGATATTTCACATTGTCTGCTACTTTTTCATTCTTCTGGTTTTGTTTTTATTGTTTCTGGAGTTATAAAGTCATTGGCTTCCTTTTGCTCTATTCTAATTTTGAAGATATTATTTTCTTCAATGAGTTTTTGAACCTCTTTTTCCTTTTTGCTCATTCTGCTTTTTAAGGCATTCCTCTCCTCATTGACTTTTTTGGACCTCTTCTGTCATTTGGGTTAGTCTAGTTTTAAAGTGTTATTTTCTTCAGCATTTTTTGGGTCTCTTTTAGCAAGCTGTTAATTCATTTTTCATGATTTCTTGCACTGCTGTCATTTTTCTTCCCAATTTTTACTCTACTTCTCTCACTTCATTTTCAAGATCCTTTTTGAGCTCTTTTGTGGCCTGAGACCATTTCATATTTTTGTTGGATTCTTTGGATGTAGGAACCTTGATCTTGCTGTCTTTCTGCAATTGTATGCTTTGACCTTCCTTGTTCTCAAGGATGTAAGAAAATACCTTTTCATCAAGAAAGTAACTTTCTCTAGTCTTATTTTTCCCTTTCTGGTCATTGTCACAGGCAACTATTTGACTTTTCAGCTCTTCATTAATTAGAGGGCGTATTACCTAAAGTTTTAGGGTTATTGTGCAGCTGCTTTCAGTGATATCCCTAGGGACCTGTAAGTTCTCAGCTACTCCAAAGTGGAATGATCAAAGGAGAGGTGTTTTCCCCTCTCTGGGCATGTCCTTTGCTCTGTGAGCAACCACAAGCACTCTTTTTTGCACTGGAACTACCAGTGGGATTCCTTCTTCAAAGCTGTTACTATCCACCCGGGACTGTGGTTGAAATCACCTGCTTGATTGCCCCACCATCTATAGGCCAAGAGCTCCAGAAGAAACAGCTGCTGCAGCAGTGGCTGCTGCTGTCCTGGGGCTGGGACTGTGACCAGACCACTTTCCTCTGTCGCTGAGTTGAGAGAGCTTTCTTACTGACCTTTGAATCTGTCTTTGGCATTTGTGGATTGGGAAGCCTGAAAAGCACACCAGTGATTCAGCACCCTGAAGCCTACTCCAGTTCCATCTGTGCTGGTGACTCATGCTGGACTATGCTCCAGTCCTAGCCTGATGCAATCGACCCATCCTGCAGGCCTTTCAGATTGTCTTGGTTTAGGAATTTGTTACACTCTATCATTTTGTGGCTTCTGCTACTCTAGAATTTGTTTAGCATTATTTCTCACCTTCTCAAGTTAGGGAGCAAAAGGGAAGAAGAGAATTTGGAACACAAAGTTTTTTTTTTTTTTTTAAATGATTGTTTAAAAATTACATGTAATAGACAAATAATAAAATAAGCAAATATATTTTAAAAGAATGGGAAAGAAGAGAGGGAAAGGGATGCATAATGCAAAAGGGTTGATAGAGTCTAAAATATTACAACAATGATCTTGAATAGTAGAGCTAGATGTAGCAAACCCTTAAAGAGTGTTAAGTGAAGGCAGTTGAATGATGGGCAGAATTTGTAGTGGAGATCAAAGAATATTGTGATTGCTCCATCTGACTAAGTAAATATGTTTGGAAATGGTGGATATAGAGTTATGATGGCAATCAGATTAAGATCTTTTGCTATATTTATTTTACTAAAACTGCCTCGTATTGAATAATGTGATTAAAGAAGACATTCCCCACCCACTGATGTGCCTGTCCATTTGGGGAGTTGGTTTGTAGGAGGGTCCCCCAAGTATCTTTTATTTTTTCTGTTGAGGTACTGAGTCAGAAGGTCATGCACTCTAGCTCTGAAAAGTATATAACTATTCTGAGGGTGAGGTTTTACTTTGAGGCTTACTGATTGGAAGTGTTTATTTGGCCAAATGAAGACTCTGGGAAGCCACTAAGCAATCCTTGGCTTTGAAAACCCAGATGTCAGTGCTTCCCTCTCTGTTAACTATGGTCAGACAGTTGGACCTGTCTGTTGAATTCAGGCACAGGAAGCCATGTCTGTTGATCTTTGATTTCTCTAAGTTCAGGATGCTGACTCCCCTGAACTAAATGAATTATATATGTACATGGTGAAAGGAATAATACATATGCTTGATTAAAGTGATTGTTAACCCCTCAAAAGTTGTTTTTCCTTTTATGAATGCAGATCTAAGAACCTGTGATAGCAGGCCTGCCTGTGTATGTTGGGCTGCTTACTAATACAAGAGTAAGAAGCATGAGAGAAGGAACAATCAGTGTTGGGTATGGGAGGAACAGAACTGGGGAGAATTAAGATAGATAATTATGAGTACACTATAAACTGTGTAACTTTTGCCATAGAAGTTATTAAACCTCTGTGGACCTGTGTTACCTCATCCTTGAAAGTGAATTTGATAATCACTAATGTTCTACAAGATCTTTGAGTCTACATTTCTGTTTTATAGGCATTTCAATGACTCTTATTTGACTAAAGCTAATTCTCAGTATTTTTTATAATGCCTTTTTTCAAATTATTTTTATTAAGGGTGGAGCCTGTGAGCAAAATAGTCATAACTTCCATATATTACTATCTTTCTTGCATAAAGTTTCTTATCTAGGGTACAATTAGGGTTAATAATAGGCCTGTTCTCAAACCAGATGCTAATGTTCCATCAGAAATGCTTGAGAGATCATTGTAAATTATATATCTATCAGTGATTCAGCAAATATTCAAATCCCAAATGTGATTCAAGTTGAAATTTGAAGGAAATAGTTCAAAATTGACTTCTGACTCTACTTTTATTTACAGCTAGTCTTCCTCTTCACCACTTCTTAACTTCTTTTTATGTTGCTCTTTTGAAAAATCTACTATTTGGTTTATAAAAAGGGATGAAGAATGTGAAAAATATTTTTGCAATATTTAATGCTAAAATAAGCAGCTAGAATCAAAAGATTATGACAATTGGTGTCCATGGTGCTAAATATTTCTTTTGATAGGTTGGTTTGTGTGCATTTTTAAAATGAATTGATAAAATCCACCTTTGGTTTTAATATATAGTAATTACAACCTACATTCTTAGAAAATTAACTATGACTGTGGAGATAGAATATATCATAAGATTTTTTTTTAATTTTTACAACAAATAACTTTCTTAGTTCTCTGAGATTCATAATGAGATTTTTTTTAATAAAATGTCCACATTAAAAGCAGCATCTGCAACTTCCTTCCGTAGTAGCTTAAGTTCCCTAAGGCAGAGAACTGCCTTATCTAAATACCCTATTACCATTTGCAAAGATAATGGTAGTCTATGCATACTTAATAAATATTATTTATTAAGTTAATAAATATTGATTTGATGTTTGATTGAATAAGTGAAGTATATATTTGGCATAAGAAAGCATTCCTATATTTAAATGAAAATTATAAGTTGTGAAGTTCAAATGAGATAATACAAATAAAGTAACTCAAACTTTAAAACTCTCTATTATGATGATACTATGTTGCTGTTGTTGTCATATTACCTCAACAAAGATCTATTCTAGGTCTTCATTGTACTGTGGCAATGACCTTCCTTGAAGGGCCTTCCAGCAAAGTATTAGCTCTTGTCAAAGTTTTACCAAGTTGAGCATAGTGTCTAGAATAGAATGTTTCTTCTTTTTTTGATGCCTCGCCTAGCTAGATACAGAGAGGATCATCATCATACTGTCCATATTGTGGTTAATTGTTTGGACATGGCTACCAATTTTGCCAGAAGATGAAATGGTGCTTACCATAATTATGCAGTGATGGTAGCAGAGCTATTAGGGCAGAAGATACTTTTGACTATAAATATTAAGTTAGGCACTGATATTTTAAATATGAGATCCTTCTTGAGTCATTTGGTCATCTATTACATTACTAATGATCTGAACTTACAATAGGATCACAAATATCTGATAAAAATAGAGATAGGAAGAATTTCAATGAAGAACCCAATAAGACCTTCCAAATTAAATCAACATTGCTTTTATGTTCAGTGACTTCAGTCTATTGATGAGCATAGAAAAGGTTGAAAAATCTGTGCTTCAGAAAATTAGACTTCAGATGAATGGAATGAATAAAGTCAAAGACTTAAAATATACTGAAAGCTATATGTCATGAATAGTTTCTTATATAAAAGATCTGATAAGTTTTAGACATGATGAATACTAAATTAATGTAAAAAATTTATGTTATTTTATTTTAATGGATAAGACATGCCTCATTACTGTTCTATGAGTCATTAGTGAATAAACTATTCATGTACAATCGAATCACTGGTTTGTTAGAACAAAGACCAAAATTAATGCAAAGTCAAACGAAAGAATAAAAATGAGAAAAAGATATGGGAAAAAGCAAAAACACTTCGAATTTGACCTACTTAAACAAACTACTGATGCCAAAAATGGGGAAAGGGATGGAAGAAGTTACATTTAGACTAATTATAATTATTTCATACAGAAATTTAACAGATGCAAATCAATTTCTCTAATGGACAGATCAAAAGCACCTTTGTCAGGAACATTACTTATATCTCAAGGAGACGGATATGCCAATGAAGGCAATTCCACACTGGAATATAAATTTGTTTTTCAAATTCTATGAAGGACAGAGAAAGATTATTAGTAGTATTGTCTCACAAGATATAGAAAAGCTATTGAAGAAATAAATTTAAAGAAATCTTGACAAAATATGCAAATATCAAAGTCATCTCATGAATATGATAAATGTGAGTCTTCATTGTACTTTGGCAATGACCTTCCTTGAAAGATATATCCAGCAAAGTATCATCATGAATAGGATGAATATGAGAAGGCAACAAGTGGATGAAAGATGATCAAAATTTTTATAACGAATATTTTTCACTATAAATATTTACTCTTCAACGTCAGTTTCATACATGTGCTCACAGAAGTTCAAATGACAATAAAGAACACAAAAATGGGAAAATTGATACCTACTGTATATTTGTCACATACATAGTATGCCCAAGATATAGCACAATTTTAATAATATTGAAGAATTAATTATAAAGGTAGATGGAGGAAGTAGATATACTGAAGTCATGGGAATTTTTTTAATTTCCCCCCAAAATTGATGAAGAAAATATCAATAACTACAAAATAATATATCTGCTTTCCTGTCATATAAAAGTTTTTTGAGAATAATATTTGAACACATCAAGTTCATTCATGATGAAGAAATTAAAAATAATTAAGCTGCATTCAACAGTTGGCCCCCATGTAACCAGGAGATAATTGTCAGGCAGATGCATAGAATGCAAGATCCTACATTACTTATTGTTGTCTGACTACAAAAAAAAAAAAATATTTAGTAGAGTAAATTTTAACATTAAAAGTTTTCCTTCCATAAGAAATGTCCCATGATCCTGTAAAATCTTTGTAACATTTTTGATGTATGTAACAATATAATCTTATTTGGTACGCTTTATCATTAATATCGAGGTGCATAAAACATGACAATTCAAGCTTGCCAACAGTATTTGCCATCAGTGCACAGGAGATTCACCACAAAAGTTGTCAAAGATGATTCCCTTGTTGATAGTGAGTTCTTTCAGATGCCTATGTTAAAAGTTACAGAGAAATAAGACCCCATTTTGCTTACTGTTTGTTGATAATAATAAAAACAAACAAATGGAGGAAGAATCTCAATTGTCCTTTGATCCTATGCTTATCAGGAGATAATATACATACATATACACATACATACACATATGTGTTTTGTATTTATACAGTAGACATATATACAATAGACACATATACATATGTGTGTATATACATACAAATATCATACATATAAGTGTGTATACATAAATACACATTTATATTTATGTATATATTGAGTAATAACTTCAAAAAGGTACTGAGTTGGGTCTCTAACTGAACAGGAAAAGGAAGGGAATGGGGCAGTTTACCTCCAGAAAACTGCAAAGTTATTTCAGTGACTTCAATCTTGTCTTCAGGTATTATACAGATGTACATCACAAAGCACAACAATCAATATAGAATTGAATCACACAAAGGTCAATTGAGAGTAAACATGATAGGCAAGAGCAAGTTGTAATATACTACTAACAAAAAAATATAAAGAAGTAGTGTAAATGGTGTGATCGAAATCATTTTAAAAAGAAATGATGCAGCCATTTCAGTAAAAGTGAGATCATAATTAATCTCCACTGCCATCCTCATGATGTTAAGAGAAAGTGACTCCATCACATTGGGTTTTGGTAAGCAACTCTGTTGTGAATAATTTATAGGAGGAAATATCCAAGATTTCCTGAGAATGAGCAGTTATGGATGGGATGTCATCTGTACTGCTGGAGATAGCTTCCACAATGAGATGGCATTTAAATATTATTTGGAGGTTCTAGAAGTTGTGTAGTTAGTACTTGTGCTGAATATATTTATATGTATATTACATATGTAAATATTATATGTATTATGCTAGTATTTTATTGAACATATATGTTCAATATATATATTTATATGTTTGATACAAATACATCTATGGTACAAATACTTTCCTAGGAAATAGTTTGCATAGTAACAAAACCTGACTCTTTGACTATTCAATCATAATAATTACCAGTGTGTATGTGTGTGTGTGTATATACAAATCTATATACATGGTATAATTTAAAACATAGACCCATATCCATATTTATAAAATTAAAATCCAACTTTTTTAGAATAAATTTTGTGCCTTTCATATTTACTTTTCCCTTTTGACTTTCTGTGGAAAAAAAAGAAAATGACGGTAAATCTCAAAACAAGTTAGCTTTGTTATTGGTTAACATTTCTTTTAGTTGACTATGGAGTAATGATAAAAACATTCAAGAATGCCAACATTTGGATCACCCTCTTATTTTTTATCCAAGTGATGACAAAATATTGGTAGTTTGTACTGTCCTTATATTCTCTATATATTTTGAAACATTTTAACATAAATTTGAAGCACTAACATGTGATAAATTCATATTCACAACATATTTTAGTACCAGAAGTAATAAATTACAAGTTTAATACCAATATTGATTGATTTAACAGGGAATAAAAACTTACAAGCCGAACTGCAGTCTTTGTTGAAATCTGTATACCTATATATGTGTGCCTTTACATATTAGGCAAACATTTGGTTGTATATGTATATGGAAATCCAATTCTTAATACACAATAACTCCTTTCGATGTTTCAAAAGATATAGCTATTACCATTTCTTTAGCAGTTTGAAATTATCCCACTTTTCTTCAAGAAAATGGTTAGAATAGCCTTTGTTCTTATAATACGGTTATATATCTACTCAGATTCTCTATGAGGGTTGAACAAAGTTCAGTCAGTGATGAAGCACCTAGTCCCTTAAATATCCCATTGGTTAGCTTCATGTCTTTAATTGACTCACTTTTGAAATAGACAATCTGTGAGTTAGAGATAATAGAGCTTTCATTTACTCCAATGTCAGTACATTTCAGTCCAAAGCTGAGGAACTTAATCTTCCCTGAAGATGTGCCAAGCAGTAAAGAAAAAAAAAAAAAACAGCAAAGCCTTTGTTTAGCAAGGTTTCACTATAAACTTATTTATGTCTACGGGTTGGCCCTGATAGAGTCAAGAAAGGAAACCCATTATTGGGATGATAAAGTTTACTTTTCAACATATGCACTTAGTGACTACAACAGAAAATATTTATTACCCAGATAGTCTTTGGTGATTTATTTTTAATTAAGATGATAAGAAGAGTGCTTAAGTGAACCAATTGTTTAAGAAATACACTGACACATTCTTGAGGTAATTTGAACACGCTTGAAATTTTCATTTTGTGGTTGATTTATTATTTATTTATACATCACTATAAATAAGTATATATGTATATGTATATATGTGCAAATCTATATGTATATATGTATATATATATTTGGAAGTATATATATATGAATCTATATTTGGAAGTTTATATACATATATATGCATATATACATCACTATATGTGTGTGTATATATATATTTGGAAGCATATATATGTACTATATATATGTTTTATATAGAGTAAATATATATACATATATACATATATGTACATATTATATACATTTTTTTTATATTTATATATATATATATATATATTTGGAAGCTTCTAAGACAACTCACAGTACCTATCATATTAGCTTGGAATATAGTTTAGATTTGTGAAAGGCAAGATGGCGCTGTGAATGAAGTGGGGAACCTAGGATTAGGAAGACCTGGGTTCAGATCTACCTTACCAACTATGGAAACATCAACAAGGTATCTAACTAATCTAAGCCTCAGCTTCCTCACCTGTAAAATGGCAGCACTCACCTCATATGATTGTGATTAGGATTAAATAAAATAACGTTACTCATTCATAAATGTTATTAACTATTTTCTATCTTCAACGTACTATGTTCTATACTTCATGGTGTTACTAAAGTATAAGTACAAAAAGTAATTATTTCATATGTGGTTATTCTTTGCTGTTTCCATATTTTGATCTATTACATCCTCAACATTTTGAATGAGGATGACCACCTACATCCAATATTATAGTGTTAACCAGAAGTCTTGGGATATCTTCCCTCACCCCCAAGCCCGTAAAGAAATATATTTAGAGCTATTGAAGGGGGAAACTCCTACACACACACACACACACACACACACACACACACACACACAAAATCTGAAAAAGTCATAGTAGTTATCACGGACAAAGTTTAGAAATTATGGTTAGATTTTTCTGCCACTCCTCTGAATTGGCTTATGGGGTAGTAGGTCTGATTAATATTCTTCTTTTCTGAAAAGTCTACAATTGCCTAGGAATTTTTCTCCCTGTCCAGAAGCGCAGGTCCCAGAACTTTTCAATTTGGGATTGATGATGAGTAATATTCAAGATTAGAACTGCCTAGAGATGCCCCTTGTCTTTCTGACTGGTTGAATTAAAGGGGTCATAGTTTCCAGGAATACTCCCATATCTATCCAAATACTAAAGTGCCATCTGCCAGAAATCCAGCACTCAGGAATTTTCATCACAGATTATGTGGTTCCTCTTTCTACATTTACCATATGGTTGAAAGTCTATGTGACTCTGCCAGGGGCTCTTCCAAACTCAATCCAGGCACCCATGGTCCCTTCTAACTCAAGTGAACTGTTAAGTTCTGGTACACATATACACACATCCACACAGGTATTATGTGTATATATATATATATATATATATATATATATATATATATATACATATATATACATATATACACATATATATACATATATATATATATATATACATATACATAAAATTTATATGTGCATGAGTATGTATGCATATATGAGAGAGTGAGAAATTAAAAAAAATTGTAAAGGTAAACCTTATATTGAAATTAAGAACAGATGAACATCATTTCTCAAAAGTTATGTAAAAAGAACACGTCTTTCTAGTTTGTACAAACTTTGATTACATACTTATGTAGAGGCTTTCTGACATCCAGAACTATCACATCTGGATTTGTAGAGGCTCAACATGCATTTGGTTTCTGGTTGATTATTTTTTTCTCTTGTGTTCAGAGAAACTTTTAAAGGTCATCTGCTAAGTTGTAGAGGGTTTCTGACCTTTGTCAGCCAAGGCAGTGCCCAAATTGCCAAAAAATGCCAGATCCTTTCAAGATTGAAGCCAGTAAGTTTACTACATAAAGCAAATGCAATTTTTTATTTTAGAAAATACTAAGGGGGCGGAGCCAAGATGGCAGAGTAGAAGGACGCACGTTTACGAGCTCCAAAACCAAGCCCAAAGAATTAATGTAAAAAGAGTCCCCCATAACTTCTGGGTCAATACAAGGTGTGCAGAAATGGAGTGGAAGAGATTTCCGTTCCAGGGAGCCCTGGAGACCTGTCCCCAGGGTCCGTCGCACCCCAGAAAGTGGACCCCACCCCCAATGCTGCCCTGGCCACGGCCCCAGAGAAGCTGATCCGAGCAGGCTTCAGAGACAGAAGCTCCGGCAGCCGGGAAAGTCCCTCCGCCCACAGAAGCTACAGGTCAGTGAGAGAGAAGGCGGGGCTGGAGGAGAGGGGGAGCAGGGCATCTCCGTGACTCAGGCCCCCTCGGGAGGAAGCAGCGGCGGCAGAGACGGGGGCAGGAAGCGGCGGAGGCAGAGGTGTGGGCGGAGGCTGAGGCGGCAGGCAGCGGACTGGGACTCAGGAATCCCCCAGCAGCAGGCAGGATCTTCATTACGGAAGATTCCTGCATAAAACCTGAGGGAGCTGAGCCTGGGAGACGGCCCTGCCCCCACCCCGCTCTATTACTGAAGGCTTCTGCTTAAAGCCCCCGAGGGAACTGAGCCTGGGAGGCGGGCCCCCCACCCCGCCCCCACCCGCTCCATTCCTGAAAGTCTCTACATAAAGCCCCTGAGGGATCTGAGTCTGGGAGGTGGCCCTGCCCCCACCCCAGCACCTGAACTAAAACTCACTGATTGACAGCCAGCAGGAGGAAAGCCCATTTAAATCTCAGAGGCCAAGCACTAGCTGGGCGGATCCAGGCGGGGGTGGAAAGGAATCTCAGAAGTCAAGTAACTGGCTGGGAAAATGCCTAGAAAAGGGAAGAAAAATAAGACTTTAGAGAGTTTTTTCCAACAAATGCAAATGATCCCGACCTTCGGATCTGATGACGAGGACATACCCTTGCCATCAGGGAAAGACGTGGAGGGCGGGGCCTCAGTACCGCAGACACCCCAGGGGGGTGGCGGGTGGGCTCAGGCCCTGGAAGAACTCAAAAAGGATTTTGAAAAGCAAGTTAGACAGGTGGAGGAAAATCTGGGAAGAGAAATGTCAGAGATGCAAGAAAAGTATGAAAAACGGGTCAATACCTTGGTAAAGGAGACCCAAAAAAATGCTGAGGAAATTAACACCTTGAAAAATAGGCTCACTCAATTGGCAAAGGAGGTTCAAAAAGCCAATGAGGAGAAGAATGCTTTCAAAAGCAGAATGAGCCAAATGGAAAAAGAAGTTCAAAAGCTCACTGAATTTAATAGTTCTCTCAAAATTAGAATGGAACAGATGGAGTCTAATGACTTTATGAGAAACCAAGAAATCACCAAACAAAACCAAAAGAATGAAAAAATGGAAGAGAATGTGAAATATCTCATGGGAAAAACAACTGACCTGGAAAATAGATCCAGGAGAGACAATTTAAAAATTATGGGACCACCTGAAAGTCATGTTCAAAAAAAGAGCCTAGACATCATCTTCCATGAAATTATCAAGGAAAACTGCCCTGACATTCTACAACCAGAGGGCAAAATAAGTATTGAAAGAATCCATCGATCACCACCTGAAAGAGATCCAAAAAGAGAAACTCCTAGGAACATTGTGGCCAAATTCCAGAACTCCCAGCTCAAGGAAAAAATCTTGCAAGCAGCTAGAAAGAAACAATTCCAGTACTGTGGAAATACAATCAGGATAACTCAAGATCTAGCAGCTTCTACATTAAGGGATTGAAGGGCGTGGAATAGGATATTCCAGAAGGCAAAGGAACTAGGACTCAAACCAAGAATCACCTACCCAGCTAAACTGAGTATAATACTTCAAGGGAAAATATGGTCTTTCAATGAAACAGAGGACTTTCAAGTATTCTTAATGAAAAGACCAGAGCTGAAAAGAAAATTTGACTTTCAAACACAAGAATGAGAAGAAGCATGAAAAAGTAAACAGCAAAGAGAAGTCTTAAGGGACTTACCAGAAGTGAACTGTTTATATTCATACAGGGAAAGACAATATTTCTAACTCTTAAAACTTTTCAGTATCTGGGTAGTTGGTGGGACCACACATACAGATGTACACACATGCACACACATACAGAGATAGAGAGCACAGATTGAACTGAATAGGATGGGACCATACCTTAAAAGAAACTAAGGTAAATGGTGAGAGAGAAATGTAGGGGGGAGGAAAGAGAGGGAAAGGGAAGGGGGTAACTATATGTCATTTAAGAGGCAGGTAGGAGTTTTTCTTAGTGGAGGGATAAAGAGGAGAGCTGAGAAAAAAAAAAACAAGAAGTTTATCCTCATCACATTTGACTAAACGAAGGAGTGAAATGTACACTCATTTTGGTATGAAAACCTATCTTACAGTATAAGAAAGTGGGAGAGGAGATATTGCAAGGGGGGGGGATGATGGAGGGGAGGGCAAAGGGAGGAGGGAGCAATTTGAAGTCAACACTTGGGGAGGGAGAGGATCAAAAGACAGAAGAGAAACAATGAGGGGCAGGTTAGGAGGGATGGTAATCCAGTTAGTCTTACACAACACGACTATCAGGGAGGTCATTTGCAAAACTACAGAGATATGGCCTAAATTGAATTGCCTGCCGTCCCAAAGGGAATGAGTGGGGAGGGAGGGATGGGGAGAATTTGAAACTCAAAGTTCTAGGAACAACTGTTTAGTATTGTTGTTGCAACTAGGAAAGAAGACATACAGTTAATGAGGAATAGAAAGTCATCTGGCCCTACAGGAGAAAAGAGAAGATGGAGACAAGAGAAGGGAGGGATGACAGAAGAGAGGGCAGATTGGAGATAGGGAAAATTAGATTGCTTGGGTTATTGGGGTGGGGGGAAGGGATAAAAGGGGAGAAAATTTTGGAACCCAAAAATTTGTGAAAAATGAATGTAAAAAATTAAATAAATAAATAAAATTTTTTTAAAAAAAGAAAATACTAAGTATTATGATCATCCTTACATATTAGGCAAGTGTTGCTAGGTAAACAGTTTATTAGAGGAAACAATAAGAACAGCACTAATTTGGTAAATATATTATGACACATTTTTAAAAGCATATTAGTTTGGAGAAAATCAGTTGAATTTAAGATGTGTCTGAAATTCAAGTGTAGCTACATGTAAAACATGAAGAATCAAAGGGAAACCTGTCAGAGTCAACTGCTGGTTCAGCAGTCCTAAAACCTAGAGTTAAATCCACATCCAAGAGTTTACCTGTGTGACCTTCAACAAGTTACTTAACTTTTATGTCCCTCACTTTCCTCATTTAATAAAACAAGGGGAATTAACTAGATGGATCTGAAAGTCCCTTATACCTCTAAGTTTACTATGATATTATCTATAATCACATAAACCACTGGACAATTCACTAGGATCTAGGAAGATCTCTCAGACTCTGAATTGCGGAAACAATGTCAAACCACATTTTTAGAGGGATCTTATCTGAGAATTCCTTGTAACAAAGAAATCACAGGTCTTGTCCTTACCTTGAGCCCTTTAAATGCTCTTCTAGGCTAGTGTGATCAACTTTAAACTCTGAAACAAAAATAATAGAAGATAAAATGGTATTGAACTCAAGTCCATGTATTTGGTTCCAATGCTTGATACAGAATTGGAGGGGAGGTGGAAGAGAGAAGAACATCCCATTTTCCATCTTCTTCCCTTCATATCATTGGTTTCCTTGAGAGGAAAAAAAAAAGAAGAGCAACATATTTTGAAAGACATGTTGGCAGATATCAGATCATTAATAACTATTCGGAAGAAGAGAAAAGATTCAGGGTCAAAAGAAAATTAATGGCCTTTTCCTTCAGCCATTCATTAGCTGGTAGGGAATGATATTTTCAGGTAACATCATCAACATTTTAAACTATGAGAATAGAATGTCTCCAAATGATCTTCCTGTATAAAAAAAATAGTAGAACTGCTGTTGCCATGGATGTGATGTGTGTACACTTTGCTCTCTTCCTAACCATCAAATGCTAGCATGTTAACCTGAAGAAATGCTGCACTTGGTTGTTGATTGTATGCGAGTTTTAAAATTATGACTTAATTGACTTGTGACAATAGTTTGTGATGGAGGAGTGTGGCTTTGCTAGGAACAGCTCTCAGGCTTTTAATCAAGATTGATGCTACTACAATACTTTATGAAATTCAGGGGAAATTATTGGAATGTAAAAGAAAAATATTTATAGAGAGGAGCAAAAAAAAAAAGTGATTAACTCTTCCAAACGGTAAGAAGAATGTCTTAGACACCAACCTGATTGTATCCTAACAAAGCCTAAACAGTTTTGAATTGGAAAATACCCACTTAAAAATATTATCTCAATATTTCCAAAGACCATTGATTTTATTGATCTCATTGATCTGGATAGTCACTCCAGTCAACATCAGCTGCAATTTCCCCTTGCCTTTAGGTAGTCTCATGATTCTACCAGTGATGAGCTTTGCAAACTTAGCCAGGCTGGTTCTCAGACAACTGACACACAGTTTGTTCACAGGTTCATAATCAAAGCCTTTCCAACACGTGACAGCTTGTCTGATAAGATTGCCTTCAGCTGTCAGGACTCTGAGAATTCCAAGGCACTCTGAGTCACTGGAAAATAACATTAGAGGGGGTATCTGGTGTCATCAAATGTATTCTGCCTCCAACCCATCTCATTTTTTTTTTTTGCTTTTATTGTGGGGGGATGAGAGGTTGTTGTTTCCATATTTGCATATGGTCAATGTGTAAAGTTGTTTTCGTTTGTCCATGTTTGTAACGATTTTTGTTTCTCTTGTGATCTCAGTTGGAAGACGGAGGTCTGAGACTGAGAATGGAGATTTTTTTCTAATTAATGATAAATATTTTTTTAATAGAAGAATAGGAGATAGAGACAAGACAGAGGACTTGTCTGTGCTCTCCCAAATACCCCCACCCCCAAACAACTTTAAAGTAATACCTCAAAATAAATTCTGGGAGAAATCATAAGGGACTCATTAAAGTTGAACTGCTTACATTCCTACATGGAAAGATGATATTTGTAACTCATGAGACCTTTATCAGTATTAGGGTAGTTGGAGGGAATACACACACACACACACACACACACACACACACACATACATATATGTACAGAAAAAGAAACAGTTTTTACAGTGAGGGAAAGAGAGGGGAGGTGAGAGGGAAGAATTGAACCTTATTCCCATCACAATTGGCTGAAGGAGGGAATAATATCCATACTCAACTGGGTATGGAAATCTGTCTTACTCTACTGGATAATAGGGGGAAGGGGATTAGAGGGGGTGGGGATGATAGAAGGGAGGGGAAATGGGGGAGGGGCAATCAGAAGCAAACACTTTTGAGGCAGAACAGGGTCAAAGGAGAGAATAGAATGAATAGGGGGCCCATAGGGTGGGGAGAAATATGTTTAGTCTTTTACAACATGACTATTATGGAAATGTTTTGGATGACTACACATGTATAACCTACATCAAATTGCTTGCCTTCTCAATGAAGGTGGGTGGGGAGGGAGGATGGGAGAGAATGTGGAACTCAAAGGTTTAAAACTAATGTTAAAAATTGATTTTACATGCAACTGGGAAATAAGATATATAGGCAAAAGGGTACAGAAATCTATCTTGCCCTATAGGCAAATAGAAGGAAAGGGGATAAGAGAAGGGGAGATGATAGAAGCAAGGGGACATTAAGGGAAGGGGTAATCAGAATAAACATTTCTTGGGATAAGTGAGAGATGGGGAGAAAATTTGGTATTCGAAATAATGTGGAAGTGAATGCCGAAAACTAAAAATAAATTAATCAAAAAATAATAAATTCTAGAGTAGTAGGACAAAATAAATTCTAGAGCAACCAACAAAAGGGTGAGGTAAAAATATTTTCCTGCCCAAGACAACTTAGAAAGTCAGCAGGAAAGGTCTGTCTCACAAGCATAAGAGTGGAGTACAGTGGTGCGCAGGCTACACCCTGGTGTGCCAGCAGCAAGCCTTGAAACTGACTGAATTTGGCAGCAGTGGCTTTCAGTCCACAGACAGTAAAGGGTTTGGACAACTGGTCAAAAGGAGATTACAGGATACCCTTTGCTAGCAGTGGGTGCAGGACTTTGTTGCATTACCCATCCTTGGTCTAACATGGCCCAAGAACAAGGAGGAGTGTGGTCTACTAGAAAATGCAGCTACAGAGGAGTGGGGTCCCTGGTCACAGTTCCAGGGACAGAAATGTGTGCTTGCGGTTGTTCACAGAGTAGAAAATAGACCAGGAGAGTAGTGACCATACTTCTCGTTAGTTCATTCCACCTTGTAAGAACTGAAAACTTACAGAAGCCCAGGACTAGCTATGAAAACAACATCAGGAAAAAGCTAAAGCTTTGGATTGTGTTTCCTTAAGTCTGGGAGCAGGGACCAACTTTAACATAAAGCTAAAACTGAAGAAATGGGCTGGTGAATGAGCAAAGAATGAGTAAAAGAACCTAAACATAGAAAGTTACTGTGATGATAGGGAATACCAAAACAGAGTCAGAAGAAAACAAAGTCAAAACAGTTACCTGCAAATCCTCAAAGTATTAATTTCAGCACTGTGTGTATTTTACTTGTCTATTTTCATAATATTTAATATTTACATATTTATATACTATATCCACCAGCAGAATATAAATACTTTGAGGAAAAATACTTTTGTCTCTGTATGCCTAGTTGCTATCATGAAACTAGGCCCCTGGTAGACCCTAAATATTTTGTTGGAAATGTGATTTTCTCTTTTGAATCTGAGATTTCAATAGTGTGTGACTTCTCTTCAACATTGCACAGTACAGCCCCTCTGCATCTGGGCATTCTTCTGAAAATCATTTTGATGGGCTCTGTTCAATGTTGTGTGTCATCCTGTTGTATTCATGCTGCAGGGATGCTAGTAGTGCAGAATTCCCAACACAGGGGGATTTCACTTCTTTTTTTAATCACACATAAGCATCATTAATGATGTTTATTTTTTCTTTTCTGTTTAATTATCAGGCACAAGTTACCATTAATAATGTGATAATCCTACTTACAATTACTATGCATCCTTTCATTGTCCTTTAGGTCACCTATAATTCTTCTGAAATAAGTACATTTCAAATTCACAGGCATCAAATACTTCAAAATAATAGTAGAGCACTGATTTCATGGATATGGATACTTCAGGAAATGATATGGATTCAAATCCATCAAAACCTTTTCAACCTAACAGGATGCACTTCCTCACATGAATTATACCTGAAAGACATAGATTATGACCCTGGGCAAGTTACTTTATCTCTATGAATCTCAATTTCCTCATCTGCAAAATATATTTATAATTGCTATATATATTTCTGTGGGGACCAAGTAGAATTATGTAAAATATTTGGTAACTATAAAACACTAAGCAAATATGATTTATTATTTTTCATGAAATTGTCTATAATAATGCCAGCCAATATATTTTCTCTATATTTGTCTATGTCATTTATTGTACTCTACAAATTTTACTTTGTTGTCTCACTTTTAAATGTCACTTTGGGTTCTTACTTTTAAATCTTATTATGTATTTCACTGAATATTTTCCAATTTATTTCATTGAATAGTATCTCAATTACAGGTAAAAAATTAACATTTGTTTTTAATCATTTAATTTATGTATTTTTAGTCTTCAACATTCACTTCACAAGATTTTGAGCTCCAAATTTTCTCCCCATCTTTCCCCTACCAAGAGGGGAGTGCATTCTACTTACTTTCCTTTCTCCAATCTGCCCTTCTCTCACCCCCACTTTCTCTTATCCCCTTCCTTTCTATTTCCTTGTAGGGCAAGACAGATTTCTATACTCTATTGTATGTATATCTTATTTCCCAGTTGCATGTAAAAACAATTTTAACATCGACTTTTAAAACTTTGATTTTCACATTCTCTCCCATCCTCCCTCACCACTCACCCTCATTAAAAATGCAAGGAATTTAAATTATACATTTGTAGTCATGCAAAACATTTCTATAATAGTCATGTTGAGAAAGACTATCTATATTTCCCTCCACCTTATCCTGTCTCCCATTTATTTTTCCCACTGTTTGCTCATTTCCTCAGCCAATTACTTAACCTTTTAACTTTTTGTTAAGGTAGGAACTCTGCTTCCAATCCCAGCTTCAGGGATTTTGTGCAGCTGTTTTCAGAGACACTTCCAGTGACCTGCAACTTCTCAGTTCTTCTGAGTTTGTGTGATCAAAGGAAAGGTGTTTCCTGCTATACTTGTTTTTGCTCTGGTCTATGAGTGACTATTAGCACTATTTTCTGCCTTGGAACTATGAGGAGATTCCCTCTCCACAACTGCAACAAGTTCCACCTCACTAGTGCTCCTCCTTAACCCAGTACCACCACCTGGGATGGCAACCCAGATCCAGGCATGGGCAAAGCAAGAGAATCCCACCTCAGCACTGGCAAAGAGATCTCTGCAATCCCCCTCCAGTCAGCTGCTTGATCCTCCTACCATCTATGGGCTGAGAGCTCCTGAAGCAGCCACTGCTACTGAAGTCACTGCTATGACCCTAGGGCTGGGGCCTGACCATGCTCCTTCCTCACAAGTCCCCCAGACCTTTCCTACCGACCTTATAAGTTGTCTTTGGTGTTTGTGGGTTAAGTCTGAAAACTGCCACAGCTATCAGTGATTTAGTCCCCTAAGACCTACTCCTGTTTTGCTGGGTATAGCCCCAGTCTGTACTAGCAGAGCCCCCTCTGGATTGAACTGCTTTCCCAGCCTGGTGTAACAGACCTTTCCTGTGAACTTTCTAGGTTGTCTTGGGCTAGAAATTTGTTTCATTCTGTCATTTTGTGGGTTCTACTATTCTAGAATTTGTTTAGCATCATTTTTACAGGTATTTGGAGGGGTTTTGGAAGAGAGCTCAAACAAGTCCCCAAAGGCCCCGCCCATCCTAACATTCATTAAAAAAATAACTTCCAAATTCTCTCTTCCAGTAGTTTTCTCCTCTTTGAGAAGTCAATAATTTGATATTGACTGTGCACATGAAATCATGAAAAACATTTCCATATTAGCCATGTTGCAAAATAAAACACATTTTACAAAAGAAGAAAATTAAAGTTTAAAAAGAGGATGCTTCTATTTACATTCAGAATTTATCAGTTTTCTCTCTGGAGATGGATAGCTTATTTTCATTATGGATCCTTTAGAATTTGTCTTGGGTCATTGTCTTGATCAAAGCAGCTAAGCTAAGCACAATGATCATCTTTATAATATTACTCTTACTGTGTACAGTATTTTCCTGATTCTACTCACTTCGTTCTGCATGTTCATATAAGACTTACTTTGTTTTTTTCTGAAATTATGCTATTCATCACAATAGTATCCCACCACAATTACAAATTGATGGGCATTTCCTCAACTTCCACATCTTTGCCACCACAAAAATAGCTGATTTATGTGTGTGTGTATGTGCATACACAAACATATATTTGCACAAATAGATTATTTTATCATTTCTTTGATCTTTTTACGATACAGACCTAGTAGTGATATTGCTAGACCAATGGGTATATACAGCTTTAAAGACCTTTAAACATAATTCCAAAATGTTTTCCAGAAAGATTGGACTAGCTTACGAGTAATCAGGCCTTTATGAGACAAACTTGTGGCAATTTTCCCCCAGTTTTCAATTTTCCTTCTAATTTTGGCTACATTTATTTCATTTATGAAAAAGCTTTTTAGTTCATGTAATCAAAATTATTCATTTCATATCCAATGATTCTCTCTGTCTCTTGTGTGATCATAAACTCTTCCTATATCTAGAGATATGAAAAGTTTATTTTTCTATGTTTCCCTCATTTATTTTTGATATCACCTTTTATGTATAAATCATGTATTTAGTTTGACTTTATCTTAGTATATGATATGAGATGTTGGTCTAAGTCTAGTTTTTGCCAAATTGCTTTTCAGTTTTCCCAGCATTCTTACTTATCAAGTGGTGAGTTCTTACTTCAAAAGTTTAGATCTTTGATTATGAAGCAGAAATGACTGTGGTTATTTACTACTGTATTGCATCTATTTCACTGATCCAACACTCTAATAGACAGCACCAGATTGTTTTCATGATTATGATTTTGTATTGTAGTTTAAAATCTGGTACTGCTAGACTACCTTCCTTCACATTTTATGCATTGATCCCCTTTGTATCCTTCACCTTTTTTTCTTCCAGATGAATTTTATTATTTTTTCTAACTCTACCAAAAAACCAAAAAAAAAAAACACTTGGCAGTTTCATTGGTATGGCACTAAAGAAGTAAATTAACTTAGGGACAATTGTCATTCTTATCATTTTGGCTTTCCTACCCATGAACAATTAATATTTCTCTAATTGTTTAGACCTGTCCTTATTTGTGTGTGAAATATTTTATTTAAAATATTTACACCGATATTCATTAAGTTTACAACATTTTTTCTCTGCTTTTACTCTCCCTAATTTATGTATCAAAACCATATTTGTGTCATAAAAGGAATTTGCTATGTCTCTTTTGTTCCGAAATAGTTTCTATGATACTCAGATTTAAATTTACTTGTAGTAGAATTTACTTGTCTGTCCCGGGAATTGTGGGATTTTTTTTTTCTTAGGGACTTTGTTCAATTTTTTTCTAGGATAGGTCTATTTATATAGTATATTTCCTTTTCTGTTAATCTGGGCAGTCTATACATATTTTTATAAATATTCCTACATTTCACTTAGGTTGTCAGTTTCACCGGCATATAAGTGGGCAAAATAATTCCTAATGATTCTGTGTTCTTAAACATAATGTCTGTACAATACGAGCTGGCACAATTTCTAAGATTCCAGAAAAGTTTTGACTATCATCTTGTTAACAAACTATATGTGCTTTCTGAAACTGATCATTTTATTATTTACTCTTTGTTCATGGAAACACATAAAACAAATATTGTTTCAAAATTATTCTCAGCCTGAGTAACACCTTTCTTTAATTCTGCAAGTATAATGACAAACTTGTTGGAAAGTGGGCAAAATATAATGAGGATCACATCATTTTTAGTCCATTTGCAATCATGAACTTTTAAATGTGAGATCCTTGTTGAGTATCTTCAAGCAAGTATTATTCAGAAGGCACTAAATTACAGGAATAATGACATTCTTGCTGTAAATTTAAATGGAGAGGCAAAAAACAAGTTGTATTTAAATGAAAGAATGGCTCACAAGTTCTCCTTGGATTGACCAATAAAGACAATGGTCATGTTGGTTTGAATGATAGGCCAAAAAACAAGAAGAAATACTGTCATAAGATATTTGGTCATATAATATTGCAGGGGCCATTTATTGCTAAGTAGACCAAAGTGATAAAAATTGCTGCTAGGGAGAGACCATCTATTGAAAAAGATAAGTAGAAAAAGAAATTCTATCAAGATCATGATGAGACCATCTTAATTAATGCATGCTTTAATACTTGATTTTTTCATTGAAAAGTTGAGTATAGACTGATCTTCTTGAAAATACTTTGAAAAATTTGGTTCAGAATTATACAATTAGAGAAACCAAAAACTTACAGATTATACAGAAACCTCATACCTATATAGTACAAACACTTTCTTCCAGTCAGGAGGTGCCAGACATGACAAGGAGCAAATGACATCACTGAAAATTAAAATCAGCTCTATTTTAATACACAGAAAACAACTGGCTAGCAATGCACAAATCATTCCTGAATCATCTGTCTGTGTATAATCAGACCACTAACTTGTTATAGAAAACAACAAAAATAATTTCCACATTAAACAAAGATTAAAATGAGAAGCTATGGCATGCAACTGAGGAAACTGACTTATTTGAAAAGGTATTAATCCCCTCAGATGAGAAACAAATAAAAGAATGACATCAACAAAAATTATCACCATTTCCTCCAGGAAGGCTTAACAAATATATATTATTTACTACAGTGAGTTGACTAAAAGAACCTAGAAACAACTGCATCCTGGAAATACTTGCAAATTCTTGCCCAATAGAGAGCTATAGCAGGCTGCATTATTCCTACTATAAGTCATTTGTAAAACTATAGGAAGAATAGTGAAGATGAAAAGAAATATCCTCTCATAAAATACTAACAAAGAGTAAAGATAAAAACAAACATGTGACAAGGTTGGCAAGAAGCACTATAAAGCCAGATCATCCTGAGGGCACTTAAAAGATTAGGTTAGAAAAAGAACACACACACACACACACACACACACACACACACACACACACACACACACACACTGATCCTTCAATATTTCTAAAATAAGTTCTAGAATAATCATGCTGATTTCAGCACGTTTGAATTTAGTATAACAATATTTCATGTTCACATATTGTACTCAAAATATGCCTTTGCTAGAAATAACACAAGTTTGAGGCACTAATAAATTGACTTAGTATCTTAAAGAGGTAGGACACCAACATTTAGAAGAAAAGCTCAGACATTAAAAAAGGTAACTAAAAACACATAGACATTTGCTTATATTCTACCTTCTACATATTTGTACAACAATTATTCACATATGTAAATGTACAATTATATTTGTAATACACCTGGTATATACATACAAATATACATTTGGTTTGAAAAGGAACCAAGTATACTTTTGCAAATGACATTTTATGACACCATATCTCTATAATCACACAACTTGCAGATTTGAAAATCCAAGATCTAATTATTTTTATTGGGTCTTGAGAGTAAAAACATCTTTATTTTGTACAATAAAGCCCCACCTTAAATGTTCTCTTCCAGCAAGGTTTCACCCACACATGTCAAAATCATATGAGATTTCTTGAAAAATGTGGCAGCAAACCTTTGTTTAAACATCAATGAGGCACAAACTGAGGACATGTATGCTTGTAAAATATATAGGCCACTGTCTTGGAGTAGGCTCAGGTCAAAGTTGAAATTGAAGAAAAATTCCCTACAGGTAATGAAGTCCCAATGCTTCTATTTAAGAATGTGATTCTGGTGTTTGTAAGAAGTCTTCAAGTATTCAAGAGCCTCCTTTACAAGACATACAGTATTTTAAAATATATGTTAATGTTCAATGCAGAAAAATGGGGAAGGGAAGGTTATCTATTAGACAGACTATGCTATGCATTTAGATTGTCAAGACACACCTACAAACACACATGCACATACACACACACATACAGAATGCCATCATATGTATATTGAATAAACACTGTGATACTATAAATGAATTGGACTCAAAATAAGATTGGAAAAGGAAATTATGCAATGCATTCAATGGCCTTTAAGCTTCTACCCAAAATAAAGATTCACATTATTTATATTAGTAATCTTCCAGTAATGCTATTGCTATATCACAGAATTAGAGTCTTTGAAGAATGAAAGTTATAGGTCACTGTAACAGTAAGCACCCCAACATGCACAAGGGGGCCTGTTACCACAGTTTCTTAGATCTGCATTCAAAAAGGAAAGGCAACTTCTGAAGGGTTAAGAATCATGTTAATCAAACTCAGCACCCTGGACATAAAAGAAAATACAGAGAAATTAGAAGATCAACAGACGTGGCTTCCTCTCCCTGAACTGAACAGACAATCCAACTGTCTGACCATAGTTACCAAAGAGGGAAGCACTGACATCTGGGTTTTCAAAGCTGGGGGTAGAAGGGCACTCCTTTAGCAGCTTCCCAGAGACCTTGTCTGGCACTCAAACCTTCTCACAAAAACTAAGCCCCAGAGTAAAACCTCACCCTCAGATTATTTTTACATTTTTTTTTATAGCCAGAGGGCACAACCCTCTTACATGGTACCTCAATAGAAGAAAGAAAAGGTAGTTGGGACCCTCATACAAAACAACTCCCCTAATCAAGCTTCCTACAATGGGCAGGTCCATCAATGAGTGGGAAAGATTTTCTTTAGTCACATTATTCAAACAGAGGCACTTTTAGTAAAACAAAAACAGCAAAAGATCCTAATTTAACTGAGTAGATTGAAACATATTACCAATAAATTAATGTTCAAGGGAAGCTATTTTAAAGATTCATGTTAGATGTCTATGTAAGAAAAATAGAAGAGCCAAAGAATAACCAGAAAATAGAATACCAAATGGCTCCATTGTTATCCACAGAATGCCAAAAGAAATAAAAGAAAGTCCCCAGAATGTTGGACATATGCTCTATAGAGAATTTGTAGCACATAGACAAGAAGAAAGCAGATTAATAAGGCATAGATAAGTGTATCAGCACCACTGAAGAGTGGACCCACATAAATAAGATCAAAGTGTTTCAATGATATTTACTATGAGATTTTATTATACTCAATTCAGTAATGGTATTATTCTCTATTTCAGTTTTAGTTATTTTCTAAATTTATGTTTTCTTCCTAAATCATGATTATAAACATTTCAAGGAAAAACAACCTTTTTATGTCCTTTAATCCCCAGATATGACTATAGCCTTTCAAAAGCAAAGTTCATTTTCTTTATAGTCTTGCAAAACCCTGAACTATATTAAGCACATATTAGGTAATCAATATCATTTAACTGAATCACTATATTTCACAGGAATTTGAAGCTCACACATCAGTTGAACTGAATTTTTCCAACTAAAAGTCATTCTCAACTGATATCAAAATCTCTTATAGCAAACTACTTGAGGGTAGAGATTGCTTAGTGTTTCTTCTTTGTATACACACTGTCTGGCATAGTTATATGCACATAAGAGGCAAAAATATTTATTTAGTTGAAGTGAATCAAATTGAAATATAGGTCAAACTACCTAAAATTGCTACTGCTCTTAGCAGTTGAAGCTAAGAAAAGATTTTTCACTAGCTTACTCCTAAGGATATATGTTGACCTCAATTTGGGGAAATATATTTTTTTCACTCTGAAGAATAGCTTCAATACCTTGCTGTATGTTACTTATTTAAGATATTCTGATTTAGATAATTCTTTTTTTTAAATTTTCTCTCCTGCCAGATGGGTCAGAAGGAGAAGGGAGGCTGGTGACCTGCACAGCCCTCCCTCACTCAAAACAAAGTCAAGTGCAAGTCATGTCATCACTTTGCTAGTGGCATGGTCTTCTCTGAAAATGAAGGATGGATACAACCTGTGCGTAGACTGAGCTGCCTAAGTGGGGACCCAGCCAGCAGGGTGATGGACCTCACCCTTTCCCTTCTGTCTTCCTCTTGCCTTCCTTTTCCTGTCCAAAGGAAGGTAAATTTGGATGGCCAGAGGCTGCCCAGTTAACTTGGGGTTTACTAGCTAGATGTCTTCCCTTCCCTTCCCTTCCCTTCCCTTCCCTTCCCTTCCCTTCCCTTCCCTTCCCTTCCCTTCCCTTCCCTTCCCTTTTCTTTTCTTTTCTTTTCTTTTCTTTTCTTTTCTTTTCTTTTCTTTTCTTTTCTTTTCTTTTCTTTTCTTTTTCTTTTCTTTTCTTTTCTTTTCTTTTCTTTTCTTTTCTTTTCTTTTCTTTTCTTTTCTTTTCTTTTCTTTTCTTTTCTTTCCCAAAACATTCAACCCAGTGCATTCTGAAGTCCCTAGATTACATAACAACAGGTCCCACCCAAGCTCCATTTATGAGTGTTTTTGGAGCCCTCCTGGCTTAGACTGATTATCAATAGTAACAGTTTTTCTTTCCCTCCCAGCCTGATTAATTTTTTCATTTACTCATTAAAGGGGCCACTCCCTGACTACCTGATGAGGCCTACTCACTGAATGGGCATTACCTCCCTCTAAGTGAGCACCTGAAAAGACCTAGCCTAAAAAGGTCAAGGTCTTCCAATGCATCCTGAACCATCTCCAGTCATCCTGATAAATATTTGGTTCCTGGATCCAGATGGCTCAGGAGGAGAAAGTGAGGCTGGTGACCTTGCACAGCCCTCCCTCACTCAAACAAAATCAAGTACAAGTCATGTTATCATTTCTCTGATGTCATGGTCTTCCTCAAAAACAAAGGACAAACACATTTTCTCTCCTGCTCTCTTTATTTTCCATCTGCAGCCTGCAGTCAGGCTTGCTTTCAACTCTATGAAACAAGAAATATCCTGGTTTCTGTCTCCTTCCCTACCTAGTCCTACCTTTCCAACTTCCTTTTGTGTGTTTCCTCCCCTCCCTTAGATTGTAATCTCCCTCAAGGCAGGAACTGGTTTTTTTTTGTTTTGTTTTTTCTTATTTGTATCACCAGCACTTAGCACACTGCCTGGCACATATTAAGTTCTTAATAAATATTTAATAGAAGCCAAGGACTGTTTCCTGTTTCTCTAGGTATCATTAGCCCCCTAACCTATCAATGTCTTGAATATAGAGAACAATTACTAATTATTTAATCAAATCATATAGACTGACCTTGAAATACAGAGAATAAAATATCTCCTATGTATTGACTTTTTCTTGATTCTAAAACAGATTTTGATGCCATAGAACAAAACCTGAAAAGATGTCTTCAAGTACTGAATTCAAGTGAGGCCCAAAGTAAAGAAGCCTAGTTTCATCAAACATGTTTACCAGTGATATGTAAAGCAAAGGGGCAGTGAAGGGTACTGAAACAGAGAAGAACCTTAATCAGATCACATCTGGAGTTGCCTCCCAGATCTGTCACTTTTCTAGCTATGTGTTTATGGCCAACTCATTTAACCTCTTCAAACTTAGGTTTCCTCATCTGTAAGACAAATTTATATGTTGTCTACCTTTAAATGACTTATGGGAGGAAAATATTTTAAACCTTAAAGTTCTATAGAAATGTGATCTCATAATGAAAGAATTTTCAATATGTAGTTTTTTCTAAATATTCCTTTATACAATTCTTATACTAACTGTAGCCCCAGAATGAGACAGAACCTCCTTAAAAAATTTTATAACAAAGAATGTCCTGACCATTCACACTGAATGGACATATACTACATTTTCAAAAAGTAGATTATCACACATACCTGAGAAAAGAACATAGAAAAAAATACTAATTTTTTATTATTATCTTATTGAAATTTATTATTTTTTCTACATTTCACTTTTAAATCACCTTCATTTATCAATATATCCCTCCCCATTCTATCCAGACAGCCATTCTATGTACAAAAGAATTAAAAAAGCAAGAAAATAAGTTTAGCAAAAAAACTAACACATCAGCTAGTTGAATGTTATTTGAAGTGTTCTATCCCCATTTTCTCCTGCCTTTGCCAAGAATTAAGAGAGGTATCTTCTCTTATCTCTTCTTTGGGACTGACCATGGACATTATAATAATTTAAAATGTTTTGAATTTTTCAATCTTTTCATTTACATTTTGTGATCATTGTATATATTATTTTCCTAGTTGTTCATTTTTCATCAAATGATACAAGTCTTCCTATGTGTCTCTGTATTTTACATATTGATCATTTCTTATAGCTAATACCCAATTACATTCATGTACCACAATTTATTGTGATATTTCTCAATCTATTGGCATCTATTTTGTTTCTATTTCTTGTCTATCACAAAAAGTATTCTTATAAATGTTTTGGCACATACAAGATTTATCTTCTATCTAACAAGGGGTTCTTGGGGTAAAGCACTATGAAATCTTAGTCTCATTCTTAAGCATCCCTCCAAATTCCTTTGCAGAATGATTGAATGAACTCCCAGTTCCAGAAATAGTGGATCAATTTTGCCCGTATTTCCACCTGCCAAGCAATATTGGTTTTTTCCATGTTTCTTTTATTCATCTTCTCTAATTTTCTGGGTATGAGAAAATACCATCGAATTGCTTCTGTGTATTTGCCTAATTGTCAGTGATCTGGTCTAATCTTTTTTTAAACTAAATTGTTGTATTTGTTTTCAGTGTTTGACAATCACTTCCATATACTTTAGATTTTTTCCCCTCTCTTTCCCTCATTTCCCCCTCCTTCCCCACTCCCTCTCCACTCCCTCCCTTAGATGGTGTATAGGTACTACATGAACATTCCTATTAAATACACATTGCATAGAAGAATTAAAATGAATGAGAGAAACCATAAAACAAAACAAAACATAATACAAAAGAAAATGATCCGCTTCTATCTGTGATCCAATTCCATAGTTCTTTCTCTGGATGTGGAAGACATTTTGCCTCAAGAGTCCATTGAAAATTTTTTAGGTCCTTGCCTTAAAATGAAATACTAAGTCTACCAGAAAAATTCCTCCCACACTGTGGTTGTTGCTGTGTACAGAGTTCTCCTTGTTTTGCTCCTTTCATTAAGCATCAGTTCATATGAGTCTTTCCAGGTCTCTCTGAAGTCTTCTTGTTCATCATTTCTCATAGCACAATAGTATACCATTATGTTCATATGCCAGAACCTGCTCAGCCATTCCTGGTCTAATTTTTTATATGGTTGTTAATAGTGTGCTAGTCTACTTTTGCAAGCTGTTATATTCTTTGGCTATGTATCAATCAAAAATATCATTTGGTTTAAAAATTTGTTAGTTCCCCGTGTCTTATTAAATATCAGGACCTTATCAGAGACAGGTGATGCAAACTTTTTCCCCATAATCAATAGCTTTCCTTCATATGCAAGTTGCATTAATTTATTCAAGCAAAAACTTTTCAACTTTGCATAACTGAACTATTTTATTTTTTTTCTTTTGTTACTACACCTATCTTTTGTTTGGATAAAAGTTTTTCTCCATTCACAGCCACAATATATACTAGACTCAGTTCTCTTCTGATTTTCTTTTTTTTTTGTGGCTGATGGTGGGAATAATATCCTAACCTCTTTCCCCATGCAAATGAACATAATTTTTTTTCCCCAAAAAATGTATTGCAACCATCCTCCAGCTTTGATTGGATCTGGGAAATAAAGGTTGCAGGATATTGGCATAACTTCCTGCTTGCCCATACATACAACAGGTTCAGAGAGCTCCAGGAATCTTCTGAGGCTTCATTGGTTAAAGAAAAAATGGGGGGAGGGCATTCAGGCAACAATGACTCACTCAGCTCAATCTAATCAAGATTCTGTCTTCAATTCATATCTTTGTTGATCATCCTCCTGTCATTGCTAAGTAAATATAATTTGCTAACTTTTGAATGACCTATTAATATCTCATAATTATAGCAATATTTAACTTAAACTCCCATAGGAATAGATAGAATCAGATATAGGCCAAAAATAGTGTAAGCATTAATATTCAGATCATTTATCAATTTTCAGTATGTTATGGTATATCATATAAAATGATCAACTAAATCTAACTTCTAGTAAACTGCTTTCAATTTTTCCCAGCAATCCTTGTCAAGGGAGATGGTCTTCCCCCAATAATTGAGATTCTTGAGTTTATTTAATTTTGAATTATTGAGTTCAATTGTTTTTGATTCTTCCAACATTCCTCTAGAATTTAACCAGTGTGAAATAATTTTTATGACTCTTAGTATAACTGACTACTGACAATGTTTTCCCCCTTTATTTCTTTGGATTTTTTTTATTATTTCTCTTGAGATAATAAATTAGACCTTTTGTTCCTTCAGGCGAATTTTGCTATTATTTTGTCTCTCTATAATGTAACACCTTGGTGATTTGATTTATATAACCCTAAATAACATACACATTTTCAAAAAGAAAAGCAAAAGTATAGAGTGTTTATAGCTTGACAGGAGAAATACTGTGGTGTAATGGACAGAAGGCAATCTCAGAGTGAGAAAGATCTAGCTTCAAGTCTTGCCTCTGGAAATTACTAGCTACATAACCATGGGCAAATCAATTAACTTCTCAGCTCCCCAGGCAACTCCCTAAGACTTTAAGCTGCGAATGAATTATTGACTTATATTAGTGGGGAAAACCAAAACAAGACAAAACTGTTTATCCTGTAAGTTGCCTTTTCTAATGAAATCTCAAGTCCAGGTGTCCCATTTTATACTCCCCCACCCCACCAGAAGCGCCAATTATAATCTTTTAAAATGTTTTGTTTGTGCATTTGAATTTTTTTGCTAAAGGTAACTGAGTTGGTTGCTATTCTTCAGTCATGTCTCACGCTTTGTAATCCCTTTTAGGGTTTTCTTGACAAAGATACTGGAGTGATTTGCCATTTCTTCTCCAGAGGAAACAAAGTTTTTTTGTCATCATCATTATTGAGATGTTTTGATCGTATACAACTCCTCATGACACCATTTGGAGATTTTTTTGGCAAAGAGTTTGCCATTTCCTTCTTCAGCTCATTTTACAGATGAGGTACTGAGATAACTAGTGAATTGTCCAGATTCACATAGTCAGTAAGTGTCTGAGGCCAGATTTGAACTCAGGAAGATGAATCTCTGACTTCAAATCCAGCATTCTATGCATCATGCCAATAAGTTTAGAATATTTCAAAATGAATATTTTTCATATTATGACATACCACTGAACAGAACATCTTATGAAGTTAGTCATTTAAAATTCTCTCAGTTGTGCTATGTAACTCACTATAAAATGGCAGACAAGTCATCCATTAAACAGACTGCATGTGATCAAAAACAATTTGCATGTAAGAAATGGAGTAGTCCCATTATTAATAAATAAGTCATTAATCATTCTCTCCCAGCTACACTGCTGACTCTTCTCCATAGTACTTTCTCTACCATACCCACATGCTGAGTCCTTTCCCTTATCATCCCCCAAACCTCTTTCTCTCCCTTTCATGTGCATCTTCTTCCATTACAGTTTCAGCTTGTGAGCGAGAGGCATTCTTTCTGCTTATATTTGTAGTACAGTATCTGGCACATAGAAAGCACTTAATAAATGCTTCTTGACCTACTGACATTTTTGACTAAAAAAATTAGTAGAACTGGTCATTGACTGAAAATGAAAGTCAATAGATAAGTAATCCAGAATAATGTACTAGTCTCCTCAAGAAAGTAAAATGTATAGGAGATAGGACTCCTCAATGGTGAATGCAAAAATAGAATTTGTGTTAAATTTTAAAAGAGTCTCAGAAGAAAAAATGACATGGAAAGATTATTCTGTGTTCTAACTAATAATTTTTAAAGACTATAAATACCAGGCTTAGTCTATGGAAAGTCATGGACCCTGCTCTCACTTTAGATTACTGTTACATCTATATAAACAATGTCTTTTTAATTCCACAACTATTGAGTTGCTATTACAGTCAACTAACTTTTATTAAGCATCCGTTATGTACCAGGCACTCGAGGCTACAAAGAAAGGCAAGCAAACAAAAAACAATGCACAGTTCCTGATCTCAAGGAGTTAATCATCTAAAAGAGAAGATAGAATGCAGACAACTATATGTGGCTCATTTGGAAATAATTAATAGAAGGAACATACTAAGAAAATCTGCAGGGCAAAGGCCCTGATGGTAAAATTTTATAGTAAAAGATAAAAGTCACCAACCTGGAGATCAAAGCAATCTGCGATGGAGACCTTTGGAGTCTCTCAAGAGTTCTGATACAAAAATCCTTAGAAGTATTTTTATATCTTCATTGTCCCACAAACACACAACTTGATCCCATATCAATCCACCAGGGTTTGCAGTGGGGGGAGCGAACAAAGTTCAATGGAATTGTTCCAGGTGTATTCACAGAGTGATGAGTTACACTAGCGATGATTGGTGCTGTGAGGATGTAAGACTGAACTCACACCTCCATAGTTGCACTATTGTCTGCCACTGTCCATTACAGCACACCAAAACTTCTCAACAGCACAACCCTGACCAAATAACGAAAGGAAATTTGTCCACAGGAGAATTAGGACTTCTATACCTATTGTATCAGGTCATGTTCAACCTTTCCAAAGGCAATAACAGAAACTGACCAGTCTGATCATAGGTCTATTTTCCTTATATTAAGTAGATTTTTTAAATCTTTTTCTGAGTTTGTATCTTCTGTCACCATAATAGGTTTTTAATGATGAGATCTTTTTTGATTGTTTGATTGCTCATTCTTCCAGTCTCTTTCTTGACTTTAGGCTTTATGTTAGGGCTGAACTCTGCACATTTCGGAAGAGAAGGTCTGGACTAATCCAATCATATTACTCAGTATGTGAAGGACAGCTCAGACCAGTGATATGGAAAATTTCAGTGCTCCCCATACTGGATTGATCCAGGGCAAGTCAGATTGCTGCTTCCCAGCTCTTAGCTCTACAATTTCCTCACCTGTGTTTGGATCTGTGAAACAGTAAAATGCTTCTGAACTCATCATTATCTGCTAGCTGAGAGGCTCTGCTGGCTCTGAGTGACAGATCTATAGGCTTCTCTTTGGTCTGGGATTCCTACCATGGTTATCCTTTTTCAATTTTCAAACTGGACTAGAAGGTGGAACTGAGACCCTGTTCGGCTTCTTGGGGGTTCTGAACTACACTTCTTGCTTATGAATCTAATCCTCTCTTTTTCCTCTCTTCTTCTTTTTTTTGTTAATTTGGTATTTTGTTTTTCTGAAATTACATATAAAAACATTTTAACAATTGCTTTTACATTTTTGAGTTCCAAAATCCCTCCTTCACTCCTCATTCCCCGCCCATTGAAAAGTCAATTTGACGCAGGCTATACCTGCGTAAAACTTCCATATCTATCATGTTGCAAGAGAAAACATAGACTAAATTTTCTATTAAACCAAGAAAATAAAGAAGATTAAAAAATATGCTTTGATCCATATTCAGACTCTACCAGTTCTTTCTCTGAGGAGAGACAGCATTTTTCACCATAAGTCCTTCACAGTTGTCTTGGATCATTGTTCCTATGATTTGACAAGTGGCTGATCTCTGAGTGTTTTTTCTTAAAATTTTTTTCTACATATTGACAAATCTCTTGCCTCCCCTGGTGCTGCAGTATGATAAAGTGAGAACATTGATGGATTTGGAGTTAGAATAACTGAAAGTTAATCTCTGTGTTAGTACTTAATTATAATCTTTTGGCCCTATTTTATAGTTAATAAAATTGAGTATGGGAACAGTTAAATGACTTATCCAGGATCACATAGGTAGTAAATGTCAGATATGGATCTTTCTTACTCCAAATTTAGTTATCTAGCACTCTCACACATCACCCTCATTAGTTAACTCATCTATAAAATGAGTGGTGGGGGTGACAGTTTAGGAAGGGAAGGTTAACAGGGAACTAACTATATGATCCTTAAGGTTCTTCTTACTCAAAATCCGATTTTCCATATCTCCCTTCATACACTATGGGTTTCCCTTTCCTAGAGTAATTTGCTTACTAGGTCTGAACCTGGGTTTAGTCCCTAGTGAGAACAAGAGGGGAAAAGAGGAAATGAGGAAAATGAGATATTCTAATGAACTGAGAACACCATGTCAATGTGTTCACATATGACTAAAAGGCATGGAGGTATATGAGAGGACCAAATTGGGCACCGATATAAACATAAGCAAGTCCCTTAACCTTGCTGAGCCTCTTTCCTTGTCTGAAAAATGTGCAAAAGTAAACCTGAGGTACCTATCCCAAAGTGATGGTGCAAGCCTCATAGCACAATGGAAAACATCAATTCTAATTAATATGTGGTTGGTGATTCCTTACTGCTCCTTAAAAATAAAGAATGTGTAATAGTCCTTCTGATGAGATTTGGGTTAGCTACTTTGTAAGAGGGAAATAAGTTGTTAAAGACTGTGAAAATTGTATTTGTTCTCATATCTAGGAGAAAAGAAGCTAACATAATATCAAGACTGTAAGGCAGAGTTCTTTTATCCTGTAGCTGGAGTTTTAAGGATCTCTCAGGAGGGAGGTGGCAGAACCTACAGAGAAGAGGGAGATGGCAGGGCACTCCACGTACACACAAACACATAAACTTGGATCAACAGCAATGTACTCCTTGGTGGTGGCAAAGACCGCAGCAAAATTGTCAGTTCACCTCCTCAAATCCATGTCTAAGGGGAAACTTGGCGAAACCAAGGTCAAAGAGGCAAGAAGGGAAGGTATAAAATTGTCATTTTTTAAAAGTTTTATGGTTGTGATTGCTGTTTTTATTGTTTAAATGAGAGACCTTCACTGAAGGGGCTGGAATGATGAGGTGACAAAACAAGACACAGAGGAAATGAAGGTTGTTGTCTCTTTCCCTGTCTCCAGTTCAGTGCAGCTGACAGCTACTTTTAAGCCTATCTTTTTATTCTTTTAAAGAACATCTTCAAATAACATAAACATCTATCATTGACCTATCATTTTTATTTCCTGGTATCTTTTTTTGACTTTTGGGGTAGCTCTGGAAGCTACAGAAGAGAAAATTATCTTTTGTAGACTAAGGCTGGCATCCTATACCCCAGTGCATTGTTAGAATGTTTCCTCTCTAATTTGGAGCATGATCACAAACCATTCATATGTTTCATAACCACATGACAAGTGGCAGTATTGTAGCAAACTTGGGGCCTTTTAATCTATCCCATAAGAACACAAGCCTACACTTGTGATTTCCCAGTAGTTATAAATGTTACATTGGCCCCGACAGATTTTAATTGCTAAAACATAATTATATGCCTTTAAAGGAAGGTAAAAAGTGTTTGAAAAGAAAATTTTCTCACTAATTGGGACCTAGCTATATCTCATTCTACTTCTGTCCAAGGAATTTTACAGTGTGGCTTCTGTGATAATGCTCCAAGATCAATGGAGATTTAGCGTAAAAAGGTAGCAGAATGGAAGAGGATGATTGCATTCATTTACTTGGCAAAAATGCCAAATACATGCAGAGTGCTGTGCTACGTGTAGGTTCTTTCCCACCGCCTTCCCATACTTGGAAAACAGTTGGAACTTTTCAAATGGTTCTATAATGAGCTTAGAGAACCTTAAAGCAGGAAAAGTCATCTAATCCAATTGACTCATTTTGCAGATGGTTGAGGAAATTGAGAGGGCAAAGTGTTGCCATACTACCTTATCTAAGTAGGACAGTAATGCCCAGGTTTTTAATGTAGGTAGAAAAGGGTAGGCTTGGTCTGTTATTCAGCTGAGGGAAATCATTCTTCTGAATTGACTCTGAGATGATGGCTGGTTGCAGTTCAATTAAGCACTCAGATGCTAGAGAAACTCTGTTTCCCATAAAGCACACTTCAGAGGCTACCTAGGTCAGGTATCCTTCACCCAATTGTGGCACATCAATGACCTAGTTAAACTTTTTCTCAATTACTTTTATTGTGTTTAGCTAATTTTCTTCTGCACTTGTAATGTATGACTTGAATATATCATGATGTGAGAGGCTTGTACTCAAATCATTTGTGTTCTGAAGAACACATGGATAGCTGTGAGTATATCTGTATAAATAATAATAATGAAGTCAATGAAATCTGTTCCTTTAAGGCCACTATATAAATTTTAAAATAAAAAATAAATAGAGATGATTTGGAGAATGTTCATTGAGTAAATAAATGTTAATGGATATAGATAATTATCATCCTGAAAAAGACATGAACAGTAAAATATCAAGTAACCAGAAATCAAGTCACCTGGAGTATTAACTAAACAGATAATTTTCACCTTAGTTACTCCATTTGTAGAAGAAAAGGAGAAATGAGCACTAAAAGTATAACAGCATGAATTTTATAAGACAACAAAAGATGACCAAAAACATTTTATAGGATCTATTCTATAGGTGATATCGAGTTAGTGAAAACTCCTATATGTTCCAGAACATTCTTAATCTTATATGATAAATATTGTTAATAGTGTCAGCTCTGAGGCACTGGAGTTCTTTTATCAGAGGAACACTACATTATGTTTGTTATAATGCACTTGCTGAGGCAGAAAACGCATTTTGCGAATATTTTCTAAGGAAGAGGCAGTAAGTTCTCCGTTGTATAGGGCTTTAAGGTTTGCACATATCAGCTGTTCTACCAATTAGCTGGGTGACATTCAACTAGTCATTTAACCCCTCTGATATTTTTTTTGAATAAGCAAATTTAATTAGGCTTAATTTTGCTCATCTGCAAAATAATATGCTTGGACTAACGGCTCTATAAGGTCTCTTTCATCTCTGAAATTCCATTCTATTGATTAAATTAAAAGGAGGCTTTTAGTTAACTAGAAATTCAGTTAATGAGATTTCATTTTTCTTAAGGATGAAAGCAATGCATATTTATGTAGTTCTTCACAAAACACTTAGCTGACAAGCTAGTTAGTATCAAAGCTTTTTAGTTGATAGGCATTAGAAGATGATCAAGGATAAGTATAAACATATCTAATACATATTGTGTGTGTGTGTTACATTCTTTTTGGTTGTTGAGCGGTTTCAGTCATGTTGACTCTTCATGAGCCCATTTGGGGTTTTCTTGAGAAAGATTCTAGAGTGGCTTGCCATTTCCTTCTCCAATTCATTTTCCACATAAGGAAACTGAGGCAAATTGGATTAAATTACTTGCCCAGGTTCACATAGCTAGTAAGTGTCTGAGCCCAGATTTGAACTCACAAAGATCCTGACTTCAGACCTGGTGCTCTATCTACAGTGCCACCTAACTGCCCTATATGATACATATATATGTATATGTATGTATAAGTATATATGTATATATGTATACATATACACATATATACATACATGTATGTGTATATATGCATGTATGCATATATATGATTATTTTTGCACATGTGTATGTATAATTTCTTTCTTAAGTACTTTTCTCACAAAAACCCTGTGAGGTAGGTAGAAGTCAGTTAAAAACAAATATTCATTAAGCATCTATTCTTTATAGCACTCTGCTAACTACTATTTACATGAGAGTCAAAACACAGTCCCTGCTCTCAAATACCTTATAACAAAACATGCAAACAACTAGGTATAAACAAGATGTACCCAGGATAAATTGGAAATAACAGAGGGAAGGCAGCAGAATAAAGGATTGGGAAAGGCTTCATATAGAAGATGGAATTGCAGGGAAATCAAGAGGAGAGATGAGGAGGAACAGTATTATGCATGGGGGGCAGCAAGTGAAAATGATCAGCCAGTAGATGTAATGTTTAGTGCGAGGAATGGCAAAGAGGCCAACATCACTGATATATAAAGTACTTTGTTGAGAATGTAAAGCATAAGAAAACTAGAAAGATAGAAAGAGACCAGGGGCTTTAAAAGCCAAACAGAGAATTTTATATTTGTTACTGAAGGGCCCCTGGGAATCACTGGGAGTTGAATAGGGAGGTGATGTGAGGATGCCATGGTCAGATTTTCACTTTAGAAAAGTTGACAGCTAACAGGATGATGGACTGAAAGCTGAGAGACAAACCAGCAGGCCATTGCATGAATGTGACCAGGCATTGTCACAGGCATGAAGGCATGAAGTGGGCCAGGCATGAAGTGGGCCAGGCATGAAGTGACAAAGACTTGCATCAGAATAGTTGCAGTATTAGAGGACTGGGGTGGAGACGAGGAGTATATTATTATGTTCATTTTCCAGACAAAGAAACTGAAATTCACAAAATTCCTTAGCATAACAGAGCTAGTCAATGTCAGCAGGAATTGAACCATCTTGTGACTTGTGACTAACAACAGTGTTCTTTAAAGCTTCACCACTGTCAATAACAGTAAGTATAATAAGTGATGTGTAGTTTATGGATTATCAACCATTTTCTATAATGATTTCATTTGATTGTCACAACAACCCTGCAAGTTAGGTAGTACAGGTATTCAAGTGCCCCTTTTAAAGATGAGTCGCTGAAAGGAAAAGTGACTTTCTCAGAGTCACAATAACACACAGGGTAAAAGTTGGAACTGCATTTCCATTATGCTATGCCTACACCCACTGTTTACTTGACTACACCACTGCCCCCTCTAGTTTTCTGATTAATTTAGGCATTACTATGCAAACCGCCAAACTGCTCATCAAACTCTGCTAAACACAGGAAAAAATGACCTAGACATAATTCCTGCCCTCGAGGATGCAGCGTGTTACTATGGTGATATTTTCCATGTTTTTATTTGTCATCTGAGCACATTGCACATGTAATGAATTGCTTCAATCTCTATAGGGCTGCAGCAAAGATATTTGCACTGACGAGCAAGGTTTGGATTGAATCATAGCAGATACGCTTAGATCTCAATACAACAAGATTTTCCAAACTGTATGGTTTAGCTGTTGCTTTCTATTCATTCCCCCCCGCTCAAAACTGGAATTTTTGAATAAAATAAAATTTTTGAAATAAAAAAAATTATTTTTTAATTTATGAAATAATACAGACATCTCTATAACAGCAGAATTATGTCTACATGAGGAAATGATTATTTCTTAGCATTTTTTTTTCTGTTCATTGTGTTCAGTTGTACCTTAAATGCTGAAAAATAAAAATTTAAAGACGTTTTTAGAAGTCTCAGGCTGGGTGCAGTTTAGGGAGAAAATGAGGAGAAAAACTTAGTGAGAAGTACTCAGCTGCTTAAACAATCTATTCTGAACAAAGCAAATTTTGCACCAAAGTTAAATATAACAACAGAGAAGAAACAATGAATAGTTGTTAAAGTATGATAGCAAACTTTTTCTCTGATGGAGATGGGGGAAGAATGAAATGAAACAGACAATTAAAAGGAAAAACAAGGAGAACTAATATTTATATAATGCTCTGTATTTTTTTTCCCCTTATAATAACATTGAAAGGAATATTGTGAGTCATCTTGTCCTTGTTTAACAAGGGAAGAACTTTGGGTTCGTGTAGGTTAAACGACCTGCCTGGAAGCACCCTGCCAGTCATTACAGGATCTAAGAGCAGAATTTAGGTCCTCTGCTCTCAACATGCCACCTCGGCACTTTTATGCATTCAGATCCATAGTGCTGCTTTATTTGGCAGCCAGGTGCGTAGTGAATAAAAAGTTGAATTTGGAGCCAAAATAGCCTGACTTTAAATCCTACCTCACTTTACCCTCGTCAAGTCACTTAAACTCAGCCTCAGTTCTCTCATATATATAATATGGATACTAGTAGCACATAGCTGACAGGTTTATTATGAGAATAAAATAAGATGACATTTAAAGGGCTTTGCAATCCTTAAAGTCCTATATGAATGTGAGATTTTTTTCTAAAAAAAACAATCCCTTTTGTCTAACCCTGAAGGAAAGCATGTAGGATCTTGGCACAAAGAAGAATTGTAGCAGGGGGAAAGTCTCATAGAACAATGACAAAAGAAAATCTAGGAGAGGCAACAGAAGGAGATAAATCTTGGGGCAGAAGTGGGAATGTTGCCAAGACAGTGCAAACAGAACCCATTCTCTGAAAGAGACCAGATTCAAAATGCAGATTAAAGCATTTTTGATTCTTTTGAGATGACTTATGCATGAATTTGCTTTTATTGACTATGCATAATTGATGTGAGGGGTTTTTTTCTTTTTGTTGCTGTAGAATGGGAGGAGGAAAAGTGGAGAAAAAGAGAGAAGAGAAATACTAATATTTTTAAAAAGATAACTGTACTTTTAGTTGAATTAGTGAATGAAACAGACTTACTCATCCTTATTCACATTGACTTCACTACCTGACTAATTAGCTTGAACTTGGTTCTTGGATATATTTTACTCCTAGAGAATCAAAGTTGTGCCAGTCATCCAAGAGTTCTCTGTAGGCTATTACCCATAACAAGAATGCACTAGCTCCTCACCTCCATTTTATCTAATACCTGGCTTCCTTTGATATTCAATTCAGTTTTACCTTTTATATTCACCCAATACTATGAAATTACCTTGTACTTAACCTGTTTAAATTGTCTATATATGGGTTCTATCCTTAAAAGAATGCAAGCTTTTTGAGGACAGGGACTGATTTTTTTTTTTTGTATCTCTAGCACCAAGCACAGTGTTTGGAACATAGAAGTATTTAATAAATATGTGTTAAGCGAATGCATAACTAAATTAATCAAATATTCATCTATGTAGCATCTCTAAGGGTTTTCATATCACAGGTGCCAAATGCTAGTATCACTCTGAGGAATAGTACTAGAACTCAGGGCCATCAACTTCTCTGGTCAGATATTAAGGCAGGAGAAATCCTAATCTTATGTTTTCCTAGAAATCAGTCTTCCTGTGTAATTGTAATTGAAGATTTAATCACTTAAAATTGAACATAAAATTGGTGCTCCAATCTCAACTTACCTACCTTTACTCTCACTTGTTCAGAACAAAAATTTGGGCCTATGGTAGAATATATCTATTCTACCCTTGCCTCTACACATTCATTTACAACTTCATACTTTGTTTTCTTTTTCATATTTCATTCACATTAAACTCTAACACAAACCAATCCAAAGACTGTTTATTAGAAGGACTATTTGTCTGGTATTTCATTGGCAATGCCTATAATCATTCTCTGATTAAATTTTTTCAATGCTATTTTAAAACCAAAAAATGACCAGAAAAGCCTAGAATAAGCTACAGAATGTCCTAAATGAACATTTAACAAAGTCATGCATGTGTGAGGTACACAACAAATTCAACAACTAAAGGACTAGAATAAGCAGAAATAGAAAATAGTTGATAAACTAGGTGCACATGAAGTGAAAATGACTGAAAATATATTGTATATGAATATAATGACATACTATTTTTCAGACAAAATAATGATTATTAGGAATTCAAAGGAACAAGAACAGTTATATAAAAAGATAAAGCAACAAGGAGTCAAGAAAAAACATCATATATTATAGAAATATATAAAAGAAATGTATGTGTTGCACTAGAATTATATGTTTAACATATATAGGTATATCTATTTGAGAAAGAAAACAAATGTAAGTATATAATAACTGCATGTATTGCTAATATATTTTTGCTTATTGTTAATGTAATTTTGCTTCTTAATGGGAAAATTTTTCCCTTCCAATAATTGGCCCATATGGAAGTCTGAGTCACATGGAGCCTCTAGTGGAAGGAGCTTGCTGAGTGGGTGGAACAGGAAGTGGTGGAGCTAGAGCAGAGCTGAGAGAAAATTTGGTCAGAGTGGTCAGAACTAAGGAAGAGAGAGAAAAGCAGGCAGTTGGCTAGTGTGAGTGAGAAAGCTTGTTTGTGATTTTGTTTAATGGAGCTGCTTTGTGGGAAGCAAAACAGGGGGAAGACTTGGGGATAATGTTGCCCTCTGCATTGTTATTGTGTATAGATTTTTTTTGTTACTATGATGGATTTGGCTTTCTGATGTCTGAATAAATGTTTTGGTGCTGTCTTCCATGCGGAGAGTCTGTGGTATTTCATGATTCAGAATTGCCCTGGCATATCCATGGCCATCATAGGCACTGGAGTGATTTTTTGCATTGACACTACACTAAGCTATGTAAATGAAAACAGTCAAGGAAAAGAAGTTCAGAATTGTCAATGAAATGGTAAAACCAGTGATGATAATAGAGAAGAATGATCATCCCAAAGAAGAAATAAAGATTAATATTTCCATACACAATATCTATATTTGGATGTTTCTCATTAATTGTTTTTCTTTGTCACTAGAGAAAGTTCAGTCTGGAAAGTAATCATTTCGCATCAAAATGATTTTGATAAGGATAAAAATAACAAGAAAACATTTTTTAAAAGAATATTGGTGCTGTGTGGAAATAGGTACTAAATTTGGAACTGCTCATATGCATTCCTTTTAAAACTTCCTGTGACTCAGTCTCTGTGCATGGTATTAATGAGTGAGCTAATACTAATTTATTATTACTTTAGCAAATATATATATATATATATATGTACAGAAAAACACACAATTTTGAATCATGAATTTTATTTCTTATTTCCTTCCTTTTCAGAGAACACTTCAGATGAAGCATGACAATTATATAGACAATGATAGTGAATTAGATGAATTGCACATAAAGAAATTTATCAGTACAAATGTTTTGTGCAAATGGATAATGGTACCGGAATTCAACAGGAAAATGTGTATTATTTTGCTGAATGACTCTGAACATTTTCCCCTGACATAAAAGTGTGTGTGTGTGTGTGTGTGTGTGTGTGTGTGTGTGTGCCTACAAGTAAAAACATTTCAATATCTCAGAGGCACACTCTCTTTTATAACATTTCAGCCTCTGGGGAGAATGCACTCAGACAGCACAGTTTTGGCATAGCATGTTCCAACAAAGTTCACGTCCAAAAGCAGTATCAGTGATGAATGAGTCCTCCTCTTGTCTACCACTGGGCTGGATGTTGAAGGTCACTTCTCCTTGCTTTGGGCATTGATAATGTGCTACTTGCAAACCTATATCCTGGACTTCACTCCTTTTTTCCTAACTAACATCAAGTGGAAAAGCATGTCTTCAATATTAATATTCCTCTGGTGATACTTTATGGCTCTGGTGTCATGGAATAATCTCTGAAGACATTACAAAGGTCATCCAAATAGCAGTAGAGAGGTGTATGGTATTCGTGGGTATACTTGCAATGTATCATTATCCGGCAATTGTAGAGAAGTATAAAGGAAATCATCATACATACAACTAGCAAAAGAAATGAGCTACTCAAGTAGTGAAAGCAAGGGATAAATGATGGACAGTTTGTTCTCATTAGATAATTATGTAATGCCAAGAGTCCTAGAACAGGGACTTTTTTTTTTCACAGATCCCAGTCTGGTGAAGCTTTCAGAATCCTTCTTAGAATACTGCTTTTAAATGCATAAGTAAAATACAACAAATTACAAAAGAAACCAATTACATTTTCAGTTTTATATATAAACATACATACATATAAACAGTTTATATATAAACATACACACATACAGACAGACAGACACACACACATATATATATGTGTGTGTGTGTGTGTATGTGTTTGTGTGTGTATGCATAATTCACATAATTCACAGGCTCCAGGCTAAGAATCCTTTCCCTGGAGGTAGATTGCTCCCATAGATGATAAATAAGCAGACGTGGATAAAATTTTTCTGAAGATAAGGTCTGGATGGCTTGCAGGTTTTATTACTAGAAGAAGTACTTCCATCGATGAAATTACCAGTCCATGAAAATATAAAAGTAAATATACCTGGGATAAGCATTCCTATTTAGCATTCCTAAAATATTTGCTGGATAAATATTATGTGTTGAACATTGTACAAACTATTGGGTATGATAAAATGATTAATAAAACAAAGGTCCTTCCCTCACATAGAAGCTAATATAAAGCAGCAGTGTATTACAATTGAAAAAGCACCGATTAGACAAGGAGTCCAGAAATCTGGATTCTTATTTAGGTTGTCACCAATTGTATAACTTTAGAAAAGTCACAACCAACCTGGACTGTAGTTTTAATATGTAAAAAAAAGTATGTAGAACTGGATGATTTTTAGTAAGGAATGTGATAAATGATATGAGAGATACAAAATCATTCAGGAGTTCCAGTGTAAGAGATCAGGGAAGGAGAGACAGAGTAAGTGTAATTTCAGTGAGCTCACATCTCCCTACTCTAATGAAAGCAAAAAAAAAAAAAAAAATCAAAGAAAGAAAAATTCTGAGAAAAAGAAAGTTTAAGTCTGGTTAAGTCCACTTTATTTTACCAATAAGAATTATCAATTGCTTAGCAAAAATGACTCTACTTCCAAGCACTATTTCATTGTTTCTGAAATGGATTAGTCTACTCAGGTAATTTGTATGCTTTATCTGGAAGGGACATAAAGGGATATGTATCAATCTAAAGAAAGCCTCCTTCTGTAAACGTATAAAAATTGTTTCCCAACTTAGAAGTAACAGATTATGGATTATTTTGCCCTGAAGCAAAATAGAGGGTTTTTTTGTTTTTTTTAAATGCAATACACTTTGCAAATGAAAAAATTGTCAATATCTTTACTAACATACATAAATGTCCTGACAATTTGATATTATCTTAATCTATCATATCACCTAGACTTCAATTGCTTCATCAGAAAAATGAAGCAGAAAAGAATTTTCCATACAAAGTTTATTATTACATGCTTTGAATCTATGAAAAGAGAAATATAATACAGTAATGGAGTAATGATACATTTAATCTGTAAAGTAGAAATAGACCCTTTCTCCAGACCCAGTATATTAAAAAATATTGACTCTGAAAAGGAAATAGTCATTTGAAATCTATATATTTAATGGATTTGCAGTAGATGTAGAGGGGGAAATTTAAGAATTTGAAAGCTGTGTCATTTAATAATATTGAAAATATTGCACCAAATCAGTGAATTGATTTGAATAAAAATGTCGCACTTTTCAGAAATATGGAAGGAAGGGTAAAACTTCTGATAATGGATGGGTTTTGCCACAGAGATATTAAGTGAAAAATTGACCTTGTGTGATATTTTTGCTGCAGCAGGTGTTGTCTTTGATAAATGATACTTGTAAATCAGTGTTAATACGGTATAGTCCCAACTGGCATGTAAAGTGTAAGGGCTCCTGATGAACTTTATAAATGCCAAATAGCAGATGCATTTGGTGACTATTAACATTCATAGACTTTTCTTATTAAACTAAAATGCAGAAATTGAGTCTAATGACTAAGGAGTAAAAATGAGCAAAGACGTTTATTCAAGTCTGTACAGTGAGATGGTATGTTCCCTGAACAGAAGCAAAAATCATGCCCTTAAACAATTATAAATAAACTGGTAACTTGTGCTGCTCTTGTGTTGCATTGGGACATTGGTCTTGTCAACCTAAATGCTCCTCTTTGATACCACGACTGCAAGTACTGACAAATGGAATGCTTCCCAGTTTTGCAAGTGAATAATGTGCATCACAGTGGTCACATAATGACATGCTACTTTCTGCTTTCATTAGACAATCTGTGGAAATAAAGATTATTTCCACTTTAGTTCTAAAGTCTAAATGTTTAAAAAGAAAGTGAGAATTTATCATTTTTGGTGTAGGTCTAGGTTAGCTATAACTATGGAATCAGGACCACAAATAAATTTTAGAAAAAAAATTAAGCCTCTTTTTGCTCTGATTTAACTAAAATCTAACCCAAAATTTTATTTTAATTATGTGACATTAAATATATATTTAATTTTGAACATGTGAATTTTGCTTGTTCCTCTATTTTTTTCTTATATTTCAATAAGAATTGTTTCCTTAGTTTAGGCATTCCCTCCACTAACACTGATTCAAATCCTCATCATGTTGGAAAGATGATCTTTGAGAGATGCTGCAGCCTCCATATTCATCACTCCCTGGCCAAACTGGTGATGAACTTCTTCAGATTTAGAAATTCTGTCCTGCAGATGGTAGGCACATAATAAGTCACTGCTCTTTACTCAAATATCTGTAACTGACTGGCTTTGAAGATCTCATGTGTACCCTCATTGTATCAGAATGACAGATAATTTTCTTTGAGAGGAAATAGGATGTAATGGATTGATTCAACTTTAGAATCAGGAATGCTTTGGTTTATTTCCCACCTAAGATCCAGACGGGTTCTGTTACTTTTTACAATAATTCAAGTACTCAGAATACCATGCTACCCTCTAGGACAATACATTTCAGAGAAGTTGATGATTTGCATTTATAGAGGTAGTTTCTATATCAAGAATTTTCCTGTTTGCTTTTAGGTTACTTTTTAAAATTTCCAGCTTGGAATTCAAAACCTTCTACAATTTGGTTTCCTTTCAGCTTTCCAGTTCTAATATACATTATTTCCTGTTTTATTTTCTATATTTTATTTTATTTTTTATTTATTTTATATTTTTATCCCTATTTTAGGAAATAGTGACTATATCACAGTCTCTAAAGAATTAAAGACATGGATAATACAAAGGTCAGTTTTAAAGTACATGCTGGACATGACTAGAATGAAATATATTACCAGCAAAGAAATGTACAGGTAAAGCACTGGGGAAAGGGAAAAACCAATACTGTCACCCTCCTGTGAGTTCATGTTTCTGACTACTGAAGTCTAAGGATTGATTCTCCCTTTCTTTATGTGGGCAAAGTTTACAAGGAAACCAATCTCCTTCTGAGATATAATATTCTTTTGAAATCTGTTGTGCAAAAATAAATACATAATTTTTTTGAAATTATTTCCCCCACCCCAGGCTGCCACCTCAACCATATTCTTTTCTAGTGGCTCGAGTTTACTAGGCGTATCTAATTCCATGAATTATTCTTTACTTTACAAACTCTTATCTCCATGGAATGTGTGTGTGTTCATCCTTCATTGCCAAAGAAGACTATGCCATCAGAAATAATGGCACGACTTGCACTTGATTTTGCTTTTGAGTGAGGGAAGGCTGTGCAGGTCACCAGCCTTACTTCTCCTCCAGAGCCATCTACCAGATATTCATCAGGATGACTGGAGATGACCCAGGATGAGGCAATTAGGGTTACGTGACCTGCCCAAGGTCACACAGTCAATAAGTGTCAAGTGTCTGAGGTGAGACTTGAATTCAGGTCCTCATGACTCCTGCATTGGTGCTCTATCTACTGCACCACCCTCTCTATGGAATACATGATTTCTGAATTACTATAAATTTTGTACTGGGCTAAAGAAGAAGAGTGAGCAGGGGATGAAAAGTGTCAGATGTTTTTTCATCTTCCAGACATCTAATCCCAACTGGTCCCTGGGAGGAGTGCTACAAGAATATCATTAAGGAGATGGATAACTAGGAAAGGAGTAGTCACACAATAGCTATATTTTAAGGAAGGACTCAAGAATGTTAGATGTATCCCCATATGGGGGATTACACTGTACAGGATTAGAAAGTATGGATAGGTAGTAATCTGCAATGTTGAAGGTACACTCACATTGATGGAATCACAGATCAAAGTATTGACATATATTTTAGGAAATAAAATGATAATTTGGCAAAACATTTTAAGTAAGTGCCTACTGTGTACAAAGCATAACTATCCTGAGTGCTAGAAGCACACAAATAAAAATTAAATGATCCTTGCTCTCAAGGAGCTTGAAATCTACTAAAGGTATTTGACATATACACATAAAATGAAGCAACATATAAAACATTTTCAAGAAGGAAAGAGAATCAACAACCGAGATCATGAATCAGGAAAAGTCATCACAATGTAGGTGATGCTTAGATTGCTATCTGAAGTTAGTCAAGGCTTCTGTGTGGTGGACATGAGACTGCAGTGCATTACAAACATGGACGTAGACACTTAGGGAGGGCATTCATTGTCGCATGCAGACAATTAGACCAGCATGGAAAACCTGTGAAAGAGAGACAGGTAGGAGAAGCTATGTGGGAACCGGATTGTAAGGGACTTTGAATTCCAAGCTGAGGAGTTTGTTTGTGTGTGCATTTGTTTTGGTTATTGTGATTTTGGTTTGGTTTTATTTTAGACTAGAAACATTAGGAGACAACTAAAGATTTTTTTTTAATATGGGCAGATATAAGTACTAGGATTACTGATTTGGAAACAATGTGGAAGGTAGGTTAGAAAGAGAAAGACTGGAACTAGGAGGAATTGTGAGAAAATTGAATCATCCTAAACAAGTAACAAAGGGATGAAAGAGGCTGTATGAGTCGAAAGGAGGATGGATGAGAGTTGTGTTGGTAGAATCAATGAAAACTAGTAACCAATTGGAGAGAGAGAGAGAGAGAGAGAGAGAGAGAGAGAGAGAGAGAGAGAGAGAGAGAGAGAGAGAGAGAGAGAGAGAGAAACAGAGAGAAACAGAGAGAGAGACAGAGAGACAGAGAGAGAAAGAGAGAGAGACAGAGAGAGAGAGAGACAGAGAGAGTATGTGTGTGTGCACGCGTGTGTGTCTGTGAAGGATCATTCTGAAATATTTCACCTGGGAGCCTGAAAGGGTAGTAATGCCCTTGCCATAAAAAGTTAATTTTGAGGAAAGACAGGATTTGAGAAGGGAAAAGAAATCCTGTTTTATATATGTTGAGTTTAAGATATCTGGTGGATGTCCATGTGATGTTCAAAAGGTAATGGATGATATGGGAGTTGATATAGGAGTTTATGAGATTCCCTATGACATAATCTTTACTTTAGAACAGAATCTTCATTGAGATGTTAAATAGCATCATGGAAGCTTATGAGCACTAAGGCAGAGAGCATAGAGGAAATATGCCCCAGATGAGTGACTGATCCATATTAGTTAGATGCTTTTCTTTAGCAGGAGTTGCAAACATAAATAAAATAACAGGTACAGACCAAAAAGTCAGGCTTACATTTTGTCAGAATAGGCAGCTGACCATCGGTTACAACTTAAGGTATATTGAAAGCTTCCTTAACTAAAAATATGCTCCTTACTAGAATATCATCTCTCTTATTCTTCCTTATACTTCTATCACTTATACTCATTCCTTATATTTCTATCACTCTTTAGGCATCTTTAAGGATAAATCATTCATCACACTCCCAATCATACAGGAAAATCTGATTAACAACCTACTACTACTCTTTGTCATTTAGCTACAACAAAGTACAGGACAGTGAGGGTTGCTCTCTCCCTCTGACATATTAAATATATACATACATATGACTCTTAAAGTGACATATATTCAAGTATGTAGAAGAATTGTAAATACTTCTATATTCATCCTTCCTTTCTTAATGCCTCTTCACTATCAGTATTCCTCCTCCCAAAATTTACTTTGTATTTTCCATACTTATTTTATGTGTACTATTCAACGTTAACTAATTCAGCTAATACACTTATTAAATCATACATAGGTACAACATAACATGTAATTTTTTTGAGGTCAGGAATAATTTCATCTTTTCTTTGTAAGAATTTTTTTTTATTATTCTATCACTAGTGTCCCTGCTATGATCTTTTTCAGAGTTCTACTTATTAATGAAAAAAAATATCATTTCCAGTCATCATTTTTTATTTTCAATTATTTAAAAATTTTATTCCTTATTTCTTCCTTTAAAATTTTATTAAGTTTCTCCAACATAATGTGGTTTCTTTAAATTGTTTCAAGTTCATTTTTAGGGAATGGAATGTAATTTTATAGCATTAATCTCTATTTGCTGGTGATTTCTCCTTGCAATTTTTTACATTCCATTATTTCTTCATGATAGTATGAGGAGTTCTTTTATTTACACATTTATTTAATCAGCTGCTTTTTATGTGATGTTTCCTTTCGAGAATTTCTTTCATTGTTATTTTTATTTTCTATTGTTATGATTTATTTTATTGTTTTGAATCTTGCTGTTTTGAGGTGAGAAAAAATGAGTTGGATGTAAGCATGAGCAGTCATTGCCAGAACTCTTCCAAGGTTTTTGCTTTACACAACTGTTGTCTAGCCATGTTGCACCCATTTATAACTTGCATAGTTGGTTTTTGAATTCATGTCAGAGTTTAGTTTCACTTTTTTAATTTATCTTATTAGATTCAGTACATCAGCCTTGTCTGTTGAGATATATTTTAGATCTTGAATCTATTTCTTATCTATTGTTTCTCTGAGATTAATGTCTTCTTCAGTTTTGATGGGCATATCATCTATGCCTGCAGTCAAATCACTGATAAAAATATTGAACAACTTTACATAAAGAACAGATGGGCAGTTTAGTTGAAACCTCTTTCCAAGAAAGCATCAACTTATTAATGACTTCTTTGGGTATGGTCATTCAACCAGTCCTAAATCCACCAGCTGTACCATCATCTCCCCATCTTGATTGTAGAGTGACAGGACAAATTTGCCAAATGCTTTCATGAAATACAATATATGTGGCATTCTCCTGATGTGCCACTTTAAAAGCCACATTTTTAAAAAAGTAACATTATTCTAGAATGAACTTTTATTAATGATACCATTTTTTCCTGAATGCTTACTATATAAAATGTCACTTTATTAAATGTGTTCTTGAATATTGACAGTAACAAAAGGCAAGTTCACAGGACTACAATTTAAATATTTCATCCTCTTTCCTTTCTCAGAAACCAGGATATTTGCTTATCTCCAAGTCCTGAATCACAGCTCTATTCCCCATGCTTTTTCAAAGATCTCTAACAATGGTTCATCAAACACATCTTCCAGGTCTTTCAGTGCCCAGGGAAGTGATTCAGATGTAGCAAAATATTTCTTGGTGACTTAAGTTCAGCTCTCTGTCAACCATTTTGGAACTATGCTCCCCAGTCTGAAAATGATTTGCTTAATAGGCCAGGAATGTTGATTGGTCATTTTTTTTTCTATAGCATACATTATGCTTGTCCAATCTACTCTCCCTCCCCAACAGTAATTTTGTCCTTTCTTTAATATTTCTTTGCAGCAATTCCATTCAATGTACATTTATAATCTACCATGTGCAAGGCATTGTTTTTGATGGAACAGATATAGATACAAATGGCAAACCACTCTAGTATCTCTAGTGAGAAACCCCCAAATGGGTTCACAGAATCAAATGTGACTGAACAACAATGGTCAACCAACTTCCCATTCTATCTATCTATCTATCTGTCTGTCTGTCTGTCTGTCTGTCTGTCTATCTATCTATCTATCTGTCTGTCTGTCTGTCTGTCTATCTATCTATCTATCTATCTATCTAATAGATCTAATCTATCTATCTATCTAATCGATCTAATCTATCTATCTATCTATCTATCTGTCTGTCTGTCTGTCTGTCTATCTATCTATCTATCTATCTATCTATCTATCTATCTGTCTGTCTATCTATCCATCCACACAAATGAATATATGTAGATATGTGTATAGTACAAATACATTTGTGCGTATATCAATTTCAATTTGTTCAGAGGGTTCTAAACTTGTATGGTCTATCACAACCTTTGCAAAAAAAAAGAAAGAAGTTACTCAGTGTCCCCCTGAAAATATACTTTCTTTAACTCTATAACCTTTATTTTTAACTTGCATCATTTCAAACTACTACTGCCCCACCCACATTATTCTAGTGCCCCCACAGGGCATGATGTTGCCCACTTAGGGCACTTATTCTATATCCCAATGGACAGATATTATTTTGTTTCAAGTGTTTTCTGCTACTAAACGTTACGCCATGAATATTTAAACCTTAGCAAGGTCAAAAAAAAAAGTTTAATAACTTTTCTTTCATAAGTCCATTTTTTTTTCCTTGAGACAGGGCCAAATAATTGCATTATAACAACAAGGTATGAACTATCCAACTTCAACTATTTACACATTTTGTCACTCCCATCCCTTAAGGGGAGAGGGATTTTAGAGGGAGTCTCAAGCATTTTAATTTGTATTCTTCTTATCCTTAATGATTTCAGAATTTTTTAATGCTGTTTTTGCTGATGGCCCAAATTTCATCATTTTCCTCCTAATCATACTTGAAAGATGTAGCTCTTCCTATTTTAGAAAATGTTATAATATTTAAAATCTAGCTCACTCATCCATTTGAAACTAAATGTGGTATAAATCAACTTGGTTTATTTTTTGACAAATGACATTCCAATTTTTCAAGCAGCTCTCTTCACCAAAGGAGTTCTGCCCATAAAGTTAATTTCTTGGGTTTCTCAAATATGGGGAAAACTGTGTTCGTTTGCTTTTAGCTTATCATTGTCTAATACCTTAACTCAATATTTCATTGATCTAATTTCCTACTTTTGAGCAATGTGAAATAGTTCTGATAGGGGATAATATGCAGCAGTGGAAAAATCAGTGACTGGAGTCAGATAAGTCCAGGTTCAAAATCTGCCTCTTTTACATGCTACACATTTAAACTTGAACAAGTCATTAAGCATCAGTTCTTGATGCTTAAATGACTTTTGACTAGATAATGTCTAGGATCCATACCAATGATAAATGTATGATCCAATCACTATTATTACTTTTTCATTTGAAATCCTACATGTCTTTATATCTTACAATGTTTTTTTAATGTTCTCCACATATGTGTGATATACTGATTCCTCCAATACAATTTGCAATTTGATCATGTTCCAAAAAAACTGCCTAGTTAGCTGAATAAGTATAGAACTGTCTTTAAATCAATTTGAGATGCACTATAATTTTTATTGAATTAATATAGCCTACCCAGTAAAAATTAAGAGCCTTCCAATTATTTAAGTTATTATGTTTCTGTAAAAAGTTTTCAATTTTATCTGTAAAAACCGTGATGTCTTGGGTGGTTAACATCCTAATATTTTATGTATTCTAGTTATTGTGTATGAAATGTATTTTTTCAATCTCTCCCTCTTCCTCTTGTTCTTTCATATATTTGGTGGAAGGATAATGATTTTTGAGGGTTTATTGTTTATCTTACTCCTTTACTGAACACTTTAGTTCTCAATTTAAAAAAAAATAGCATTCTCTAAATAACCCATTATATTATTTATTATTCTTGTTCCCTAATTTTTCTATCACTGATATAGCTATCATCTCAAGAATTATATTAAATAATAAATGAGACATTGATATCCTTGCTTTAAACCTCATTTAAGTGAGAAATTTGCCATTGGTTTCATTACAAATAATCAAATGCTTGGTTTTAGGTTAATTATTTTGTTCATATAAATAAAAAAGATTGTTGCTGTTTTGGATATTAGTGATTTAAAAAAAACGGACAACTACAACGTATATAATTTTATCTATGTATTTTAAGGACTTTGTATCTATTTGTTTACATGATTATGCACTTCTATTATTACATTTACAGTTTTCCAGTATTCAATCATCCTTGCATTCCTCGGTTAAATATAACTTTGTTATAGTGAATAATTGCTTTATAATTCTGATAGAGCCATTTACTAATTATTTCATTTAATATCATTACATAAATATTCACTAATGTCATTATGCTAGAATTATTTTTTTCTATTTTGTCTCTTCCTATTTGGTGTTTCAAAACCATGTTTAACTAATACATGGATAATATTGAAGAAAGTGTCTTTTCCTCAATTTTTGAGATTATTTAGCATATGGAATTTTTTGGATATTTTCTAGAATTCACTTTATATCCATACTTTCCCATTTAAAAAAGAATGGAGACTTTTGGTCCTTTTCTAAGTTTTGCTCTCTAATATAGATTTCAAAATTATGCATTTCAGTTGTATCAATTTGTTTATTTCATATTTCTGATCACTGAATTTCTTTAAGATACCTTTTAAGTTGGTTTAGAACAGGAAATAAGGTGTAATAACAATTTCTTTTTTTCCCTACTGGCTATGAATTACTCTATATCTTAAAAAACAAACTGGTTTTCCTCTACCCTCAAAAATAATTAATATCTTGTTTCTCTATATTTTTAATCTTAGTGTTATTTATCATAGGTGTTCAAATGATTCTTAAATTAACTCTTCATGATCTATTATCCAGGACAGGTTTTGATAGTAAATATTTTATATTTTCTTCAATTAAAATCTTTAATTTTAATATTTCCTGTTGTCTCTGATCTGTCTAGTGATTTCAAATTTTAAAGGACTTTTGCTTAGAAAAGTTTTGTATAACTTACGCTAAGCTAATAATTCTCTAAGTCTTTTCTAAGTCTTGATGATATCCAGTTCTTTTCTATAGCACTCTCATTTAAATTGCAATATTTTTAGACTCTTAAAAAACAATCTCTAACTTCATTTTCTCTGTAAATTCTCACTGACTGTGCTTCCCCCTCCTTTCCCCACAAAAGCCTGAATATAATCCTACCAAAGTGGGGTCAGGATAGACCTCTAATGAAATAGAGAACTAACAAATATTCATGAGGAAAAGACCAAAGTTGAGTAGAAAATGTGAAACACAAACACAAGAGTCAAGAGAACATAAAAAGGTAAATACAAGTGAAAAACCATATGGAACTAGAAAAAGATGGAATGTTTATTTTCAAATAGGGACATATGATATACATTTCCCCAAAGGAAAAATAATGTCATTAAGATGTATAGAAACACAAATAGAAACTACAGAAAGGCAATTGCAAAACACTTTTTAATGAAAATAAAGGAAGAAATAAATAATTGAAGAAATAGTAATTGCTTGTGGATAGGTTAGACCAATATAATAAAAAATAATACTACTAAAATTGCTTTATTTATGTAATATTGTGTCAAAATACCAAAATAGTGACTAACTGAACTTGAAAAAAGGAACAAAATTGATATTGAAGGGAATAAAGGTCAAGAATCTCAAGGAAAATAATCCAAAATAGAGGGAAGGAAGAGAGCAAAGCAGTACCACATCTCAGTTAACCGAAAAATTCCTGCTAGTAGGGTAAAGACTCAACACTTGAAAACTGCTAAGAAAACTGGCAAGCAGTATGACAGAAATTATATTTAGACAAAACATTTCACACTATAAAACAAGATAAAGTTCCAAATGAATGTATGAAAATATAAAAGAATACATCATTTGAAAACAATAACAAGTGAGGAACAAGGAAGAAATTACCTTTCACATCTCCATGTGCAAAAAGAGCTCATGACCAAACAAAGATAGAGAGGACTGCAAAAGACAAAATCAACAATTTTGAATAAAGAAATTTTTAAAATTTTGTAAAAATAAAACCAATACTGTGAAGATTAGAAAAGGAATAGTTAACTTAAGGGAAATATTTGTATCAAGCTTCTCAGGTAAAGCATTCATTTCCAGAATATGTAAGGAACTGAATCAGAATACGAATAATTCACTAAATGATAACTTGTCAAAGTGCCATGAACTGTCATAAAAGTGTTTCGAATAATTAATGATTAAGTGCAAATTAAAGCAACTCTGAGTTGCTTCATACTCACCAGACTGGTAAAGATAAAAAGTTAGCAAATATTAAAGGAACTATGGGAAAAAAACCAAATTAACACATTGTTGGTAGAGCTGTGAATTGGAACTATCATGAAAATGTTACTAAATTGTATATATCCTTTGAGTCAGCAATAGCCCTGTTAGACCTAAACCCTCAAAGAGATTGGAGATGAAAAACTCATATGCATGTGTGTCTATTGCAGCTCTTTTTAAAGTTATAGCAGCACTCATATTTGTAGAATAAAAACATGATGCATGACTATAATGGGATATTATGATGTCATAAGAAATTACAAGCATAAATGTTTTAGAGAAACCTTGAAACTTAAATCAACTGATGCAGAGCAGTATCAAGAGAACAATTTATAAAATAAGAACATCTCATAAAACTTAACTTTGGAAGATGTAAAAAAGGGACAAACCATGATTCCAGAGGAATGATGATGAACAACACTACCCACTTCCCAACAGAGAAGTAATACGCAAAACGAGAAAAGAAAACATTTCAGGAAATGGCAAATGTGAAAATGATTGTGATTGGCTATTTTTTTTTCCATTGGGTAGAAACTGAGAAGAGAAAATAATTGCTTGAGTTTTTTGTTTGTTTTTTTTAGTTGACTTCTTCATGTTTCAACTAAAATTCTATCTTGTGCAAGAAATCCTTCCTGGTATGTCTGAATGCTAATAACTTTTTGTTAAATTTCACCAAGTTATCCTGTATGCAATTAGATATGTTGTGTCTCTCTTGATAAATTGTAAACATCTTGAAGGCAGGATTTCATTTTCCTTTCTTTTTATCCTCTGAGCATATGGCATAGATGAAATGTTTAATAAATGTTTACCTTGCTCAATCACTATCAAGGTAGAGAGCAGTGTCAGATAATAAGTGAATATAACATAGGAAGAACTTCGCAGGTTGACAACAGAAGAAAGAGAAGGCACTTAGTAAGGGTCCACCAACTGGTTAGTTTCAGCTTTCTTCTTTCTGTAGCAACCATACCTAAAACCAAGTGGAGTACATAGTGCTAAGCCTGAAGCAGAAACAAGATGCCATAGAATTATAGGATTTTAAAGTAAAGTTGGAAGGAAACCTGGAAATGATCTACTCAAAATTTAATCCCCACTGCAACATACTTGACAGGGGTGCATCCAGCCTCAAGTAGAAGACCTTCCAGCACTTCCTATTAACAGATTGTTCTGATGCATGACTATAATGGGATATTATGATGTCATATAAATAAACTTTTTTCCTGAAATCAAACTGACTTTTACTACCTTGTGACTTCCTCTCATTACTTCAAGTTCTACTCTCTGTAACCAAACAGAACAGGACTAATCATTCTTCAACAAAATAATCCTCAAACATGTAACTTATGTTCACCACCCCCTCCACACATCACCAGATTTCTTCCTCAAGAGTGAACTCAGTTCCTTCAACCACTCTTCCTATAAGATGCAGGTAAGACCCTTCATCAATTTAGTTGTATTGCTCTCTAATTCCCCACCTCACCAAAATCCTTCCTAAAATGAGACACCAAAAACTGAAGGCAATATTTGAGATAAAGTTTTACCAGAACAGAGTATTGGTTTCCTGTTGCCCACTTATTCCTTGAATTGGTGTCTCTCATTACAGCTGAAGATGACAGTACACATTCTAGCTACTATATTACATGATGACTCATACTGAATTTGTGTATACTAAAATCCCTGGGGCACTTTTCAGAACTTCAGTTCAACATTCTTCCTCTCCCCTACCTTATTTTTCTAAATTTTATTTTTGGGTCCAGTATAATTTAATCTTATCAAATTAGATTTAGTACAGAGCTGTAACTTGCAAAGATATTTTTGTATCCAAATTTTAATGCAAAATTTTAACTATCCTTCCCAGCTTTACACCATGTATGAAATTGCCAACCATGCCGTGTATACCATTACGAAAGTTTATTATAACACTGTTCAACAGCATGCATCCAATCATAAATCCCTCAAGTACTCCAGTGGAAACCTGCTTCCAAGTTTTCATGAGTCATTAACAATGAATTTTAATTCTGACCATTCAACCACTGCCAAATCTGTTCTTCATAAATATCATTTGGCCCACATCTCTCAATTTTTATCACAAGAACAGTATGATATATTTAATCAAATTACTTCCAAAAGTTTAAGAAAACTAAAAACAGCATTTCCCTTTTCTACCAGTTTGGTACAAAAGAATATGAAATGAGTCTGGCATGACTTGATTGCACTCACTGCTTCTTGTTAGCAATATATACAAACTACCTCATCAATGAAGCATTACAGAATTTTTTCAAGAATGAAAGAACTAACTTTTCTATGCATTATAGACTCTACTATCTTCCCTTTTTTAAAAAAAAATAAGAACAAGATTTGTATTTCTCAAGTCCCTTGGTAGTTCTGCTATTTTCTACAATTTCTCCAATACCACCAAGTGGCATAGCAATCAATCACATCTGTGAGTTCTTTCAGCTGCCAAGATTATAGTTCATCTTGGGCCAGGTGACTTAAATTCATCAAGATCTGCTTGGTGCTCTTTTATTATCTCACTAATCTTGGCTATCAACAACCCATTAAATATTTTTATGAGGGTTTCATTTCCAAAAAAGAGGGCATTCTCCTTGGCAGAGAAAATAGAAGTAAAAATTAAAATGAAAAGAAAGTATAGTTTAACGGATAAGGCACGGGACTCAGAGCTAGGAAAACCTGGGTTCACATCCAGCCTCAGATACTAACTCTCCAACATTACGGTTTCTTATGTTCAGATTCCACATCTCTTAAAAAAGGATAATGACAGCATCTAGAGAAGCAGTGTGGAATAATAGAGAAACAATCCTTAGATTCAAAAAGACCTTACTTAGAGTCTGGCTTCACATACATACTGCCTATGTCACCTTGAGTAAGAACCAATCTCTCAGTGCCTTAGCTCCCAAAATTGCAGAATTTATGTTTCAGAGATGGACTTCCATCCTGGGAAGTCCCTTTGCCAATGAAATCACTGTAATCAATGTAATTAGAGTGTGTACATCACAGTGTTGCAGAAAAAAAAATCAGATAAGATCTATGAAATGCTTTGCAAATTCAATGCTTTCAGTTCATGTCTGGCCTCAGACACTTACTAGCTACGTGACCCTGGGCAAGTCACTTAACCCTCTTTGTCTCAGTTTCCTCAACCATAAAAGGAGCTGGAGAAAGAAGCAGCAAACAACTAAAGGGGATCATGAAGAGCTGAACACAACTGAAAAACAACTGAACAGCAATGAGTTTTTCTTACCAGACTTAGCTCTTTCTGAGTTTTAGTACTTCCTAATACTATTTTTTCCAGGAATGTTAGATTCTTAAATTTAACATTTAAGACCCATCCTTCCATCTTCTGCATATGTTTTTTTTTTAATCTTAGTGGTTTTGTTGGTTTAATATGTACCCAAATAGGTCTCTTGAAATAAGTTCATTTTCCTTCTTCACCAAAATTGTTTCTCTTTTGATCCTCTGAATTTGATCCTTATGCTTACTTCGCAAATAAATTCCTCTATAGAATTTTAACCCAAGAACTCCAGTTGCTCCTATTTATCTCCAGGATCAAATATAAACTACTCTATTTGCCATTTAAAAATCTTTACAACCTAGACTCTTCCCATTTGTCCAATCTTCTTATACATTAGTCCCTTTGAGTTCCATGCATACTGATCTACCAGCTAGGCAGCATGTACAGTGTTTCAATATCTTTCCACTAACTGTTACTCATGATTGCATCACATTCCCTCCTCATCTCTGTCTCTTGAAATCTTGCTTTTGTTTCCAACTGAGATCAAATGACATCTTCATTATTTTTTTCTGTATGCTCCGCAGTCCAAGTCTGAGGACATTTTCAGCTGGGGAGTTGGATTGGGGTGGTATGCCTGTCAAATCCCACAGAAGTTGTCCTAAAGCAAGCTCAGGGAATGCAGAATACTCCTAAAGAGTAGAAGAGCAAATGCTCATTTGATCTTGATTTTCAGTATGAATGCAGATAATGGAAGCAGATTTGGAGATCTTTAACTAAGAGAATCAGAAAAGCTTCACTTTCCAAGATGACTTTATGTTCATTGTATATTCTCTATGGACTCATGTGGGCACTTATTCTCCCGGATTGGAACACAAACTCCTTGAAGTAGGGACTCTTTTACCCTTCTCCCTAGAACTTAGCACAATGCCCTGCCTAGAAAAAATACTTAATACATGCCTATTGATTATTGATTAATTAATTGATACTTTTAAATTGCTCAAAAATAATTTTGGTTGATTAGAATTCAATTTAGATATGATTGAACCAACAAAAACTATCAAGTGTTTTAATATTGTCATACAGTGTGAAAATGACTTAATAAGCTATGTACATAAAGCACTTTGCATTATATAGATACTAGTTATTATTAAATTATTAGTTATAATATTAAAAAATAGAGTTTAAGATGATTTGTTTAAAAGAAATGTATAGTACAGGCATATTGTGAAAAATAGTAATAACTAGTGTCTTAGATGTTTCATTGTTCAATTTCTAACTGTGCCATGGGAAATATGAGCAAAATTTGACAAAATTAATTCTATCTCTCCCTGCATTCGAATCTGCAATTATAGTCATTGATTGATCATATTCAATGATTAAATACACTATGACACCAAAGAAAACAAGAGCACAGAAAAGAAAGCAGAAGAGAAGGATTCCAATTTTTTTCAAAGTTCTTTTGTGCTCATTCTGGCCAAAGATGAGACTTGTGAAAGCTTTAGATAATGATTTCAGTGAAGCAATTTTCCTTGATAATTCACAGAAGAGATCTAATCAGTCTAGGTTACATGTTCCCAATTTCAAAATATTTTATTTTAGAAATGTTAGTATTTATTTCAGACATATATACTAAGAATGAAAGCTATCATCTGTTGTAAAGAATGGTGAGCTATAACCTTTCAAAAACTACTATTCTTTGAGCTGTTGTACTTCAGAAAGAAAAAAAAATCTATACTCTTCATATTACAAGTCATTATTATGCTAAGTAATGCCCGATTTTCCTCATTTACAAGAAAATTTAAAAATAAAACTTGATTGAAAAGCTTAGGAGTATGATCAGTCTTAAAGATAAAAATATTTTTACTTTAAATTTACTATAATTTTTGATGAGTGACTAAAGACTGAAATAGTTTCATTAAACAAACAAATTAGAAGATAAGTGATATGCTTATTGGGGTCACATAATACTAGTTAGGAAGGAATATAAAGGTTCTTTCCTTTTTAGGCATGAAATTTTAACTCTACTTCCAAGCAAATAATGAATTATTATACTTATTGTCAATACAGCATCCAAATGATTCAGCCAGTATTTTGAGATTTCTTTGCTTAGATGGATGTGAGTTCCTGGCTTAGAGATACAAAGAAAGAAATTGTTTCTAATGTTAACATTCTTTACAGGAAACTCTACCATGTTCTAATCTAAACTTTGAACCAGAAAGGGAAGGTGTAAATGAATATGTATACAATTTCTTTATTGTAAATTACACAATTTATTTTTCAGGTCTCAATATTCTTGTCCACAAGAATTTGAAATTGACATTTTCTCCCCATCTGTCTCCACCCCTATTCCAGGCCAGCATGCACCCCATCACCCACTCCTCTAGTCTGTCCTCCCTTCTATTATCTCCCTCCCTTCTTCCATCCCCTTCCCTCTATTTTCCTGTAGGGCAAAATAGTTTACTATACCCCACTGCCTATATATCTAATTTTCCAGTTACATGCTAAAAAATTTTTCAGCATTCATTCTCAAATCTTTGAGTTCCATATTTTCTCCCTTCCTCCCTCCCCATCCACTATCATTTAGAAAAGAAGAAATTCATTATAGATCATAAATGTATAACAATGCAAAACACTCCCATAAGTTATGTTGTAAAAGACTAACCACATTTCCCTATGTTCTATCCTGCCCTCCATTTATTCCATTCACTCCCCTAATGTGGCCTTCCACAAAAATGTTTGCTTCTAATTATTCCTTTCATGAATTAACTATCCCTTCTATTATCTTCTCTCTCTTACTCCCTTCATCTTTGCCTTCCTGCAGGGTAAAATAGATTTCCAAAACCAACTGTATGTTGGTGATTCCCTCCATAAGCCAAAATCCATGAGAATAAGGCTCATTTATTTCCTTTCATCTTCTGCTTCTTCCCCTCCACTGTAAAAAAATCTTCCTTCCTTTCATAGGAGAGACTATTTGCTACATTCTACCTCACCCTTTCTCTTACACCTAGAACATTCCACTCAAAAGTATATTTTACTTTTTAGGTATTCTCCCTTCATATTCAGCTCATCCTGTGCCTCTGTCTATATACACACACATATGTCTGTGTTTATCTCTGTGTGTGTATATATATATAATATGTGTCTACATATATGTATATATGAACATAAATATATATCCATACATAGGCACATATCTATATATGCATATGTGTATACACACACACACATGTATATACATAAACACACAATGTATATATCCATAACCATATATGTATATATACATCCATGTACACATATATGTATACATGTTTACGCACATATAACATACGCATGCATACCCATACAAACCTACATAAATATATATACATATACATATACCCTCTAACTACGTTAATACTGACAGAAGTCTCAGGAGTTATAAATAACATCTTTCCATGTAGGAATGAAAACAAGTCAACTTTAATGAGGTCCTTAAGGCTTCTTTTTCCTGTTTAACTTTTCAAGTTTCTCTTGATTCTTGTATTGAAAGTCAAATTTTCTTTTCAACTCTGCTTCTGTTTTTTTTTTTTTTTGAGTATGATTTATTTATTTAGTTTTAGTTTGCAACAATCATTTCCACAAAATTTAATGTTAAAAATTTTCTCGGGGGGAGGAGCCAAGATGGCAGAGTAGAAAGATTCACTCATGCTAGCTCCAAACACACAGCCCATAAATTACCTGAAAAAAGAACTCCCAACAAATTCTGGAGGAGTGGAAGCCACGCAGCAGTGGAGTGGAGGAGATTTCTGTTCCAGATAGCCCTGAAAAACTGTCACCAAAGGTCTATGACACAAGGGACAGGAGCAGAGCCCATCCCTGCCTTGGCCGTGCGGCACTGAGAGGAGCAGATTGGAACAGACTTCAGGGACGGAATATCCGGTGGCTGAGAAAGTCCCTCCACCCACAGGCACTACAGGTGAGTGAGAGAGACTTCTGGGCTGGCCTAGAGGGGAGCGGGATGTCTCCATAACTCGGGGCCCCCCAGGAGGCAGCAGGAGAGGCAGTGATGGCCAGAGGCTCCCGGACCAGACAGGGACTCACGTCCATTACTGAAGGTCTTTGCATAAACCCCCTAAGGGAACTGAGCCTGGGTGCCGGCTCTGCCCCGACCTGAGAACCTGAATTTACCCAGAATCACCTACCCAGCAAAACTGAGTATAATACTTCAGGGGAAAATATGATATTTCAATGAAATAGAGGACTTTCAAGCATTTTTGATGAAAAGACCAGAGCTGAAAAGAAAATTTGACTTTCCAACAGAACAATGAGAAGAAGCATGACAAAGTAAACAGCAAAGAGAAGTCATAAGGGACTTACCAAAGGTGAACTGTTTACATTCCTGCATGGAAAGACAATATTTGTAACTCTTGAAACTTTTCAGAATCTGGGTAGTTGGTGGGATTACACACACACACACACATACACACACACATGCATGCAACACACACACATACACACATGCATGAACACACAGAGGCAGAGAGCACAGAGTGAATTGAATAGGATGGGATCATATCTTAAAACAATTAATGAAACGATGAGAGAGAAATATATTGGGAGGAGAGAGGATGAAATGGAATGGGGCAAATTATCTCCCATAGAAGAGGCAAGCAGGAGACATTTTAGTGGACGGAAAAAGAAGAGAACTGAGAGAAAAAACATGAAGTTTACTCTCATCAGATTCGACTAAAGGAAGGAATAAAATCTACACTCATTTAGCTATGAAAACCTATCTTACAGTATAGGAAAGTGGGGGAGGAGATAAGCAAGGAGTGGGATGCTGGAAGGGAGGGCAAAGGGAGGAGGGAGCAATTTGAAGTCAACACTTGGGGAGGGACAGGATCAAAAGACAGAAGAGAAACAATGGGGGGCATTGTAGATCAGTGAATCTACTGATCACTGCCCGAAAGAGATCCAAAAAGAGAAAGTCCTAGGACCATTGTGGCCAAATTCCAGAATTCCCAGGTCAAGGAGAAAATATTGCAAGCAGCTAGAAAGAAACAATTCCAGTATTGTGGAAATAAAATCAGGATAACTCAAGATCTAGCAGCTTCTACATTAAGGGATCGAAGGGCATGGAATAGGATATTCCAGAAGTCAATGGAACTAGGACTCAAATCAAGAATCACCTACCCAGCAAAACTGAGTATAATACTTCAGGGGAAAATATGGTCTTTCAATGAAACAGAAGACTTTCAAGCATTCTTGATGAAAAGACCAGAGCTGAAAAGAAAATTTGACTTTCAAACACAAGAATGAGAAGAAGCATGAAAAAGTAAACAGCAAAGAGAAGTCTTAAGGGACTTACAATAAGTGAACTGTTTACATTCCTACATGGAAAGACAATATTTGTAACTCTTAAAACTTTTCAATATCTGGGTAGTTGGTGGGACCACACACACACATGTACACACATGCACGCACACACACATACACACAAGCACACACATACAGAGACAGAGAGCACAGAGTGAATTGAATGGGATGGGACCATATCTTAAAAGAAATTGAGGTAAATGGTGAGAGGGAAATGTAGTGGGAGGAGAGAGGGTGAAATGGAATGGGGTAAATGATCTCTCATTCAAGAGGCAAGCAGGAGACTTTTTAGTGGAGGGAAAAAGAGGAGAGCTGAGAAAAAAAACAAGAAGTTTACCCTCATCACATTCGACTAAAGGAAGGAATAAAATCGACACTCATTTTTGTATGAAAACCTATCTTACAATACAAGAAAGTGGGGGAGAAGGAGAAAAGCAGGGTGGGTGGTTTGATGGAGGGGAGGGCAATGGGAGGAGGGAGCAATTTGACGTTAACATGCGGGGAGGGAAAGGATCAAAAGAGAATAGGAACAATGGGGGGGCAGGATAGGATGGAGGGAAATACAGTTCGTCTTACACAACACAACTATTATGGAAGTCATTTGCAAAACTACACAGATGTGGCCTATATTGAATTGCCTGCCTTCCCAAAGGGAATGTGGGGGGAGGGATGGGGAGAAGTTGGAACTCAAAGTTTTAGGAACAACTGTTGAGTATTGTTCTTGCAACTAGGATATAAAAATACAGGTAATGGGGTATAGAAAGTTATCTTGCCCTACAGGACAAAAGAGAAGATGGGGATAAGGGAGTGGAGGGATATTAGAAAAGAGGCCAGATTGGTGATAGGGGAAATTAGATTGCTCAGTGTATTGGGTGGGGGGAGGGGACAAATGGGGAGAAAATTTGGAGCCAAAATTTTGTGAAAATGAATGTAAAAAGTTTAATAAATAAAAAAAATTAAAAAACAAAATAATTTTTTCTCCCATCTCTCCCCTCCCTTCATCCAATATCATCTTGAAATCTGATTACACTTTCCCCTGATATGCCCTCCTTTCTATTACACTCCTCCCTTTGCTTATCCCCATCTTCTCTCTTTTTTTGTAGGGCAAGATAGATTTCTATACCCCATTAGCCATATTTCTCATTTTCCAATTGTATAGAAATTCTCAACTTTCATTCCTAAAATTTTGAGTTCCAACTTCTCTCATTTCTTCCCATCCCCACTGAGAAGGCAACCAATTCAATACAGGCTATATATGTATAGTTTTGCAAGATTTCTCCAACAGTCATGTTGTATAAGATTAACTATATTTCCCTCCATCCTATCCTGCCCCCATTTATTCTGTTCTCTCTTTTGGCCTTCTCCCTCCCCCAAAGTGTTTATTTTTAATTACTCCCTTTTCGCATTTGCTCTCCTTTCTTCATACCCACCACCCCACTTGTCCCCTCCTCCCCTAGTTTCCTGTAGTGTAAGATAGATTTTCAAACCCAATTGCATGAGCATGTTATTCCTGCATAAGCCAAATATGAAGAGAGCAAACTTCACTTTTTGACCTGTCACCTCCTCCCTTGTCTCCTCCATTGAAAAATCTTTTCCTTGCCTCTTTCATGAGAGATAATTTGCCCCATTTCTCCCACTTTCCTCCCAATATATTTGTCTCTCACCCATGAATTTTATTTTTTTTGGATATCATCCCTTCTTATTCAATTCACCCTGTGCTGTGTGTGTGTGTGTGAGTGTGTGTAATTCCTCCAGCTACCCAAATACTGAGAAGTCTCAAGAGTTACAAATATTAACTTTCCATGTAGCAATGTAAACAGTTCATCTTTAGAAAGTTCCTTATGATTTCTCTTTCCTGTTGACCTTTCCATGCTTCTCTTCACTGTTGCATTCAAAAGCCAAATTTTCTATTCAGTTCTGGACTTTTCATCAAGATAGTTTGAAAGTTCTCTATTTCATCAAATGACCATTTTTTCCCATGAAATATTATACTCAGTTTTGCTCGGTAGGTGATTCTTCATTTTAATCCTGGTTCCTTTGACTTCTGAAATATCATATTCCAAGCCCTGTGATCCCTTAACGTAGAAGCTTCTAGATCTTGTGTTATCCTGATTGTATTTCCACAATACTCAAATTGGTGTTTTTTTAGATGCTTGTAATATTTTCTCCTTGACCTGGAAACTCTGGAATTTGACTATAATATTCCTGGGAGTTCTTCTTCTAAGATCTCTTTCAAGAGGTTATTGGTGGATTCTTCCAATAGTAATTTTACCCTCTGGTTCCAGAATATCAGGGCAGTTTTCCTTGGTAATTTTGTGAAATATGATTTTGATCACATCTTTCAGGTAGTCCCATAATTTTTAAATTGTCTCTCTTGGATCTATTTGCCAGTTCAGTTGTTTGTCCAATGAGATGTTTCACATTATCTTCTATTTTTGAATCTTTTGGTTTTGTTTGGCAAGTACATGGTTTCTTATAAACTCATTAGCTTCCATCTGCTCCATTCTAATTTTTAAAGAACTGTTTTCTTCAGTGCACTTTTGAAGCTCCTTTTCCATTTAACTAATTCTGCTTTTTAAAGTATTCTTCACCTCATTGGCTTTTTTGGCCCTCTTTTGCCAATTCAGTTAGCCTATTTTTAAAAATGTTGCTTTCTTCACCATTTTTGGGTCTCCATTAGCAAGCTGTTGACTTAGTTTTCATGATTTTCTTGCATGGTTCTCATTTCTCTTCCCAATTTTTCCTCCACCTCTCTTATTTGATTTTCAAAATACTTTTTGAGCTCTTACATGGTCTGAGACAATAGCATATTTATTTTCGAGGTTTAGAAAGCCTTGACTTTCTCTGACGGTATGCATTGTTCTTCCTCATCCAAAAGGATGGAAGAAAATACCTGTTCACCAAGAAAGTAACCTTCTATAGTCTTATTTTTTTCCCTTTTTTGGGCATTTTTTCCAGTCAGTTATTTGGCTTTTGAGTTCTTTTTCAAGAGTATGATCTACTCTGTAGATCTGTAAGATCTCAATTCCTCCAAGGTAGTACAATCAAGAGAGAGGAGTTTACTCCTCTCCTGGCCTGTGTTCTGGTCTTGGAGCAACCAAAAACTTTTCTGCCCAGTATCTGGGAGTAGTGGAATTACTTTTCCACGGCTGCCTCCACCTCCACCATACCAACACTCCTCCTCATCCCAGGGCCCAGGTCATGCTTGAGATTCAGATCAGCTTCTCAATTCCCCCAGGGGCTTTAGGTGGAGGGCTCCAAAACTGGATGCTACTCCTTCAGTGGCTGCTGCCTGCAGGGCCAGATCGTGTTCCCTTCTTACTCACATTAAAAAGCTTTCTTACTGACCTTTGAAGCTTTCTTTGGCGTTTGTGCATTGAGGGATCTGAGAACCACTGCTGCTGCTGTAGATTTCGCCCCTGAGGCCTGTTCTGGTCCTGTTCCTCCTGGTGCTGAGCATCCAGGGTTGGGCTGGGCTCTGTGGGCTGTGCTCTGCTCCATGCCCTATGCAATATACTTTTCCTGTCAGTCTTCCATGCTACCTTGGGTTGGAAGCCTCTTTCACTCTGTCATTTTATGGCTTCTGCTGCTCTAGAATTTGTTGTCATTTTTTTCAAGTATTTTATGGGCTGTGGGGGAAGAGCTAGAGTATGTATGTCTTTCTACTCTGCCCACCTTCAGCTCTGTTCTTTTCAAGAGGAATGCTTGGAAGTCCTCTACTTCATGATACTGTATTTTCCCTCTGAAGTATTCTACTCAGTTTTTCTGAATAGGTGATTCTTGGCTTCAATCCTAGCTTCTTGGACTTTTGGAATGTCATGTTCCAAGCTCTTCAATCCCTTAGTGTAGAAGTTACTGGTCCTGTGTTATCTTGACTGTATTTCTACAATACTTAAAATTGTTTCTTTCTGGCTGCTTGCAATATTTTCTCTTTGACCTGGGCACTGGAATTTGCCTAAATATTCCTAGGAGTTTTCTTTTGGGGATCTCTTTCAGAAGGTGATAGGTGAATTATTTCAATATTTATTTTGCCCTCTGTTTCTAGAATATCAGGACAGTTTTCCTTGATAATTTCTTGGAAGATAATGCCTGGCTCTTTTTTTCATCATGGTTTTCAGGTAGACCAATAATTTTTAAATTATCTCTCCTGGATCTATCTATTGGTTGTTTTTCCAATGAAGTATTTCATATTGTCTTCTATTTTTTCATTCTTTTAATTTTGTTTTAAAATGTAGTGGATTCTCATGAAGTCATTAGCTTCCATCTGCTCCATTCTCACTTTAAAGAACTATTTTTTTCAGTGAGTTTTTGAGCCTCCTTTTCCATTTTTCTAATTCTGCTTTTTGTAGCATTCTTTTCCTCGTTGGTTTTTTGGATGTCTTTTGCTGTTTGGTTTATTCTATTACTAAAAGTGTTCTTTTCTTCAGTGTTTTTTTGTGGTCTCCTTTAGCAAGTTGTTGATTCATTTTTCATGATTTTCTTGCATTGCCTTAATTTCTCTTCACAATTTTTCCTCCACCTCTCTTACTTGATTTTCAAAACCCTTTTTGAGCTCTTTCATGGACTGAGAGAATTTCATATTTTTTGAATACTTTGGATATAGAAGCTTTGACCTTGCTGTTTTCCTCTGATGGCATACTTTGCTCTTCCTCATTTGAAAGGATGGAAGAGAATAGCTTTTGACCAAGAAAGTAACTTTCTGCAATCTTATTTTTTCCCCTTTTGGGGGCATTTTCTCAGTCAGTTACTTGTCATGTGAGTCTTTTCTCAAGTGGGGGGTATAGTAGTATCCTAGGATTCAGAGATTTTGTGCACTTGTTCTCTGAGATATCTTTAGGGACCATAAGTTATCAATATGTCAGAGGTGGCACAATCAAGGGAGAGGAGTTTTTTCCTCTCCTGGCCTGTGCTCTTGTTTGTTAGCAACCAGAAGTACTCTTTTATGCCTTGGAACTGTGAGTAGGATTTGCTCTTTACAGCTACCACCAGCTCTGCCATGCTAGTGCTCTCCCTCACCCCAGGACCACCACTTAGGCCTGAGATCTAGATTAGCTGCTCAATTCCTCTGGTGTCTTTAATCTAAGGGATCTAAAAGTGAACATTGATGCTACACCAGCTGCTACTGCTGAGGCTGGGACAGAACTCATTCCCCTCTCACCTAAGTGAAAGAGCTTTCTTCTTGACCTTGGAAGCTGTCTTTGGTGTTTCTTGATTGAGAAATCTGGGAACCTCCTCAGCTGCCCATGATTCTGTGCCCTGAAGCCTACTCCAATCCTTTCCTTGTTGCTTGGCCTACACTGGGCTGTGCTCCACTCTGAGCTCAGTGCAATAGACCTTTCTCATCAACCTTCCAGGCTGTCTTGGACTGCAAATCTATTTAATTCTGCCTTATTGTGACTTCTGCTGCTTCAGATGTTGTTCAGAGTAATTTTTACAGTTATTTTATGGACTATAAGGGGAGAGCTTGAGCAGGTCCATCCTTCTTATGTATACAATTTCTGACAGAACATATAGAAAAATAATACAGTATTATTTCTGTGTGGTTTTAAAATTCAACAAACATTTATCATTAACCTATTATATGTGAGTCATGTATGTCTACTCTGAGACAATGGGTACAATGGGCATAGTTTTCTTGAACAATGATGTTAGACAATTTTTGAGAGATCTACATCCAACACCTTTTTGAGTATTTCACGTAGTTGAAGTAAGCAGTTTAAACAAAAAGAAATCATAGTTTAAAAAAGCATTCCAAAATCAATTATGATACATTGTCAATCCATCACTGCTTGTTCTATCTAGATGATGACTTAATGTTACAAGGGGAAATTTCATTTCCAATAGTTTTCTGTTAGTCAAAATATTTAATCTGATTTTATTTTTATTTTGTCCGGGCCAGTATTTACATTAAGGAAAAATGCCTGCAAAATCATTATCAGAGAAATGTTAATAGTTTAACTAAATTTTATAAAATAGCTGTATTAACTAAAAATTGTTAACATTCATTGCAGTCTTATCTGTCAGTGTTTACGTGAATCAATATTTTATTTGAATATCACAGACATTGAGAGTTTTGTATGATTCACTTTTCATGGTTTCCAGTTAAGTCCATTATTTTAGCATCATGCTATTTGGATTTAAGACACGGTTTTACATAATGAATGATTGTGTTTCATGATGAAATGATAAGCAAAACTTAAATGAGATGCATGTGAAAGAGTGTTGGGCAATGAATAAGAAAACCTCAGTTCTAGTCCTATTATAATTACATTAAAACCATGTTGATTTTGAGGAAGTTGCCTACAAATCTCTTTCTTAATCTAATTGATAATCTATCAATCCTTCATTTCTCAAATGGATAATAATAATTACCCATCTAAACTCACAGGGATCATGTGAAGATAAGTAAGATGCTGCATGTAAAAATGCTTTGAAAACTCAAAGACACTCAAAGGATTTAAGATCTCACTATTATCAATATTACAGATTTTTAATTTTAGTTTACACTCTTTTAAGCATGCATAAATTGAGCTTATGGCACAAGTGAGAGCACCATTGTTTTATTATCTCCATTACACAAAAAGTTATTAATTCTTTTTTTTGGGGGGTGGGAATGGAGGTCAAGACCTATGATTTCATTCATGTTGGAAATCACTCAGTATAGAAATTCTCTCCGCTGATATAGATTTGCAGATTATCTTGAACTATGTCTCAGCAGAGTATTGAGAGGTTAACACTGTTGGCTGTAGACCAAGAGATAGTATGGACCAGTCAGAATTTTAAAGGAGGACTTTTGACTCCAAGGCTACTAGCTATACTGTGTTGCACATAAATGTACAGACAGTAGTTAATTGGATTGGCCAATTTCTTTCACTCAGTACTATAGCCTTCATATACCTGTATTTCATGGCAGTATGATCATGAAATCTGAATTAGAAAGCAGTGAAAAAAAATAAATTCTGTACTAAATATAAATTAAACCCATTACTACCATAAACTAATATACTTCAAATAAACTGAGAAAATGAATGACTAGTGCTGATTTTATGGGATAGATGCAGTGGTCTGAAATATATAAAGATGTCAGAACTAGATGATGAGTTTCATGAGAAGCAAATCAACAGTCATAACCCTAGTTATCTGTTAGGCTAATAAATTGTATGCTAATAAGTTGCTTAAAACAACGAAAGTCATGTTTGCAATATGTAGACCAAGGATATTGTAAAGACCTTAAAGTGAATTCCCTTTTCAAAATACAATTGAAATAAGACTGCAGAAAAATTAAGTGGCAATGTGCTATGTCACATATTTCTATGATTTTTTGTTTAAATATTATGGGTAGATTTTTACATACACTTCCCAACAAAGACTCAATAAAGTACATCCTACAAAGTACATTCTCTCAAAACAGTTAGGCAAAATTTCCTAACAGTATTATTATAACTGGTAGCAAATATAGCATGTTAATTTTCTGTTCTTTCATTCTAATTACTTTCAATTTTTTGACTTGGGAAATTTGTATTTTTGTGTTTATTTTGAATTTGTTAATTTGCTCATTTTTTGGAGTCTTTTTATTTAGTTTCATGGACAACTCATTATTATTTCTCTCTTTTATTGATAAAGTGTTCAGAGTTACATAAATTATCCCCCTAACACTGCTTTAACTATATTACACAATTTTAGTATATTGCCTCATTGATATAATTTTATTCAAAATATTTTGTTCTTTTAGTGTTTTATTGTTTGATTTTACCATTAGGTAAATGTCTCCATCTAAGTCTACTTTCTATTTTTTGCTTATTGATTACAATTTTGAGAATATGAGTTATGATTTCTTTTTTTTTGAATTTTTATTTTATTTATTTAATTTTTTACATTCATTTTCACAAATTTTTTGGGTTCCCAATTTTCTCCCCTTTTATCCCCTCCCCCCACCCCAATACCCCAAGCAATCTAATTTTCCCTATCTCCAATCTGCCCTCTCTTCTGTCATCCCTCCCTTCTCTTGTCTCCCTCTTCTCTTTTCTCCTGTAGGGCCAGATGACTTTCTGTTCCTCATTAACTGTATGTCTTCTTTCCTAATAGTAACAACAATACTAAACAGTTTTTCGTAAAACTTTGAGTTCCAAATTCTCCCCATCCCTCCCTCTCCACCCATTCCCTTTGGGTCGGCAGGCAATTCAATTTAGGCCCTATCTGTGTAGTTTTGCAAATGACTTCCCTGATAGTCGTGTTGTGTAAGACTAACTGGATTACCATCCATCCTAACGTGCCCCTCATTGTTTCTCTTCTGTCTCTTGATCCTGTCCCTCCCCAAGTGTTGACTTCAAATTGCTCCCTCCTCCCTTTGCCCTCTGCTCCATCATCCCCTCCCTTGCAATATCTCCTTCTCCCCCACTTTCTTATACTGTAAGATAGGTTTTCATACCAAAATGAGTGTGCATTTCACTCCTTCGTTTAGTCAAATGTGATGAGGGTAAACTCCTTGGTTTTTTTTTTTTCTCAGCTCTCCTCTTTTTCCCTCAACTAAGAAAAACTCTTACCTGCCTCTTAAATGACATATAGTTACCCCCTTCGCTTTCCCTCTCTTTCCTCCCCCTACATTTCTCTCTCACCATTTACCTTAGTTTCTTTTAAAGTATGGTCACATCCTATTCAGTTCAATCTGTGCTCTCTATCTCTGTATGTGTGTGCATGTGTGTATGTGTGTGCATGCGTGTACATGTGTATGTGTGGTCCCACCAACTACCCAGATACTGAAAAGTTTTAAGAGTTAGAAATATTGTCTTTCCCTGTATGAATGTAAACAGTTCACTTCTGGTAAGTCCCTTAAGACTTCTCTTTGCTGTTTACTTTTTCATGCTTCTTCTCATTCTTGTGTTTGAAAGTCAAATTTTCTTTTCAGCTCTGGTCTTTTCATTAAGAATGATTGAAAGTCCTCTGTTTCATTGAAAGACCATATTTTCCCTTGAAGTATTATACTCAGTTTAGCTGGGTAGGTGATTCTTGGTTTGAGTCCTAGTTCCTTTGCCTTCTGGAATATCCTATTCCACGTCCTTCGATCCCTTAATGTAGAAGCTGCTAGATCTTGAGTTATCCTGATTGTATTTCCACAGTACTGGAATTGTTTCTTTCTAGCTGCTTGCAAGATTTTTTCCTTGAGCTGGAAGTTCTGGAATTTGGCCACAATGTTCCTAGAAGTTTCTCTTTTTGGATCTCTTTCAGGTGGTGATCGATGGATTCTTTCAATACTTATTTTGCCCTCTGGTTCTAGAATGTCTGGGCAGTTTTCCTTGATAATTTCATGGAAGATGATGTCTAGGCTCTTTTTTTGATCATGAGTTTCAGGTAGTCCCATAATTTTTAAATTGTCTCTCCTGGATCTATTTTCCAGGTCAGTTGTTTTTCCCATGAGATATTTCACATTCTCTTCCATTTTTTCATTCTTTTGATTTTGTTTGGTGATTTCTTGGTTTCTCATAAAGTCATTAGACTCCATCTGCTCCATTCTAATTTTGAGAGAACTATTAAATTCAGTGAGCTTTTGAGCCTCTTTTTCCATTTGGCTCATTCTGCTTTTGAAAGCATTCTTCTCCTCATTGGCTTTTTGAACCTCCTTTGCCAATTGAGTGAGCCTATTTTTCAAGGTGTTAATTTCCTCAGCATTTTTTTGGGTCTCCTTTACCAAGGTATTGACCCGATTTTCATACTTTTCTTGTATCTCTCTCATTTCTCTTCCCAGTTTTTCCTCCACCTGTCTAACTTGCTTTTCAAAATCCTTTTTGAGCTGTTCCAGGGCCTGAGCCCACCTGCCACCCCCCTGGGGTGTCTGGGGTACTGAGGCCCCGCCCTCCACCTCTTTCCCTGATGGCAAGGATATGTCCTCATCATCAGATCCGAAGGTCGGGATCATTTGCATTTGTTGGAAAAAACTCTCTAAAGTCTTATTTTTCTTCCCTTTTCTAAGCATTTTCCCAGCCAGTTACTTGACTTCTGAGATTCTTTTCCACCCCCGCTTGGATCCGCCCAGCTAGTGCTTGGCCTCTGAGATTTAAATGGGCTTTCCTCCTGCCAGCTGTCAATCAGTGAGCTTTAGTTCAGGTGCTGGGTTGGGGGCAGGGCCACCTCCCAGACTCTGATCCCTCGGGGGCTTTATGCAGAGATTTTCAGGAATGGAGCTGGTGGGGGTGGGGTGGGGGGGCCCGCCTCCCAATCTCAGTTCCCTTGGGGGTTTTGAGCAGAAGCCTTCAGTAATAGAGCGGGGTGGGGGCAGGGCAGTCTCCCAGGCTCAGCTCCGTCAGGTTTTATGCGGGAATCTTCCGTAACGAAGATCCTGCCTGGTGCAGGGGGATTCCTGAGTCCTGGGCCGCTGCCGCCTCAGCCGCCGCCCACACCTCTGTCTCCGCCGCATCCTGCCCCCGTCTCTGCCCCTGCCGCTTCCTCCCGAGGGGGCCCGAGTCACAGAGACGCCCTGCTTCCCCTCTCCTCCAGCCCGGCCTTCTTTCTCACTGACCTGTAGCTTCTGTGGGCGGAGGGACTTTCCAGGCTGCCGGAGCTTCCGTCTCTGAAGCCTGCTCGGATCAGCTTCTCTGGGGCCGCGGCCAGGGCAGCGCTGGGGGTGGGGTCCACTTTCCAGGGCACGCTGGACCCTGGGGACGGGTCTCCAGGGCTCCCCTGAATGGAAATCTCTTCCACTCTGCTTCTGTACACCTTGTATTGACCCAGAAGTTATGGGGGACTCTTTTTACATTAATTCTATGGGCTTTTCGTTTCGCAGCTCGTAAATGTGCGTCCTTCTACTCCGCCATATTGGCTCCGCCCCCATGAGTTATGATTTCTAAAGAATATGCTTAACATGTTTGGTTTGTGGCATTTATAATATCTCTTATGGTCTAGAAAGTAATCATGTATTTTTTTTTTTTTGTAATGATGCTGGGAGATGCTTAAAGCAGATACATGCTTTCGTATTCTTAATTAACAGTCACCATGGACTGATGATTATTGAATTCTATTCTGAACTTCCATTTCATAAGAGGCCTCAGCTATGTTAAATGCTTATAAACTGACTGACTCATTAACTGACTGATAATATTGCTTACAACTTTCAACTCACCTTCGATTTTTTTCAAACTCCACCTTACTTGTCTATCCCCATCACATTCCAGCTTTCCTTTATCTTCTGTATGTCCCGAGTGGAATTAAATAGAGTAGGGGCCATCAGGTAGGAGCCAAAATGGCAGAGAAAGCAGGAATTCACCTGAGCTCTCCCTAAATTCCTCCAAAGGCCTTTGAATAATGCCCTAAAACAAATTCTGGAGAGGAAGAACCCACAAAAACACAGGATGAAACAATTTTCTAAGTCCAAAAGAACTTAAAAGAACTTAAAACTTTTGTCAGGAAAGGTCTGCCACACCAGGGTGAGAATGGATCACAGTCTAGTGCAGGCTGAGTCAGAGCAGACCAGGCACCACATAACCAGGAGAAGTACTTGTGAATGAATGGCTACTTGTAGAGCTCTCAGACCATAGATTGCAAGGGGATTGAATAATATACTCAGAAAACCCCTGACAGTGTGCCTTCCACCCTGAAAGCAGAGCCCCACTTTTGCAGAGTTGAAAGTCAATATATTCTGATTACTATGGTGACAAAAAAGATCAAAACACATATTCAGAAGACAGCAAAGTCAAATTTCTACACCCAAAGCCTCCAAGAAAAATATGGCCATGGAAGAGTTCAAAAGGGATTTTAAAAATCAAGTAAGAGAGGTTGAGGAAAAATTGGGAAGAGAAATGAGAGTGATGCAAAAAAAATCATAAAAGAGTGAACAGTTTGGTAATTGAGGCATAAAAAATACTGAAGAAAATAACAACTTTAAAAACAGAATAGGCCAAATGACAAAAGAAGTACAAAAATTTAATGAGGAAAAGAATGTCTTGAAAAGCAGAACTGGCCAAATGTGAAAAGAAGCACAAAAAAATCATTGAAGAAAAGAACTCATTCAAGAAGAGAATTGGCCAAATGGAAAAGGAGATACAAAACCACATTGAAAAAAATTCCTTAAAAATTAGAAATGCAAGTCAGTGCTAATGACTCTATAAGATATCAAGATACAATAAAACAAAACAAAAAGAATGAAAAAAATTGAAGACAATATGAAATATCTTAGAAAAACAACTGACCTGGAAAATAAGTACAGGAGAGATAATTGAAAAATCATTGGACTTCCTGAAAGCCATGACAAAATATAAAGAGTTTAGACATCATCTTTCAAGATATTTTCAAGGAAAACTGCTCTGACATTTTAGAACCAGAGGTTAAAATAGAAATGAAAAGAATCCATTGGTCATCTCCTAAAAGGGATCTCAAGAAAACTGTCAGAACTATTACAGAGCTCCCAGGATAAGGAACAAATATTGCAAGCACCCAGAAAGAAACAATTCAAGTATCATGGAGGCATAGGCAGGATAACACAAGATTTAGCAGCTTCTACATTAAATGATCATAGGACTTGGATTATAATATTCTGGAGGGTAAAAGGATCTAAGATTATAACCAAGAATCATCTACCCTGGAAAACAGCATAATCAAAAAATGGATATTCAAGGAAATAGAGGATTTTCAAGCATTCTTGATAAAAAGAACAAAGTAGAATAGAAAATCTGATTTCTAAATACAAGACTCAAGAGAAGCATAAACATGCAAACGGGAAAGAGAAATCATGAAAGATTTAGTAGGTTTAAGTTTACATTTCTAGATGGAAGGGAAGGAATGGGACAAGAGAATGGGGGATAATTGAAGGGAGGGAAGTTTCGGGGAAAGGGTCATGGGAAGTAGAACACTTTTGAGGATGGATAGTGTGAAAGGAGGAAGAACAGAATAAACAAGAAGGAAGTAGGAAGAAGGGCATACAATAGCAATCAAAATTGTGAAAATAATTTGAAGCAAGTTTCTCTGATAAAGTCCACATCTCTCAACGTTATAGAAAAATGAGTCAAATGTATGTAAATGAGAGCCACTTCCAATTGACAGACGATAAAAATTTTTGAACAATTTTCAGCTCTCTATAGTTATATGAAAAAGTGTTCCAAATCACTATTGATTGAAGAAATGCAAACTAAAATAATACTGAGGTACTACCTCATACCTATTGCATTGGCCAATGGGACAGAACAGGAGAACAATGAATGTTGGAGGGAATGTGGGAAAATTGGGACACTAGTGTGCCATATGTGGAGTTGTAGACTGATTCAACCATTATGTAGAACAATTTGGAACTATGCCCAAATATTTATAGCAGCTCTTTCCTGATGGCAAAGAATTAGAAATCGAAGAAATGTCCATCAAATGTGGAATGTTTGAATGTGTGGTATATGATGGTGATGGAATACTATTGTGATAGAAGAAATGGTGAGCTAAATGTTCTCAGAAAAAACTTGGGGAGGTTTACATGAACTGATGCAAAGGGAAATGAGTAGAAATAGGATAATATTGTAACAGTAATATTGTAAGATGATCAACTGTGAATGACAGCTATTATAAACAATACAATGATCCAAGAAAACTCTGAAGGACTTTTGAAAAACCTTATGCATCTCCAGAGAAATAAATGATGGAATTTGAACACAGATCGAAGCATGTTTTTTTTTTTTTAAACTTTATTTATTTTTCTGGGCTTTTTATTTTGGTCTATGATTCCTTTTACAACATGACTAATAGGGAAAATTTGTTTTGCATGATTATACATGCATAACCTATATAAATTGCTTGCCTTCTCAATGAAGGAGTTTTAGAGGGAGGAAAAGAATTTAGAACTCAATTTTTTAAATGAATGATTAAAATCATTATACATGTATTTGGGGGAAAGTAAAATATTAAACTTTTGAAAAATTGAGTAGGCACCATGCTCTTTTCTTGTTTTTGAATCTTCAGAGCTTAAGGTAGTGTTTTAGCATATTTAGCTCTTAGTAAATACTGTCCCTAGCATTCTGCTAAGATCCATAATTTTCCATGCTTACTTTTTGGTTAGATTTGTTTGTCGAAGATACATCAATATCATCTATATTAATTGTCTTGAGAGCTTACTGTTTGCAATTCAGTTAGCTTTTTATGCATTTAATGTAGTGTTATTTCCTTTAGTTTATATCTATATGCCACATTGAAATTTATTTTATTGTATATAACCTTAGGTATCATGTAATTTCCATAATTTTTCCCTTAACTGCATATGTTTATACTTCTTCCTTTTCTGAAATAATGGTCACTTTGGATTCAGCTTTGAATTCCATTTGGATTCAGCTTAAGCATTTATTCTATTCTAGGCCCTCATCTTATTTCCATGTGAATCATTTTTGCTTTAACTGTGTTTCCTGTATGCAAAATTTTGCTGGCTTTGTTTTTTGTCTCATATAACCACCTTTTCAATCTTGTTGCTGAATCTTTCCTATTAAAATTAGCATTTATCATTGGTAAACTTGTTTTTCTCTCCATCAAAATTTGTTACTTTATCTCTTTAAAATTGAAAACAGTAATATTTTTAAAGTATCTGCTCCCTCCCTCACCTTGCTTTTCATGGAAGAATCCAATCCTATGTCTAAATATCTTAGGAGCATAGCTTTAGACCTTGGAAGGGAATTTAGAGGTCAACTATTATAACCCCTTTTTATGATGAGGGACCTGACTCCAAAGGAAACCTGTCCAAGGACATGAAATAAGTACCAGAACACCCACATATTTTTATTAAACTATGATACCCCTTTCTTCTCCCTTCTCTCCCATTTAAGACATTAACAATTGGTTTTTCCTTCACTTTGTGTTGAGACTTGAGGGTGTTTTTTGCTGTTGTTGCTTGTTTTTTTTTGTGTGTGTGTGTAAATCAATACTATACTACCCACTATTTCTTTCCAAGATGGGCCCTTAGACACAAATATTCTTTTTTATTTTCCTACTCCTGCTATGTCCAGTCTCTTGCTCAATTTATACTTGTTTTATTTTTATGTGATATGGTACTTTTCTTGCTGTTTGAAGGTTATGAATGGGGATCTAGGTTTAGACTCAAAAAATTCTAAGTTTATGGATATTTATTGTGCTTTATTTTAATTTGTGAGATGTTTAAAAACCCATTTTGGATTCAAAGATGAGAATATGAAGTAAGTTTCAAGTGTTGAAGTTGTATCTAATCCTAGTTCCCCAGACCACCATCACCTCTTTTAAATATTGTAGTAAGTTTATAAGTACTAGAATAAGATGACAAAGTAGTAGGCAATAATATTGCAAAAGGAAATCTAGATATCACTTATAGACTGTTCCATAAATTATGGAAGAAAACATCTATTTGCTAACTGTCTCATAAATTAGAGGAAGGAAGGGACCACTTACTAAAATCTGTGTCATAAGATCAGCTGAACACCAGAAAACAAATATCCTAATGAACTAACTCTAAGGTGTGGCTGACAATTTTGAGATAATATGGATAACTTAATAAACCAACCCTAAGGTGGTATGGAAAAGAGTTAGTCTGTGCACTTCCCACAAAAACCCTATAAAATGACACCCCACTTGCTTGCTCTGGGTTTATGTTGCAGAGTGTACCCAATTCCAAAACGACAGTTACTTAACAGTCTCTCTGAACCCCTCCTCCCCATTCTCTTACTCATGTTCCTGCTTCCTTCCACCATCCCAAAGTTCATCTGACTCTGCATTTCCTATGTCATTTCCCTGTGTACTTTCTTTGCCTTATTGAAGTAATTGTTTAAACCTTATTCCCTACTAGATGGCATAATGATCTTTCTCACTGAGCATTAAAAACCTGGATTTATGTTTCCCCACTTTGACCCAGAGAAACCCCAAAAGCCTCTTTCTTTTAGGCATAAACTGGGAGCAACAAGTCTGAGACTATAAGCTATTCACAAGCTGGGATTAATGAATTAATGTGATGCAAAGCAAGGGTATCCCCTCTGAGGAATTTTTTTTTCCATTTTTCTAGGGTGATAATAAATCAATTGATAATGCCAGAAATCAATGGACATTTCACTATGTGTCACTTTTCTTTTCATTAGGCCATCTTGACTCTAATACCATTACATCCATGCCTGTCTATCATTGCAGCCTATATCAAAATGCCTTCCAAGCCCATCCACCCCCCCACTAATACACTTTATGCTTTAGCCAAACTACAGAATTTCGTATGGGGTTCCGTGAACACATTTTATACTTTCTCACCTCTGTGATTTAGCTTGTATCATCCTTATCTTGGAATTTTTTTCCTATCTATGTGAGAGTATAACATCATGGATAGTGTACTGGACTCAAGGTGAAGACTGAACACTCAAATTCCACCTCTCTTTCTTACTACCAATGTGAGTAAGACAAGTCATTTAAGCTCTGCGAGTTTGTTTTCTCGTCTGTAAAATAAGGGTAGTATCTATATTACCATCCTCACAATGATTCTGTAAGGCTCAAATAAGACAATGTATGTCAGTTCAGTTATCATCATTTCCACATGCTAAAACTACCTGGACACATAATAAGTACTTATAAAAATGCTTGTTATCTAACTCCTTCAAATCCCAAATCACGTCACCTTTTTGTGAAGGCTTTCACTCAACTACTACCATCCCAATCAAAACTAATATTTCTTCCTCAAAATATTTATAGTATTTTGTACTACTGATTATATTCCATTTTGTATTAAAAATAATGTGTGAATATGACTTCTCTCTTGTTCAGTTCTAAGCCTCATGAGGTTCAGGACCTTGCTTTATACATCCTTGAATTCCCAAGCAAGGAACATTCCAATTTTCAGGGACAGTAAGCTGAAGGTCATGTTTTCTTTCTCTAGCTCTTTGTTGGTCCATTGAAAAGAAGCAGTGGAAAAAGTAGGGACTTATGGGGATAGATTTAGGGATCTTCCTCTGATAGATACAGTTGGAGTATCCTTTCTAGGGGAGTTAGAAAGTCTCTGGTATTTCTCCAAGACCAGCCAAAACCACTAAGCAGAAATCATATCCCTATGTTTTATGTGTATACATTGCACCTACAGAGTAACAGTAAACATATGGATTCTTCTTTCTCTTCTGGCTTTTTTAGTAAAACTGTTAGCAGATAGCAAAGTATTCCGAAGGTTAAAGAAAAGTGAATAAGAATCACATGGATAATTAGCTCCTAATTATGCTAAGGGAAGAGCAATGAAAATAAACTTTTGTATAGTGTTTGCTATGTGCCAAACTTTTTAAATTTTATCTCATTTGATTTTCCCAGCAATTCTGTGAGGTAGCTTCTGTAATCCACACTTTAAAATTGAAGAAACTGAAACAAACAAAGGCTAAGTGACTTTTCTAGGGTCACAGATATCAGTAAATGATGCTAGATTTGAGCTCAGGTTTTATGATACAATAAAATAAATATTTATTAATCACCTACTACATGCCAGGCACTATGCTAAGAAATGGGAATACAAACAAAAAAAAAAGGATCTTACAATCTAATGAGGGAAGGTAATATATAAAAGGAAATTGAAAAGGTGAGGATAACAGAGGGCAGTGGGCATGGGGGCATTATAATATTTGTATTTGATTACATGTGTATTTTAAAGCAAGTAGAACGACAGCTGGTGACAAATGAAAAGGTAACTGAGATTTTACATTCTCTATAAATTTTAGGGAGACTGGAGAAAGAGCATTTTGCTCCTTCCCTAAACTCTCCAGTCAAAGAAGCTGAGGCAACTTGGGGTACTAAGAAGGTGTGAGCGAAAAGCTGAAGTAATTTCAAGGTGAATAAGTTTTCTACTCTTGAGTTTGGTGAAAGGAATAGGGAGGAAATGATAACGGTGGTGGTAGTGGAGCTGAAACCAAGTAGAGTAGCTGGTGGGAAAATGAGGCTCTCCTGACTCCAGACTCAAAGCTCTATTCACTGGGCCACCTATGTACTAGTAAATAAGAACAGATTTATACAAACAATTTAATACCTAATTTCTTAAAGTCAAGGATTTGAATTTTAGTTTTCTCATATATATAGAAAATAAAAGGAAGCAACTAATTGGATAGAAATATTACTTATATATGCATGTGTCATTAAATAGTTAATAACTAGTACTTGAGCTAGAGCTTTATCATAATATTCTCTTTCATTCAAGTTTGTAAACAGAAGGAAGGAAAGTATTCATTCCAGACATTTCTCCCAGTGTTTAGAGGATTTTTGAGGCAAAAGGGGAGACAACTATAGTTTTCTTTCCGGTGGAGTTGTATGAACTCTCATGGCCCCTTTTCATATTCTGCATTATTCAGTAAAAGCTTATATAAGACATGAGAGCAACATTCCAACATCATAAATACTTTTACTCTAATGAGTTTTGACTTTAAAAAAAAGCAAATTTTAGTTTGTTCAATTACATTCAATGTATGAAGTACAGAGAACAGGATTGGGGAGAACTGGCTTAATGGCAGTTTAGTGGGATTATGAAATCTAGAGGTTTGACATGAACACAAGTCAGTGTGACCTGACGCTACAGCCATTCCAGGATTCTCATTTTTAACTGTTGACATCCTACCCATTCTTCAACATCAAATTTAAATTCTTCCTCATGAAGTACTTGTTTGCTCCCCCAGCCTGGACTGATTTCTTACTAATGTGATCACATACTATTTTGTAAATCAAACATCTAAGCATCCAACACTATACTGGAATACAACTACAAAAGTAAGAAATTCCTTGGCTTTAAGAGTTGACATTTTACCTGAAGGAATACAACATATTGATAGATAAGTAAAGATAATACAATATATCAATTATTGATTATATTATTTATTGTTTATAGTATTATATTAATTATAATACTTTTGTAATGTAAATATATTTATATAATACTTATATATTATATAATATTTATTATAATATTATAATACAATATAACAAATACAAATAAAATACAAAATTAATTAGACGCAGTGAAGGAAGGTGGATGGAGAGATTGCTTCAAAGTGAGAAATATTTAGGTTCACATCCTACCTAGAATGGCTGTGTGATCCTAGGCAAGTTGATTAACCTCTTGGTTCCCCCAGATAAATCTCTAAGACTAAAAATTACATACACATAAAGAGCAGACTTGCACTGGTAAGAGGGAGATGTTTTTATCAAGAGTTTCCCACACCAAGGAAAACACAGGTTTTAACCTTATTCCTTTATAAAAAATACAAAGTTATAGAGGCAGGGGCAGAAACATTAAAAACTAAAAGAATTAGGAAAGAATCTTTGAAGATGCTGAAACATCAGCTGAGGTCTGAAGGGAGATAGGAATTTCAAAGTACAGAGACAAAGAAAAAGAGTTTAACAGGCACAGGGGTCTACAGTTTCTATGTTGTAGGGTTTACCATCCCCCTTCCCCGTCATGAGTCTGAAAAGTATGTCATTACAAGAGAAGAGAGTATATAAAGAGAGGAGAGGGAAGGGAAAAGGGCTGGTTTTAGAGCCGTTTCATATATCATATTAGCTGTTTTGTGGAGGATGTCCATGTCAGTCGTTCTACTAGATTCCTTTAAGCAGCTAGACTACAGTGTCTACACATCCCAGTCTCAAAATCCAGGTCAGTGTTTCCAGGTAGGTATCTGAGAGCTAAAGAGTGTCTGAGAGACAGGATACCCTCTGAGGGATGAGACAGAGCAGCCTTTTATTGCAGCTATAACTGTACAAATCAAAGGAAGCCCCAGGATCATCCTAAGAACTGTGGAGTTGGGCCAGAAGCAAGAACAGATCCCATCCTCTGGTTGTAGATCTGATGAAGATAGACTAGAAAATGCCAAGGATCCCTGCCATGTTTTAAGTTAGCAGGGGAAATGTCCACAGAGAGTATCTTTTTCTTTGTCTTCTCTCCTTTCAAAAAAAGACCAAAAAAAAAAAAAGTCAACAAACAATCCTGAACAACACTTTCATCCCTTATTTACTTTGAATTGACTGGGAGAGTACATGTTTTGGGGAAGGTAATCTCATTGGAGCAAAATCTGCGACTTACTACTCCAAAGTTCTTTTTTCTCTATCTTTTTTTTTATCTCAATAAAGTACGTGGCTATTAATAGTGATTTGTATAATTGCATGAATGGAATATCCTGGGTATTTAGGGATGAATCTAAACATGACATGGGGGCTCAAAGAGCAGAGATAAGGATTTCCTATTTAAGTCATTTGGGGGCTTATGCTAAAATCATATCTATAGACTTTTATAATATGTTGGACCAGTTGTACCCACTTTGGCTCCGAAGAAACAGAAAGCAAGTTGAAATAGAAAGTTAATAGCATATACTTGGAATACCATCTGTTGTACACTTTATATACTCTATGCCCCCAGCTGGTTAATTAAATACATGACAGCCTGCTGTGCTTTTTCAAGAGCATAAAAAAAATAACCAGGGAAATGAGTGAGGTGTGGGTGGCTACAGCTCTAGCAGTATCACTCTGTGTATGTATCATACCCATAACATCCCCCCACTCAGTTTCATGTTTAAAGGTACAGAGGTAGGGTGTGATGTCATTTTGGGGGGATAGAAAGCAGGGTAGTTTGACTGCTTATAGAATGCATTGGGTAAGATGATAAGTCATAAACCATAAGCCTAGAAAAATAGACTTGAGTCAAACTATGAACAATTTTCAATGTCAAACATATAAGTTTAATATTTTACCTTAGAGGCAATATGGAAATATGGAGCCCTATAAAGTTAAGGCCAAGATATGGTCAGGCTTAAGGTTTAAGAATATCAGTCTTACAGTTCTGAGTTTGATGAATTTTCTAAGAGAGAGGCTAAAAGGAGAATAATTAGGAGGCTATTTCAGTAGTCTCATTTTCATGTCTGAGTTTTTAGCTTTTTTCAAGGCCCAATTAAGGTACCATCTAGTTCAGGAACTTTTTCCTGTCTTTCTGATTGCGATCGTGGCACTAGTCTCTTGGGTTATTTCCTCAATTCACCCTCCTATATACAGAGTCCTCAGTAGCAACTATACTTGAGATTTCCATGTAAGTTTAGCAGGGTTTCATATAAAGACTTTAATATGTAAATCTGTTTGATCATAGAGTTTTGGATCCACATGTGGGCTGGTTGTCTGCTTGTAACAAATACAGGAGATAGAGAATGGCTTCCCATGGCATGATATGTAAAGTATATAACAAGAAACAAGAAAATGTATCCCTTGGTGCGATGCTTTACCAGCAGAGAAGTGCCCTGGTAGCAGGTTAATCAGAAGAAGACCATGGGTAAATTACTTGTAAAATATTAGAAGGAGGATTCAAGTGTAATTTATACACATGGAGTGAAAGGTGACTTACAACTCCAGGCACTTTGTCATCTAGAAATTCTTCCTTGAGTCCATAGCTGTCCTTGTCTTTAAAGCTGTTTCTTATTTTTGGTCACTATTTTTGCCTCAGTTTGTCCTTGGTGTATTTCTCTGTTCCTAATATAAATGCCTGTAGAAATACCACAGTTTTGCTGGTCTCCCAGGATGCTAGGACTTGCCAAACCTTAATTAATAGAATTCTGCCTGGACTTCTTGATCGGGATATAGTTGTATTATTGTGACCTACTTACAGAAGAAAACATATAAGTAATCCAAACAGTAGGCTTGTTAGACAGAACATGTGCTCAACAGTCTGGGGCCAAAAGTAGGAAAGCTGTCCATCTTTCACAAGACATCTTGTTGAAGTTTAGAATAACTTTTAAAATACAAAAGAGTAAAAGGTGAGGGAGCAAGTCACCTCTATTGTATATGTACCGAGGTTTTACTCATGAGTCAATTAGGGGAATCTTTTTCATCTCACATTGTCAAACCCTTAGTTTCTGACTTTTCTGTCTTATAAGTTAATTAAGGAACTCTTTGTTGTAACACAGTAAAAGGTCCTGAACAAGATCAGAAATAAGCTCTTACCAAACTTCTACATGGTAGACTGGAAACAAACAAAGAATATCGGTGCATGTTCTAGACGATCCACCAAAAAGGGCTAATATAAATATGTCCAATGAACTTCTTACTTTAGTGTTCTATCTGTCCTCAAATTTTTTTATGTTTATTTATCTATGCACATGATTTGTCTTTAAAGCACTACCTCCTCCCCAATTGTAAGCTCCTTGAGGCCAGGTACCATTTTTTCGGTTGTTGTTTTTGTTTGTTTGGGGATTTTTTTGTCTATTGCTGAGACCTAGGACAGTACCATGCGCATAGTGACCACTTAATAAATATTTAGATATGTGTTAAATGGAGGACAGAGAAGAGAAAGAAATATTAGCTAATACAAACATGCTGAAAAGTTTTAATATAATCTACAGTTTAAAATGAAAATATATAATCATATATATAATGATTAATATATGCATAAAATTTTCAACTGCCCATATGAAGAAGTTCACATTTTAAAGCTACTTTAAAAAATAGTAGAACCCAGAGTTGTCTTCTCTTCTTTTGTGTTTCTAGTGTCCATAAAATTTCTGACAACTAAAGTAAAGAAATAGAGAGTAGGAAAATAGGTAATAAAAAAATCATAAATTTTACCCAGCAATGATAATATGCCAAGTGTTTCTTTTCTCAATCCACTATGGAATGATTAGATAAAATATAGTGATTATGCATGGTCTCAGGACACATATTTCCTTCTATACAATGATAATCAGAAGAAAAATCAATAATTTTCTAAATCTCTGAGGCATTTCATTCTCCGAAAATATTTTAAAAGAAGACATAAAATAAGTAAAAATTAATACACATATATGAAAATGGGATAAAATGGAAAGATAATAAATTTTCATTTCAGAGGACACAACTTCAAATCTCATTTCTTATATTTACTTCTTGTTTAACTTTGAGGAAGTCACCTGAACTTTTTCAACTTCAATTTGCTGAATTGTAAAATTAAGACAGTCCTAAGCTAGATTGTCTCAAAAATCTGTGCCCTCTCTCAATCTTACAATTGCATATAATGAATATGCTCATTTAACACAAGGCAATATAATACTAAGTTTGCTAATAGTATGAGAGTTTCACATTGAATTTGAGGTCAATGGGAATTCAAATTACAAGCTGGTTGCAGAAAGTAGATTCTAGTTAAAAATAAAACAAACTCAGGGCAATAAAATACTGTCCTTTGAGCCTCTGGCTCAGACAGGTTCTGGTTTTTAAAATTTGTTTTCAGTTTTCTACAATCACTTCCATGTCTTAGATTTCTCACCTTCTATCCTCCCTCCGTCCCTGAGATGGCATGCAATCTTATATGACCTGTATGCATGCATTCCTATTAAGCACATTTTCACATTAGTCATGTTGCATAGAAGAATTAGAATGAATGGGAGAAACAAAGAGAAAAAACAAAACATAACAAGAAAAAATATTATGCTTCACTCTGAATTCCAATTCCATATTTCTTTCTATGGATTTGGATAACGTTTTGCCTCAAGTGTCCTTTGGTAATGTTTTAGGTCCTTGCATTTCTGTGAAGGGCTAAATCTACCAGAAAAATTCCTCATACACTGTGGTTGTTACTGGGTACAATATTCTCCTGGTTCTGCTCATTTCATTCAGCATCCATTCATATAAGTCTTTCCAGGTTTTTCTAAAGTCCATCTGTTCATCACTTCATAAAACACAAATAGTATTCCATTACATTTGTATACCACAATTTGTTCAGCCATTCCTCCATTGATGGGCATCCCCTCGATTTCTAGTTCTTGGCGACCTCAAAGAGAGCTGCCATAAATGTTTTTGTACATGTGGGACCTTTGCACATTTTCATGATCTCTTTAGGACACAGTGCTACAGGCAATATTGCTGGATCAAAGGATATGCACATTGTTGTAGCCCTTTGGGCATAGTTCCAAATTGCTCTCTAGGATGGTTGGATGAATTCACAACTCTACCAACAGTGCATTAGTGTTACAACTCTTCCACATCTTCTCCTGTGTGTCATGTTAGCCAATCTGATAGGTGTGATATGGTACCTCAGAGTTGTTTTGATTTGTGTTTCTCTAATCAATAGTGATATAGTGCATCCTTTATATGACTATAGGTAGCTTTAATTTCTTTCTCGGAAAACTGCCTGTTCACAACCTTTGACCATTTGTCAATTGGGGATCAAACAGGTTCTAACACATGATGGGGGCAAGGGGAATTTCCTATCATTTAATCATGAAAGTGGACTACAGAGCATATGAATATATTATACATAGATTCTTACCCATGAAGAAAAATAATGATTCACAGGTTTGCAGTAAAGCATAAAATGTGCTAGGATTACTTAAGCGCACAGTTGTTAGGAAAATTTGTAAAACACTCAATCACTCTGCAATCATTTGTCACAGGTAATCTTAATTATTTTCAGCTAATAGTTAACATGGGTTTCAGTAGAGTAAGGGACAGTGGATAGTGGTCAAATCTAGTTAGGTGAAACTCTCCATTGGTATTGAAAATCTGAAATGACCTCAAACTTCACCCTCCCCCCCCAAAAAAAAAACTCCAAACATTTTTGGCTTTTGTTTTAACAAATCCGTATCAATAAATTTATCAAAGAACATTCAGTTTTAGCATGAACAGAACAAACCAACAAGCAACAGCCATCTTTTCAAAGGCAAACTAAATGAAACTACAGAAAAAGGTAAGAATAGGCATGGCAATTAAGAGAACTGAAAGCCTAGGAAAGATATTGTGAAAATAAATGTCCGTACAACAGAGAATCAAATTGCAAGTCATTCAAAAAGTATTTTTATGGGGGAGGAGCCAAGATGGTGGAGTAGAAAGATTCACGTATGCTAGCTCTGAACCCAAAGCCCATAAATTTCTTATTAAAAGAACTCCCCACAAATTCTGGGGCAGGGGAAGCCAAGCAGAAACGCAGTGGAAAAGATTTCCATTACAGAGAGCCCTGAAAAACTGACCCCAAAGGTCCATCATGCACCGGACAGCAGAGCCCAGCCCTGGCTTGCCCTGGCCTCATGGCCTCAGAGGAGCTGATCCGAGCAGGCTTCAGGGATGGAACCTTTGGTGACCATGAAGATCCCTCAACCCACAGGCGCTATAGGTCAGTGAGAGAGACTTCTGGGCTGGCCTAGAGTGGAGCCGGGTGTCTCCATAACTCAGGCCCCCTCGGGAGGCAGCGGCAGAGGCAGGGGCAGAGGCAGTGGCGGCCAGGAGCTCCAGGACCAACAGGAGCTCAGGGCCATTACTGAAGGTTTTCACATAAACCCCCTGAGGGAACTGAGCCTGGGAGGCAGCCCTGCCCCAACCTGAGCACCAGAATTTAAGCTCACATTGAATAGCAGCCTCACCCACCTCAGAAAGCCCTGAGGCTGGGGAGCAGCATTTGAATCTCAGACCCCAAGCACTAGCTGGGAAGATCTAGGCAGGGGTGCAGAGGAATCTCAGAAGTCAAGTAACTGACTGGGAAAATGCCCAGAAAAGGGAAGAAAAATAAGACCATAGAAAGCTACTTTCTTGGGGGACAGATGTTCCCACCTTTCATTTCTGATGACGAGGAACAATGCTTACCATCAGGGAAAGATGTGGAGGTCAGGGCCTCTGTATCCCAGACATCCGAGGTGGATGTCCAGTAGGCTCAGGCCATGGAAGAGCTCAAAAAGGATTTTGAAAATCAAGTTAGACAGGTGGAGGAAAAACTGGGAAGAGAAATGAGAGAGATACAAGAAAAGCATGAAAAACAGGTCAATACCTTGCTAAAGGGGACCCCCAAAAAATGCTGAAGAAAATAACACCTTGAAAAAAGAGGTTAACACAATTGGAAAAGGAGGTTCAAAAAGCCAATGAGGAGAAGAATGCTTTCAAAAGCAGAACTAGCCAAATGGAAAAAGAGGTACAAAAGCTCACTGAAGAAAATAGTTCTCTCAAAATTAGAATGGAACAGATGGAGTCTAATGACTTTCTGAGAAACCATGAAATCACCAAACAAAACCAAAAGAATGAAGAAATGGAAGAGAATGTGAAATATCTCATTGGAAAAACAACTGACCTGGAAAATAGATCCAGGAGAGACAATTTAAAAATTATGGGACTACCTGAAAGCCATGATCAAATAAAGAGCCTAGACATCATCTTTCATGAAATTATCAAGGAAAACTGCCCTGAGATTCTAGAAATAGAGGGCAAAATAAGTATTGAAAGAATCCATCAATCACCACCTGAAAGAGATCTAGAAAGAGAAACTCCTAGGAACATTGTGGCCAAATTCCAGAATTCTCAGGTCAAGGAGAAAATATTGCAAGCAGCTCGAAAGAAAGAGTTCCAGTAGTGTGGAAATACAATCAGGATACCACAAGATCTAGCAGCTTCTACATTAAGGGATCGAAGAGCATGGAATAGGATATTCCAGAAGCCAAAGGAACTAGGACTCAAACCAAGAATCACCTACTCAGTGAAACTGAGTATAATACTTCAGGGGAAAAACTGGTCTTTCAATGAAATAGAGGACTTTCAAGCATTCTTGATGAAAAGACCAGAGCTGAAAAGAAAACTTGACTTTCAAACACAAGAATGAGAAGAAGCATGAAAAAGTAAAGAGCAAAGAGAAGTCATAAGGGACTTAACAAAGGTGAACTGTTTATATTCCTACGTGGAAAGACAATATCGTACGTACACACACACGTACACGTGTGCACACATACACACATGCACACACATACAGAGAGAGAGAGCACAGAGTGAATTGAATAGGATGGGACCATATCTTAAAAGAAATTAAGGTAAATGGTGAGAGAGAAATGTAGTGGGAGGAGAGAGGATGAAATGGAATGGGGTAAATTATCTCTCATTCAAGAGGCAAGCAGGAGACTTTTTAGTGGAGGGAAAAAGAGGAGAGCTCAGAAAAAACATGAAGTTTACCCTCATCACATTCGACTAAAGGAAGGAATAAAATGCACACTCATTTTGGTATGAAAACCTATCTTACAATACAGGAAAGTGGGGGAGAAGGAGATAAACAAAGAGGGATGATGATGGAAGGGAGGGTAATGGGAGGAGGGAGCAATTTGAAGTCAACACTCGGGGAGGGACAGGATCAAAAGACAGAATTGAATCAGTGGGTGGCAGGATAGGATGGAGGGAAATATAGTTAGTCTTACACAACATGACTATTATCGAAGTCATTTGCAAAACTACACAGATATGGCCTATATTGAGTTGCCTGCCTTCCCAAAGGGAATGGGTGAGGAGGGAGGAATGGGGAGAATTTGGAACTCAAAGTTTTCGGGACAACTGTTGAGTATTGTTCTTGCTACTAGGAAATAAGAAATACAGTTAATGGGGAATAGAAAGTCATCTGGCCCTACAGGACAAAAGAGAAGACTAGGACAAGAGAAGGGAGGGATGACAGAAGAGAGGGCAGATTGGTGATAGGGAAAATTAGAATGCTCGGTGTATTGGGGTTGGGGGAGGGGATAAATGGGGAGAAAATTTGGAACCCAAAATTTTGTGAAAATGAATGTGAAAAGTTAAATAAATAAATTTATATTAAAAAAAAAAGGAAGAAGAACAAGAAGGCAAGCGAGATACAAAATGAAAGACTGAACAGAGAGGAAAATCAAATGAAAGATGTATGTGCAAGAACGTGTATATGTGTTTGTGTGTGTGTGCGTGTGTGTGTGTAGGCAAAGTGGACATAAAGGCAAGTTTATCAGCAATAAGGACAGAGCTAAAAATAGGAAATGATTAGGGATAATTAAAGGACAATTTTTTCAGAAGAGATAAGAGGAAATGACATCAAGGACAAAAACAGACTAGTGCTATTTCCAAAGAGACAAGTCACCTTTGAAATCTAGAACTGATTGTATCTCTTCTGAAGATAGTTGGAGCCTAAGAATCTTGACGGATTCATGATTGAGTATGGCTAGAGCCTTATTTAATTCATTTATGTTTTCAGTTTTTACTACTTCTTAGGAAAATAAATTTCACTTGTTTGCATACAACTGTAAAATCACATCTACAATAACTACTTCTTTCAATATTAAAAAAAAATACCCTTTTGTTCTAGGATACTAGGATTTACTAAAGAACTTTTTGTCCTTTGTTTCTTACACTTTGGTCAATTTGTACTGTTCTGCACACAAGTCCGGATACACAAAGCAAATACAATTTGATAATGATGATATTCACAAATATTAATAACTAATCTAAAATAGAGATGAGTATGCTATAGTGTGGACCAGGGGTTAGAAACATGAGTGATGTATAAATAAAATTCTATGATCTGCTTTGGATTCATGGGACACAGATACAACTCCTAAACAATTTAATTTTAAAGAATAGTGAGAAGAACACACATGAGCATAATTCATGTTTCCTTGTAAAGTATGAATTACTGCTATAAAACTAGATTTTACATGTTGTATGAAAAAATGGCATTTCACCTTATCATTTCTAGTTTTGCAAAATCTTGCATCTGTTACAGCTTAGGTTTTGTTCTAGCATATAGATGAGCCTCTTCTTAAAACGAGATAATGAAGTATAGATTGCCACCGGTCCATAAAAAAACTAGCTGGCAAAAGAAATGGAAAGCATACCAGGAAATTAGGGAAGACTGTATTCACTTCCTTTTATCTCACATGGAAATGTCTACCAGCTTGTAACAATGTTTTGTTGTTGTTTTTGTTTTTGTTTTTTAATAAGACAATTTTTAACTCTTTTCAACCACAGGATGGATTCGGAAGTCAGGGATCGATTGTCTAAATCAATTTCTCTCCCACTGTTTGTATTAATAAGAAATGCTATGTAAGTACCTTCTTTTTTTCCCTTCAGTGGAATTAGCATTGTTTGCTGAAGATAGAATTCTATCTGCACAAATAATTTCAATTTACGGAAAAATCCTGAAAAGAACTGATAACTTTTGACCTCTCAAACTGCAAAATTAATGTAAATTTGGCAGGGCAGTTCTCCATAAATTAAACATAGGAAAACACTAAAACATCACCTAGGGATTTCATTAAATGCTTATTAGGTGTTACCTTTACCTTTACTTTTAAGTTATTAATACCTTACTAGATATTAGCCTGCTGATATTATCTATATTTCTCTTATCAGTAGTTTTCATGGTAAAAGAGTGATTCCATTTGTAGGGGAAATCTGATATAATAGGTTGTATACAGAGTCAGTGACATGAACATATAATGATCTGGTCAAATTGGTGAATAAATATTTTATTTTTCTAATATATTTTAAAGAAGTACAATCCAGTACTCTAGAACCTCATATACAAATGGCAATTCTTATATAATGAATAAAAGCTAACTGATTCAACTAATACTTCCAACTAAGTAAATGATATTTTTCTAAAGCCTTCACTCTGAGTTCTGGCCTTAGTGAATGCTGATAAAGATCAAGTTTAGTGTCATATATAATTCTTAGATTTATGATTAGTAACATTAATCATTTCTTCATTTGTTGTTCAGTCATATTCAATAGTGCCCCACTCTTCATGAGTCCATTTGGAGTTTTCTTAGCAGAGATCCTAGAATTGCTTGACTTTTACTTCTCCAGTTCATTTTACAGATGAGGAAACTAAAGAAAAGAGGGTTAAGTGACTTGTCCAGAGTCACAAAACTAGTAAGTGTCTGAGGCCAGATTTGAACTCGAGGAGTCTTCCGGATTCCAGGCCCAGCATTCTATCCACTGGACCACCTAATTGTCCTTCTTAGTAGTTAGGTGTCATGGAAAGAGAATTTAAAGATCTTCCCTGTCCCTTAATAGGCCAATGTGACCGACTTTGAGTTTTGGCCCAGGTCACAGCTTGAGTCACAAGAAGCCTGTAGTGGGAGGAGCTTACTGAATGGGTAAAGCAGGAAGAATGCAGCAGGAAGAGAGAGTAAGATAGAGTTGAGAGAGAGAGAGGAGCAGAACTGAGACAGAGCAGAGCAGCTAATATGAGGGAGTGATTTTTGCCAAAGGGAGCTTGTTTGTGGGGAAGCCTAACAGAGGGAAGGTTTGAGGATGGCTGTGCTCCCTTTATTGGTAACATATACAAACTTCACTGTTACCATGGCGGAACTAGCTTTCTGGTAACTGAATAAATATTCTGGTTTCATCTTCAAAGAAGAGAGTTTACATTTTGCGAATTTACCCTGGATATGCACATCCATGGTAGCTGCTGCAGGTATCACATTGGCACTACATTAGGTGATCACAAATAAGGGGTCTTAGACAGGACATCAGATTTGATGGACATATGATCCAATGGATTTAAGTTCTCTTCCTAGTTACACAGAACTCAACCTATCCATGCCTACTCACCCTGTGTGATTCTTTTTCCCATCCTCCCATGAATCCTCCATTAGTGGCTCATTCAATATTCTGGGGACTTCTTTTTTTATCCCTTGACATTCCATGGATACCAATGGGGCATTCGGGCTACCCATTGGTTGTCTGTTATTCCTGGATCATGATTTTTTTTTTAATTTTTCTGTCATTTTCCCATTTTATTTTGCTGTCATACAGCTCTTGATGATATTGTTATGTTGATTCCCGGGTATAATTTTAAATAGGTAATATGTTATAAATTATTTTTCTCTACCAAACACTTTTCAATGTTTTCAGTTTTCAGTGACCCTAAACATCAAGTAACTAAATCTCAACATGGATATGATATTATCTAGTCTATGTACATCAAACAAGATAACATATGTAAAGCATTCTTCAAATGCAAATTCTTTATAAATATTAACTATAATCATCATCATTATTCCCCTGAAAAGTTTTAATTTTATCTCATAAATCCATGGAAAAAAACATACAATCTCAGAGGGCTTAACTGCTCTCTCACTCAGTAAGTGTTAGGTAGCTACTGTGTATCAGAAGCTGTGCTAAGTGCTAGGGGTACAAAAGCAGGCAAAAGACAAGGATACTTCAAGGATCTAACTGTGAGAGAAAACAAGTGAAAGAATATGTAAAAACATGCTATGTATAGGATAAATAAGAAATAATTAATAGAAGAAAGGTACTAGAGCTAAGAAGGATTGAGGAAGATTTACTTTAGAAGATGCGATTTTAGCTGGGACTTGAAGGAAGCCAGAAAAACCAGGGGGCAGAGATGAGAAGGGAAAATACTGCAGTTATGGGGTACAGCAAAAGAAAATATCTGGAACCAAGAGATGGAGTGTCTTATTCACTGAACAGCAAAGAAGCCAGTGTCACTTGATTGAATTATACTTGGAATGTATAAGGTTTAAGAAGACTGAAAAATAGGGGGAGGAAACAAGTTTTGTAGGGCTTTGTAAAGAGGATTTTATATTTTATCCATTAGGTGATAGGAAACCACTGGAGTTTTTTTGAGTATGGGTGTAACAGGGTTGAATCAGTGCTTTAAAAAATCACTTTACCAGCAAAATGGAAGATGGATTAGAGTAAGGAGAGATTTGTTGCAGCCAGACCTACAAACAAGCTACTACAATAGTGCATGTGTCAATTGATCATGAAGGTTTACACCAGGGTAGAGACAGTACAAAAGGAAAGAAGGGGAATTATTTGAGGGACATTGCAAAGTTGAAATCAACAGTCCTTGGCAAAAGTTTTTCTGTGTGGGTTGAGGGCAGTGGTGGATTTTAACACCTGTCATGGAATAAGGGATTGACTTGTGGTGCCACATCATAGAATGTCCATAGTACTGAGCCTGTCACACTGGAAACTGTTAGAGAGACATATGCTTTAGTCACTTAATAAACAAATGTGACAAAGGCTTCTGGTTTGTCTTCATATACCTTTGTATCTCTTCCTCTATCCACGATGAGGGACTGAATGAAAGGGAATGACTAATAAGCAACAAAATAGGGTCACTTAGTACACTTTCAAAGGCGAGAGACATCTTGCTTTAATTTTCTTCTTCTTCTCTTCTGAAATTATGATTTGGGACTAAGGGAAACTCACTCAAGGTTCATATCTTTTGTCCATGCCAACATACATGGTCTATTTTCTAATAGATGGTCATCATCTCCTCCAGGAAATTAGAGAGTAGCAGTGGGGAGAACCTTTCACAGGGCAGCAAGGACCCTTGAATAATCCAGAAATTCCCAAACTTCACCATTAGGCTTGAAAAATCTACCTATCACTCTGGTCATCCCCCATGCCTGGCACACTCTCCAACTCCCTTCCCAGCTCTTTTAAAGTCCCAGAATTCTCAGCAGTATCAGCGACACCAGAGGGTACTTCTGGAGTTCCTGGCCCATGGGAAGCTAATACAAAACTCCCAGAAGCCTGGTAGAGTACACCCACCCCCACATCCTTTGGAAGAAGAATCCTACCTTGACAAAGAGTTAGAAAGTGAAGTATTTGGTTAGGAACATGAGCAAACTGCATAAAAAACCTCAGACTGTAGAAGCTTACTTTGTTGACAAGGAAGATCTAAACATAAAACCAGAAGAAGACAGCAAAGTCAAAGCTCCTACATTCAAATCCTTAAAGAAAAATGTGAATTGGTCTTAGGCCACAGAAGGATTCAAAAAGCAATTTGAAAATCAAGTAAGAGAAGCAGAGGAAAAATCGGGAAGAGAAATGAGAGTGATGAAAGTAAATCATGAAAAATGAATCAACAGTTTGCAAAAGGAGATGCAAAAAATACTAAACCTTAGTTTAATAACACCTTAAAAATAGACTAACTCAACTGCAAAAGTACTAAAAGCTAATGTGGAAAAGAATGCCTTAAAAAGCAGCATTAGCCAAATGGAAAAGAAGGTCCAAAAGCTCACTGAAGAAAATAATTCCTTCAAAATTAGAGTGGAGCAAATGGAAGTTAATTACTTTATGAGAAATCAAGAAATTATAAAACAGAATGAAAAGAATGAAGAAACAGAAGACAATGTGAAATATTTCATTGGAAAAAATCACTGACCTGGAAAATTGATCCAAGAGATATAATTTAAAAATTATTGAACTACATGAAAACCATGATAAAAAAAAATGCCTAGGCATCATCTTTCAAGAAATTATCCAGAAAATCTGCCCTGATGTTCTAGAATCAGATGGTAATATAGAAATGGAAACAATCCACCAATCACTTCTTGAAAGACATCTCAAAAGGAAAACTCTTAAGAATATTGCGGGTAAATTCCAGAGTTTTCATATCAAAGTGAAAATATTACAAGCAGCAGGAAAGAAACAATTTAAGTATTGTGGAAATACAATTAAGATAACACAAGATCTAGCAGTTTCTACATTAAGGGATCGAAGGGCTTGGAATATGGTATTCTGAAGTTCAGAGGATATAGGATTAAAACCAAGAATCCCCTACCCAGAAAAACTGACTGTAATACTTCAGAGGGGAAAATGTAATGTCAGAGAAATAGAAGACTTTTAAGCATTCTTGTTGAAAATATCAATGATGAAGAGAAAATTTGACTTACAGATATAAGAATAAAGAGAAGCATCTTAAGATAAACAAGAAAGATAAATGATAAGGGAATTATTAATGATGAACTGTTTACATTCCTATGTGGAAAGATGATATTTGTAACTCACAAGATCTGGTTTAGTATTAGTGTAGTTGGAAGAAATATAGATAGATAGATGTATGATCGATAGATAGACAGATAGAGATGATAGACACAAGTCACAGGGTGAGTTGAATATGAAGGAATGATATCTAAAAAATAAAATTAAGAGGTGAAAGAGGAATATATTGGGAGTAGGAGCAAGGGAGAGATAGAATAGGATAAATTATCTCACATAAAAGTGAAGAAAAAGGTTTCACAATGGAGTGGAAGAGAGGTCAGGTGAGAAGGAATGAGTAAACTATACTCTCATCAGATTTGGTTTAAGGAGGCAATAACATACACATTCAATTGGGTATCTTACCCTGCAGGAAGTTAAGGGTGAAGGGGATGAGGTGGGGAGGGATGACAGGAGGAAAGGAAGATTGCAGGAGGGGTTAGACAGAAGCAAGGAGAAAATAGAATAAGTGAGGGGTAGGATAGGATGGAGGGAAATATTGTTAGCTTTTCACAACATGACTGTTATGGAGGTGTTTTGTATAACTACACATGTATATCTGTACCAAATTGCTTACCTTTTCAATAAGGGTGGGTAGAGAGGGAAGAAGGAAGAGAATTGGAACTTTAAAATTAAAAAAAAAATGTTAAAAAATTGTTTTTATATGCAACTGGGAAATAAGATGTATAAGCAAAGTGGGGGGGGGGGCAGGGATAGAAATCTACATTGCCCTACAAGAAAGTAAGGGGAAGGTATTAAAGGGGGTTAATCAAAGGAGGAGAAGACTGGGGGAAAGGGTAATCAGATCACATACCTTATTGGAGTCAAGGTAGGGGAGAGATGGGGAGAAAATTTGGAACTCAAAATCTTGTGGAAATGAATGTTGAAAACTAAAACTAAATAAATATAAAAAGAAGGAAAAAATCTACCTTTCATGATTTCTATTTAGTAACTTATGCTTACAGAAATATCCTGAAGACAGACAAGTCTGTTAGAACAATGAGACTCAGGTTCAGACTCACCTAAGGGAGTTATTTGACTTATTGCATGTGCTAGCAGCAATTATACCTGCTAAACATTCAAGTTGACAAAAATTCCCTCTACTCTGTTACAGGAATTCTAAAGAAAAACTGCTAAAGTCCTATGCTACAAATTCAAAAAAGAAGTAAAAGACAAAGAATACAGAAGTTGTCTGCCTTTTAAATGTACCCATGCATACCCAGTGTCCCAAAAGTCTCAGTGCTGTTTTAAGCTTAATTTGCTTTAAACAGCAGAGAATCTTTTGGGACACACTGGAGTTATTTGAGAATATTTTTTTTCTTTCCAAGGTGGTAGAATTAGGTATGGCACAGTGGATGGAGTGTTGGAATTTGAGTTAAGACAATCTTAATTTGGGGGGTGGAGTCAAGATAATGGAGTAGAAACAGGCACCTGCTAGAGTTTTTCTTCCAAATCCCACAAAAAACCTATAAAAATGACTCTACAAATTCAAGAGCAGCAGAAGCCACAAAATGGTGGATTGCAAGAAATTCCCAGCCCAAAATAATCTGTAAGGTCAATAGGAAGGGTCTGTCACACCAGATTGGAGGGCAGAGTGCAGTTCAGAGTGGGCCCTGCCATCAAGCACAGAGCTGGAGCAGGCCTTAGGGGACTGAATGGTTGGTGGCTGCTGTAGTTCACAAACTTCTTCTCCTACAAATGCTAAAGACAGCTTCAAAGGTCAGTTGGAAGTGTCTCTCAACTGACTGATAGGGGTTGGTCCAGTCTCAACCCCAGCACTGGTCACAGCCCCAGGGCAACAGTAGCCACTGCTGAAGAGAAGACTACTTCAGGAGTCCTCCATTTAACAAAGAGCTCAAAAGTCAAACATTAGTCAGGGAAAATGAGTAAATGGGGGAAAATTAAACAGCCTAAAGATTCTTACTTTCTCAGTGAAGAGGTATTTTTTTACATCATTGATGACAAGGAAGATCAAAACATACAATCAGGAGATAACACAGTCAAAGCTCTTGCATCCAAAACCTCTAAGAAAAATATGAATTGGTATCAGTACATGGAAGAGCTCAAAAAGGATTTTGAAAATCCACTGAGAGAAATAGAGAAAAAATTAGGAAGAGAAATAAATGAGAGTGATGAAAGAAAATCATGAAAAAACAAGTCAATCCCCGAAAATGCTGAAGAAAATAAAAGCTTTAAAATTAGACTAACCCAAACAGCCACTGAGGAGAAGAATGCCTTAAAAACAGATTGGGTCCAATGGAGAAAGTGGTCCAAAAGGTCACAGAAGAAAATAATTCCCTAAAGATTAGAATAGAGCAAATGGCAGCTAATGACTTTATAAGAAATCAAGAAATTATAAAACAAAACCAAAAGAAGGACAATCTGGTTCTGAATCCTGCCTCAGACATTTACTATGTGACTCTGGTGGGCAAGTCACTTAAATATATACAGCCTTCCTCACCCTTCAAATGATAACATCAACATCTACCTTTCTGGATTGCTATGAGTATGTGTGAAGTACTTCACAAACCTGAAAACACTAGATAAACATTGCTATTATTAGGAATAATGACTAGACCTATTGTCTCATTAGTACAAGGCAATCAGAAGAAGAAATGCTCCTTATCAATGAAGGATGTCACATTCTCTGCAACTTTGAGTCTCAGAAAGATATCTAGAGTTCTGAGAGATTGTGACATAGGCAGGGGTATAAAGCTAATATGTCAAGACTGGGATTTGAATCCATTCTTCCTAACCTCAAAACTAGCTCTCTATACATTATACCATGCTTACTTCCAGCTATTATTATTAAATATTTGCATATAAATATTAAATAAGAGTTATTAGTTTTTTCCAAGCTTTATTTCACAACTTTTTGGCATCGAAAGAGTCTGGGGATAAGAGATATAAACCAATTAAACCATTTCTGCTATAATTTCACTTTGGATCAAAGAAATCTTAGGAGAGCTCATGAAATTAGGGTTCATTGCAACACAACCTAAAAATGATTAGATGTGATTATCTCTACAATCCTTCTGTTCAAAATATCCCACCACATTTGAAATGCCTAACATTGAAATGATAACAAAACAATAAATGTTCACCTTTCCATTATTTCACAGCTGCATTCATGAGGATTTAGTCTAAGTCAGAAATTCTTCAAGGATCTTGAATTTGGCTAGATGGATATTACCTCTGCTAAGGAGATCATAATTCACTTGCACAGCAGAAGAAAGGCTACAAGAGTTGCCATAGCTAAAAAGTCATCAATTTGAAACTAATATGATGATAAACCTCTTTGAACTTAACTAAACTAGTCCTCTGACACCTGACACAATAGTTTGTCACTAGACCCATTCTCGAAGCTTTTTCAACTTGATGAAGTAATACTAGTCAAATTGCTACGAAGCATTTTCAGATTCACTAATGAGATCATAATTAGAAGAACACAATCTATTATGCATCTATGCATATATAAACATTCCTGAAGGGTTAGATTAAGTAACTGAGAATTCAAAAAAAAATAATAAACTGATAATGCACCAATGCTGGTAGGGAGTTTCTTTTTTTTTTTCATTTTTAAAACACCTTTTTACTTATAAAATCATTACAAGTTTCACAAGTATTTAAGTCAAAATGTATGTCCCTTTATACTATTCACTGACAATCAAAAAAAAAAAATCAGTTAGAGAATACATTATAGCACTTGTTAAGCAGAGGCTGCATGAAGTGCCTTGCTGAAGGCTGTGGAAGCTACAAAGTGTATATGGCAGCCCTCTCAGGGAGCTCACGGTCTGATAAAGGTATTGATTGAGAATCTCTCAGCCTGGAGTCCAGAAGAGCCCTGAGAGAATCTCACCCACTCGGTAGGTTGGTAACTTCAGGAACCAGCTGAAAAAGGAAAGTTTACTCAAAGCTAAGTAGGAGAGTCACCAGCTAGAAAGTGACTCTTCAAACAAGGGTCTGGTTTTTAGGAGCCCTTGTGCTATAAGGCTCAGCACCATAGCAGAGATGACAGCCAACAGGCAGCATACTGCCCAGACAGAAAGCAATCAGTTTCAGCTAAGGCTATCCACATTAAGGCACTCCCTAGAACTTTCCCTTTGATTGTGTCCTGTGCCATCTCCCCCAAGCTCCTCTGGAGTCTCACCAAGTCAGGACTACTCAGGTTCTGTGTTCTTGAAGTTTTTCTCCTTGGTAACATTCTGACTTATCTGGCTCTTTTTTATCAACATAGAAACAACACATGGTGTTGATAAAGGCACAAACCCCTACTTGTTGCTCCTGTTTCATATCTAATGCCATCTGACTCTGAACCACCACCTGAGAAAAGGGGTCCACCTCTAGCCGCAAGTTAGAAAAGGCATCGAGAGTGGCAATGAAACCTTCTTCCACAGCTGCAGACATATTCACTATTGCCTTCTCAATTTCTAAGATCCCAATGGAAACAAAGCTTGGGCAAAAGCATGGAATTCTGAGGGTTTCTCAGGCAAAGGATTAGTGGTATGCTTACGAAACTGATTGAACTGATGAAGCTCCCAGGGTTGGGGACAGATGTGGAGGTTAAGGCCTTATGGATCTGTAGGTCAGGGACTAGATAAGCTATTGTGCAAGTTCCTCCCCACCCTGGAAACAAAGCCTTATAAGCATAATCACCATAAAGGAAATAAAGCCCTGGTGCATGTGCAAGAGATAGAGTAAGTCTGTTACCAGAATACTGGGCTCAGGTGGAATTTGGTGACCACATTCTTTCCCATGTATCATCAGAGTACCTGTTTCAAAGTACCAAGTGCATCACTTGTCAAAATTTTTCCACTAGCAGGGTCAAATAGTGCCAAGGGGTATCATTATAGGCACAAAGTTTAGACTCTAACATCTGGTATAAAAGTGTGAAGTTGATGAAAGATCCTTCTCCAGGGCAATTTGACATATTAAAGTTCATGTGGACAATCTCTCCCCCTTCAGCGAGTAATTATAAAGTGTTATTATGATAGTTCTTTGTTTTGATTTCCCAGCTGGCAGAGGTATAATTGAGAGGGAGAATGGTGAAGTTTGAGTAGCTCTCTTTTCCCCAGAATGTCACTGGAGAGGTCTTTCCACATTTGAGGTTTCCTCCGCTATTTGATCCAGGGTCCACTTCCCACGTGCCATCATCAGTGTCACACCACAGAGTCTGGGCACATCTCTCCCCTGGAACATTGCCCAAGTATATGGTTCAATTGTCATTTTGGATACACAATGCATACTGACCTCGGTGTTGTATGTGATACCATGGGAATCCTACCACTTGTTAAGTATGAAAGGAGCAGCTTACATGTACTTTGTATCTCAGCCCATTCCCATATTCAGGAGAGAGGGCCTGGCCTATGTATTTCTGCAGATATTGGTATTTAGAATAGGAGGAAGAATGATACATTCCATAGATGGACTCATTGATTCAGTGGGACAGAGGAGCTGGGACAGGGACCAGGGAAAGCTCACTTTCCATATTACTCACTTTATAACAGACCCAACAGTCTGTTAAGTTGGCTGCAGTGACGGCCCTTTGTATTGATGTGATAAATGGGTGCTGTGGAAGGGCCTGACTGGCCAGGCCAAGTTGTAGGAGTGCTATGATGACAATGGGGAGTACGTTCATCATCTCTTACTTCATCAGGGGCACAGGTAAGATTTACATTAGTCTGGAGTTTAGCCACAGGACCAGCGCAATGCCAACAGCATTGATAGTTAAAAACAGCCAACATCCCAAGTTTTGAAGGGCAGGATTCCATACAATCTTCAGTTCAAGGAGTGAACTGGAATGGCCCAATTTCTGACAGCACATCTGAAAAAGGAGAGCCTTGGGTTTGGCTCACATTCATCTATACAGCCTTTCCTCTGGTTATTATTGCAGTGTGACTTTTCAGAGCAACCTGACAGGGGCCTTTCCCACAAAAGATCTACAGAGGACTTCCAGTGGTGAATTTTGATAATAAGACTTGGGTCTCTAGATCAGACACTGGGACAGGATTGTGTTTTGATGTCATCCAGGCATCCTGGGCTTTTCACTTCCAATCCCTTGAAGCTTTGTGTCTCTCCTTCCATCCCCACTGGGTCCGGGCACCCAGGTTGGCCAGACGTGGCCAGCACTGTAGCCTGCATGGCCATAAAAGAGCCATCAGTTCCTCACATCATAGAAAGCTAGTAGGGAGTTTCTTAAGGAAAATTAACATCTGTAATGTCAACTAACTGTTTTCATAGTATACCTCTTAAGTAATTCACAGTGCACACAAATGTGTGTGTATTATGTACATATATTTACACACATAAGTATATGCATAATGTATATACATATGCATCTATATACATATATATGCAAACCCGTGTGTGTATAGACATATATATTCATGTATATACACACATATATGCAAAATGGATGTTGACTAATCAACTGGTACCTAACATGGCTATTTTGTCTCTTTTAGATGTGAATAAACGGAAGCCAAATGACTTGAAGTAACTGGTTTCCAATCATATAACGACTCAGCAGGTGATCAAGCTGAGGTTAGAATCCAGTGTTCTAATCCTTTTCCAAAAGCAATCAATACACAATCAAATTGTTCATTTTATTATAGATCTGCACAAACTGGGAATATGCTAAATGAGGAGATGCTGCTCTGATAAATTAGATTAATTCATATCTTGATGTGAATTTCTGTGTTACAAATTTATGGAAGATTAGAAATCAAGTCTGAAGGTGATAATAATGATAATAAAGAATTAGCACCTATATATTGCTTGATCATTTCCAAAGAACCTTGCATATATCAATTCATTTGATCCTCATAACAACCCTATGAGGTAGTTGTTATCATTAGCCCTCTTTAGTTTACGTAAGGGTTTAAGTGATTTGCCTGCTGTTACACAACTAATAAGCATTTGAGGCAAGATACAAACTCAAGTGTTTCTGACTTGAAGTCCAGGAGTCTGTCCCTGAGTCATCAAGCTCCCTTTATTAGTCATGGAATAAGGATGTAAACTATGAATGAAACAAAATATCAACCACTTTTAGACATTAAATCTAATTTCAAATTGCCCAGTAGACTCAGGGGAAAGAATATTGGATTTACAATCAGACATAAGGAAACCAACTACTGGTCCAGTTACTTATTACCTGGGTACTCATGCAACTCATTTAATCTTTTTAGGTCTTGCCTTCCTTATTTGTAAAATGAAGTAGATGGAATAAATGATTTCCCAACCCTCTGTCAATTGTAGATCCTACGACTTATGAAATTTTCAGAAATAACTGACACTTTGCTGAATAGGTTGTTCGGTGGGATTACCTTGAGACTTAGAGTCTGACTCCTGGTACTCTTAGGAAGACAATAGTCATGATGATGATGATAGTTAACATTTATATATACTTACCATATGTCCCACACTGTGCTATGAGCTTTAGAATTATTATACCATTTTATCCTCTCAAAAACTCTGGGGGGTAGGTGCTACTATTTCCACCCTTTTATACATGATGAAACTGAGGCAAACAGTAGTTAATTGAATTACTCATGATCACAGAGGTAATGTGGCCAAGTGTCTGAGGCCACGTTTGAACTCTGTTCTTCCTAATTCTAGGTCCAATATCTTTTGTACTGTACCAAATCGCTTCCCTATATTAATATTACATAGTATATGTTATATATCATATATTAATAGTGATAATAATAATTTTATTCCTATAATAACTCTGCAAGATAAGTATTATTATTATGCCAATTTTATCTATAAGGATATTGAGACTCAAAAAGGTTAAATCACTTAGTCATGTTCATACAGATAGCAAGAATCTGAAGCTAGATTCAAACTAAGGTCTCTCTGGCTATACTTCTAACATTTCCTTCCTTAGGTTAGCCATATGAGAACTATGAATAAGGTACTTAACATTCCTGAATACTGTTTCTTTATCTCTGAAATAAATATACAATGATTGAAGACAGTGAGACAACATGTGTAGCATGTTTTCTAATTGCAATATATCATGTAAACATGAACTGCCATTATCATTGTTATCAATATAATAATGATGTTACTGCTACGACTCATAGATGATGATGGTGATGATGACAATTATGATGATGATGATGGCGATGGCAATGATTGTATGACCATACTTTAGTCCCTTAACCTATCTGGTTCTCAAATTCATGATCTGCAAAATAAAAGAATTATGCCAGATGATTTCTAATGCATCTTCCCATTTTGGGGGGAACCAGAACCTTGAGAACATATGTGGCCTTCTAGGTCCTTGGATGCAGGACATTTGACTGAGTTCAAGTTTTACAGAATCAATCCTTTTATTAAGTGGGTTGTTCTGTGAAATTTGGATTAGTTTGGATTCAATCGAAGAGCCACACTTGAGGACCTAGAGGGCCACATGTGGTCTCAAGGCCACAGGTTCTCCACCCATGCCCTAGTCATTTAGGCAGTACTCAGTGAGCCCTTCCCATGTGATAGGCACTATGCTCCTAGTGTTTCCTGCTTCAGTTACCCTGTATTTATTTTATAAAATATTTTTTTTCCATGTGTTCATATATGTTTATGTTTCTCTGGTGGAGTAGAAGTTCCTTAAGGATAGGATATTTTTTGTTTTGTTTGTTTCTTATCTTTTTATATCTAACACTTAGCATACTGCATTGTTGTTTTTTGTTTTGTTTTGTTTTGTTTTTTTCAAAAAATGCTTGTAGACACACTGGTCAATTATTTCAGTCTCCCCCAGGTGGGGCATATCTATTCATATGACTACAATTGATTATTTTTTGCTTCTCTTTAGCAACTTCATAAGTGTTTTGTTAGTTATATATACAATTCTAAATGACAGAGTTGTCTAACAACAAAAGGCTGTATCTAAATAGTATTAAACCATTCAGTGAACTCTTTGAAAATCACCTAGTCAAATAGGTTGTTCACTATCTTGAAAGGAAAAAAGATCACCTGAGGGTTGATTTGCTAAATGCTTTGTCTTTTTTTAAATTCCACTGCTCCCTTTTCCAAAGCATAAATACTGTCTAAGGAAATTTTAAAGATGTATTTTTTTCTCTAATCAGGTTGAAGTAATGGCAATTATCTTGGTTGTTTTTATTTAGCCCAAGAACTGCATGGACAGAACTTTTTAAATAATTATTTTCCATTTCTGTGAGGGGTAAATCTTTGAAGTCACCCTTGCAATATGGTATAATAGTCTGCATCTGAGTGGGATTCATTAAAATATGTTTGTTCAGCTGTGTATAGAGGAGAGAAAAGGAGGTGGGTGCTTAAAAACTCCATAAAGGAGTTAAGAAAAACATTTAATGAACAAAAAGAACTAATTAACTTAAACATATGCTTCATCTCAGTTTTGGGTAATAGCTAACTTGTCCTTTTATGCATTCCAACTGTTAAAAGTTCTACAGTAGAGTACAGTGGAGCTGATCATGTGAAAATAAATAAAAAGACCATTAAGAAATATTTAAGAATCTAACACACATTATTTTTTCACTAAGAATATTGTTTTCTTTCTAGGTCATAATTGAAAGTGCCATTAGAATACTTGTAATACAGTGAAACCTCAATTAATAAATGAAGAATAGATATCTTCTGATATTGAGCTTCATCTGAACTTTTAATAGATTGAGCTAGAAATTCAAAATACTTAATTTGGCAATCATTTATTGTATGCTATTTATGAGATACTGTGGTAGGCACAGGGCAATACTGAGATGAAAAACAATCTACCTGTAGACTACCTGTAACAGAGGTTGAATGGGAAATGGCCAGGTGCCAGTCAGAATCAGCTTAATAGTTATTCCCTCTATTTTCTCTTCCCCTCCCACAACCACCAGCATATGAAGAATAAGTGTTGATTATTTTCTAAAACAGAAAATCAAGTGAATGAATGAGGTTAGAAAAGTGGCCCCTGTGTGTTTCCTACAGAGAATGTAAAGAGCTGTTGTAAGTATGGAAATCAATTGTGTGGGTGTGAGTGGAGAGAGTAAATCATAGAAAGTGATGGTGATGAGAATATATGATTAGATTATAGATAGCATTTTTATCTGTAGTTATACTTTTAAGTATAAAAATAATCAATTGGTTAAGGACCATCTCTTCCCCCCTCCCAACCTTTACATCTCTCCTCTCTACTCCATGCCCAGATTATTAATTTCTTTTTTGTTCTCACTTAAGTATACACATTATTTCCCATTAACTATTGCCATGGCTGCCAATATTTACAGTTAGGGACAGGGCAGTGAGTTTACATATAGGGGAGGAATCATCCAGTCTTGGGGCCCAGATGTGCCACTAGATAAGGGGAACCCTGACAGGGCATGGATCACTTGAATAGAACAGTAGGGGGAGAGGGAGCCCTTGCAGCACCTGGGACCTTACCTTGAGGGGAGAGCCTCCAGGCAGAGCCTGGTGGACCCACAGCACAAGGAGGGATCCTGCCTTCAGAATGTGATGTGATTCCGAGGGAAGAAGCCTGAGGTCATTGAGGTGATCATGGGGTGCATAGCACAGGATGAGCCAAGGCTATAAGTGTGGGGGATGAGCTCCCATGTTAGCTGAAAAGTTCACCCTTCTGAGAATCTAGTCTCTTCTCCACCATCATTCCTTCTTTACTATTTCTCAGGATGACATATAGCTGCCTAAATACAACCTGGAAGAATCAGGATGAACAATGAAGGTTTCTACCTACCCCACCTCTACTCCAGTTTTCCCATGGAATAAGAGTGAGTACTGAGTCTTTAGACTAGACATTCCATTTGTTCAAGTTTGGTCTAGGCTGAAAAGAGGGTTTACACCACTTATCTCAAGTAAGAGAATCAAGAGTGGCTTCCATAGAAGGGAGGGGGAATGAACAGTTAGTTCTTCCCCCTGCCCTGGCTGAAGGTGGCCTAGGGGCCTCAGGTGTCCCTAGGATGGACAGCAGCTCAGCAGTCCCTAAGCCTCTGGGATAGACCCTAGAGCCTCCCAAGCTTCCTCAGGCAGGAGGACTAGAGGCAAGGCTCACTTGTTTTCCTAGAATTCAAGATGATTTACTTCAAAAGATGTGAGATGTCATCAACTCAAAGGAGTCAATCAGGGTCTTTGGCTTCAGGTTCTTGATGAAAGGGTTCTCTCAGACAGACAGGTGGTGCTGATCGCCACTGAAGATCAGGCGATGCACAGAGCCTCCCACCAGCCCATGATGAAGGTGATGATGCTGACATAGACAATGGATCAAGGCAAGGTCTTGGGGGACCTTTCAATGAGCTTGAGTAAGAGAAATGGTGTGATGACATTGTAAGTCATATGAAAGTAGTCTCCCACTCTGGGCTTGTTCGGTGGAAACCACTCTAGAGGGAAAATCATCATGGCAATGGGGCGGCCAAAATCAAGAATCCAGTTCTGCAATATCAAATAGAACAATAGGTCAAGATGGAAAGGTGAGCTTCCAGACCCATCTTGAGCTTTGCCTGTGGAATGGCTGCTAGGGTGGCCTCCTCCCTCTCCAGGGCCTGCAAGCCCAGGAAGAGGCAAGTGGGATCCCTGCTGAGCCCAACCTGGGAGCACAGTTTCACAGGTCAGAGAGGGAAGGGAGAGCAGGGCACCCCAGGCTTGACTAAGAGACCCAGCAGCTGCACAGACAAACAATGCAAGGGAAGGGGAGGCACAGGGGAGAGGAGCAAGACAAACAGGAGGAGGTGGGGAAGGAGGGGAGAAGGAGGAAGGGGGAAGGGAGAAGAAAGATAAAGGCCAGATGATTAATTTCTTAAGGACAAGATATCCACACTCATAGTCAACCTCTCAATTTGCTCATGCTATGAACTTTAAATCTTGTTGCATGCCAATACACCCTAGAAAATCTCCTTTGCACTCAAAGTCTACTTGGGCCTAGAACTTTGCCATTCACATATGACATATATAATGGTACCTTTTTGCCATTGTTCCCAGAATGCTGCAGCCATTCTGTGAAAAGAGTACAAGGAACTAAAGTCCTTTGTTTTCTCCTGGATAATAACAATGATAGGATCGCTTCCAGGTTACTCACCTTCCTCATCTCCCATTCCAACCCCCCTAAACCCTCCTAAGACTATTTCAGTTCTTTCCCTAAAAGGTTGAGATCCAACAGCAATTGCCCAGGGCCTCTAGTTATAAAAGTCATAAAAAGTCCACTCTATTGGAGTCCTTTCAGACTTAGAAGTCATATAAAGACCTTGAGACTCACCGTACTCCCTATTGACCACAGGCATTTCCTTATGTAGATGAGTTGGGGTCAGAGGATACAGAGAGGAAGGCTGTTTACCCAAACCAATGGTTACAGTATATAGCCCTGATGAATACCATTTTCAGTCTAGTTAAGTAAAACTCCCATTAGTTATTGAATGCTCTATGAGTATTTCCTGTCCTTGCAATACCAAAACTAATTAATTCACTCACTAATTAACAGAGCACTAGCATGAACCATGACTACAACGGTCATATATAAGCTAAGGGCCAGGTAGGGGGACTTCCCCAGCTACAAATACTATCCAAATCTTTACTTTTTGTGTACCAATAACAAAAAAAGGTCAAATTTATTGAATACATGTGGGATAATCAACATTATTACATGAGAGATACAAGGAAGGAGAAGAATAACTTCTAAATGGAAGGATATAGGAAAATTTAATGAAGGAGATATCACCTGAACTGAGTTTGTAGGAAGAGAAGTAGAACATTTCAAGCTGCGAGAAATGGACTTTTAGGCAGAGGGAATGGTTTGCAAAAATGTCCCTGCAATTCAGAAGAGCAAAATGAAATCAGAAAACAGTGAGCAGTCTAACGTTTCTGAAACATAAAATGCAAAAAATAAATAATGACAAATAAATTCGGTGAAGTCTGTTGGATTGAGATTGTGGAGAAGCTTTATTACCAATATTGAAAAAAAGAAAGGAATTTTATTCAGCATTCTGTTAGGGTGCTCCTGCAGGATTTTATAGAGAAGCTTGATATATGAAATAGAAAGATTAAGTTGTCAGCTGAGTGAATAATATGCGAGAAAAGTGAGAGTACATGCAGAGAGACCATGTAAAAAGGGTAAGAATTAAGGTGGCGGCAGTAGAAATTGGAGGCTTTCAAAAATAGACAAGCAGGACTTGGTAACTGATGAGAAAGATGAGAGTTGAGAAAGAGGAAAGAAGATTGTGACATTTCTGACTGTTTCACATCCCCACTTTAAAAAGAAATAATGCTCTACTAGAAAAAGCCACCACAAAATCCTAAGCCTATCATTTAAAATCCTTCCCAAACTATCTCCTAACTCCCTTCGCAAACTTAGCTCATATTATTTGCCATCATGTGCCCTCCATAAGAAAATAGGCCTACTTAATTGTTCCCTATACACCAGAGGTTCCCAAAACTTATTTGGCCTATACACCCTTGTAAAAATAATATTCAGTGCCCACCTGTAAATCTACATTCTTTAACTTTTTAATGTTTTTTCCACTATTAAAAAATTATAAAATAGTTTTAATGATTCATCTGAAATGTAACAATTTAATGTAAATTTATGTTTATTTGTTCATTGAAATTTTGATGGATATTGCATCATGTAACCATAGAGTATCATGTTGTAAAGAAGTTATTGCACACACATATTCCTGCCAATGCATGCTGGACTTCCCAACAATGCCCAACATGTTCACCTGCCAACACATGCTTGTTAACACCAGTGGAGCTCAGTGACCACTGAGCAGTTGCAATTTGCACTTTGGGTGTTTATTTGGAAAATAATGTAATCATAATGACTTTAACTCTGTTACATAATGAATGAAACATGCACAAATGATTTTTCAAATTTTTCTCGCTTTCTTCCTTATGCTTCGAGTGCCCCTTATTTTTATTCAATGGCCCCACCAATTGCACTCAAGGCTATTCCCACCTTCATGGATTATTCCAGGACCCCGAGGGGTGATATCACCCACTTTAGGAACCTATGTTTTCACAATCCTACAAATCCTACTTTTACACTTTTGCACAAGTGATCCCTCATAACTAGAATGTATTCCTCTTCCACCTCTGATTTATATGATATCTAGCACTCATTCAAAAGTACTGCTTAAAAGAAATGATGAACAGGTGGATTTCAGAAAATCCTGGGAAGACTTGTATGAACTGACACTGACTGAAGTGAGCAGAACCAGGAGAACATTATACACTTTAACACCCACAGTGTGCAAGGACTGTTTGTGACAGACTTAGCAGTTCACAGAAAAGCAAGGGCCTAATACATTTCCAAAGGACTCATGCTGCAAAATGCCTTCCACATCCAGAGAAAGAACTATGGAGTCAGAACACAGAATGAAGCAGACTATTTTGTCTTTTGTTATGTTTTGTTTCATTTTTCTCATGGTTCCTCCCACCTATTTAAATTCTTCTATGCAACATGATTAATGTGAAAATGTGTTCAGTGAGAATGTTTGTGTAGAGCCCATAAAATTGCATACCATCATGAGGAGGAAGGGGGAAAGGAAAGGGAGAAAATTTAAAACTTTGGGAAGTGATTGTTGAAAACTGAAAACAAACGAATTAATAAATTTTGGGGGGGAAAGTGAAACTTAGATAAAATCCCCCGTGGGACTCCTTTTCTAATGTTCCTATTATTAGCACTCTTTCCCATTTTTAATTACTTCATATCACTTCTTATATACTTTGTATTTATTTATATTTTATGTATATATATATACATATATGTATATAAGCATATATATGTATGTATGTATGTATTTTATGGTAATCCACCACTCCCAAGAATGTTAGCTTATTAAAGGCAAGAAATATATGTCTGTGTGTGTCTGTGTGCGAGCATAAAAACCTTTACATCTCTTGCATTTACCATTGTATCTTGAATGGATTACACTGCTAGTAATTGCTTTGTGAAGTAAAAATAACTGGGAAAACAGTGCCACTAATACTCTTTTTACGTAAATAGTCTAATGATATAGAGGAAAACCATTATTTTGATTCGTGTTAAAAATTGTTCTTGTATGTGCTTAACACAGTTTAAATAGCCCCTCTCATAGAGACTTTGGTTACTGTTTCTGCCCTCCTAAGAAACTACAAAGAATCTTGGCACAAACAGTTAACTGCCATCTTTGAAGGAATCTGTGCGAGTCAGAAAATAATACAGAACTCCATTCCTAAGGAGCTTATGTAATTAATTATCATAGGAAAATAGTCAGAAAAAGACTTGAAGAGTTAACTGCCATGGTACTAGAAATCTTTGAGAAGTACTCAAAAAGAACTAACATAATTTCTTTACCCAATGGAAATCTGGACAATTAAATACCATTGGAAAGAATCTTTCAGAGACAAGGATAATTAACTGTCATTAAAGAGCCTATGAGAGTCATGAACAGTTAAAATCATAGAAGAAAATCTTTGTGAGGCATCTGAAGAGTTAATTTTATTTGAAATTGTGAGACACTTTAGGACAAGGCTTCTTATATAGAGTTCAGTGGATCTGCAAACTCGGATGGGGAAAAAATACATCTTTATTGACACTAACCACTAATTGAAATTAGCATTTTTTTCAAGTATGAATGTACATACAAAAACACTGTTACGGAAAGGAATTCATAGGCTTCATCAGACTGCCAAATGAATCTATGACACATAAAAGTTAACATTTCTGAGACCTGAATTGTTGAACTGACGATCCAATATTTTGGAGGAGTGCTAACTACAATTGCAGCTGTTGGTGAGAAAATTCTTTCCCCTGCTATTCCAAAGCACAGAGTTGAACTTCATTCATCATAGTCAACAAATTATCTAAATATTTATCTAGACCTTTGTAGTATTGGTCACATTATTAAATTACGTGGATAGTAATAATGTTTTTTTCTCAACCTATGGCTTTAATTTGAGTCAAATAATGAGATTTTATATTCTATGAACATTCCAAGGTAATTCCCGTTTGTACCTAGGAGATTGTTTTTCTAATCTAATAAAAGACTTTAACTTTAAGCTATGAAGCCAATAGAAATATAAGGGAGGTTGATAAAGTATCTTTGTTGCTAAGAGTACCTGAGAGGTGTTCCACCAGTCTCCCACAAAGGTGTCTAGATATACATTCTCATCTCTCTCTAGTATTACTTTGTTGGTGTTTTTCAATTATTTTTCAGTTGAATGTGGACTTCATGAGTCCATTTTGGGTCTTCTTGATGAAGATGCTGGAGTGGTTTGTCCTTTCCTTTTCCAGTTTATTTTACAGATGAGGAAACTGAGTTAAGTGACTTGCCCTGAATCACAGAGATAGTAAGAATTTGAACTTACAAAGATGAGACTTCCTATCAGTCTAAGCTCAGTGCTTTATCCACTAAATCATCCAATGTTTCTATGACTATAAGCAGGATCACTACAATTGGTTTAACAAAGCACCAGTATATATCTATCAGTTATTATTGTTTTTCAAAGGATGATATAGATGTCATAATATATAACCTTGGGGGCAGAGCCAAGATGGCAGAGTAGAAGGAAGTACCTGTTTGAGCCTTCTCTTCAAATCCCTCAAAGTACCCATAAAAATGGCTTTATACAAATTTTTAGAGCAGCAGCCACAGACTGACAAAGTGAAGCAGATTTACAGCCGAGGACAAGCTGGAAGATTGGAAGGAAGACTCTATTGCACCAAGCTCAGAGTAGAGTGGGGTCCACGCTGAGCTGACACAGACTGGACTGGAGCAGGGCTCAGGGCCTGGAATCACTGCCAGCTGCTACAGATTCCAGATTTCTTTCTTTTTTTTTTTATAAATTTCTTTATTTAACTTTTTACATTCATTTTCACAAAATTTTGGGTTCCAAATTTTCTCCCCATTTGTCCCCTCCCCCCACCTCAATACACCAAGCATCCTAATTTCCCCTATCACCAATCTGCCCTCTCTTCTATCATCCCTCCCTTCCCTTGACCCCATCTTCTCTTTTGTCCTGTAGGGCCAGATAACTTTCTATTCCCCATTACCTGTATTTCTTATTTCCTAGTAGCAAGAACAATACTCAACAGTTGTTCCTAAAACTTTGAGTTCCAAATTCTCCCCATCCCTCCCTCCCCACCCGTTCCCTTTGGGAAGGCAGGCAATTCAATATTGGCCATATCTGTGTAGTTTTGCAAATGACTTCGACAATAGTTGTGTTGTGTAAGACTAGCTGTATTTCCCTCCATCCTATCCTGCCCCCCATTGTTTCTATTCTGTCTTTTGATCCTGTCCCTCCCTGAGTGTTGACTTCAAATTGCTCCCTCCTCCCATTGCCCTCCTTTCCATCATCCCCCCCACCCTGTTTATCTCCTTCTCCCTCACTTTCCTGTATTGTAAGATATGTTTTCATACCAAAATGAGTGTGCATTTTATTCCTTCCTTTACTCGAATGTGATGAGAGTAAACTTCATGTTTTTCTCTCAGCTCTCCTCTTTTTCCCTCCACTAAAAAGTCTCCTGCTTGCCTCTTCTATGAGAGAGAATTTGCGCCATTCCATTTCACCCTATCTCCTCCCAATATATTTCTCTCTCACCATTTACCTTAATTTTTTTGATATGATCCCATCCTGTTCAATTCACTCTGTGCTCTCTGTCTCTGTGTGTGCATGCATGTCTATATGTGGTTGTGTGCATGCACGCGCATGTGTGTGCATGTGTATGTGTGTATGTGTGTGTGTAATCCCACAAACTACCCAGATACTGAAAAGTTTCTAGAGTTACAAATATTATCTTTCCATGAAAGAATGTAAACAATTCAACTTTGGTAAGCCCCTTATGACTTCTCTTTGCTGTTTGCTTTTCATGCTTCTTCTCATTCTTGTGTTTGAAAGTCAAATTTTCTTTTCAGCTTTGGTCTTTTCATTAAGAATACTTGAAAGTCCTCTATTTCATTGAAAGACCAGTTTTTCCCTTGAAGTATCAGGGGGTTTATGCAGAGACCTTCAACAAGGGAGCCCAGGTCCTGTCTGCTTTGGGAGCTCCTGTCAGCTGCCTTCCCCACCACTTCCTCCCAAGGGGGCCTGAATTATGGAGACCCCCCACTCCCCTCTCGGCTGGCCAGATTGGGTCTCTCACTGACCTTTAGCACCTGTGGGTTGAGGGCCTTTGCGGCTGCTGGAGTTTCCATCCCTGAAGCCTTCTCGGATCTGGTCCTCTCAGGGCCACGTGTCCAAGACAGCGCTGGGCTCTGCTCTGGTTCTGGTGTGTGATGGACCTTTGGTGTTGCTTTTTCAGGGCTCTCTGGAACAGAAATCTCCTCCACTCTTCTGCTGCATGGCTTCCACTGCTCCAGAATTTGTTGGGAGTTCATTTTACAGGTAATTTATGGGCTGTGGGTTTGAAACTAGCATATGTGAATCTTACTGCTTTGCCCTCTTGGCTCCTCCCCCCCAGATTCCAGATTTCTTAACTCACAAAAGTCAAAGAAAGCTTCAAAGGTCAGGGAGAAAGCTCTGTCCTCTAGGTGAGAGGGAGCTTGGCCTGCTCCAGAGTCCAGCCTCAGGGCAGCAGCAGTCACTGCAGCAGCAGGGCTGCTTCTGCAGCTTATGACCTATTGACTGTGGAGGAATCAGGCAGCTGGTCTGTGTCATAGTCCTAACTGGCAGTCCTAGGGTAAGGATGAGTGCTAGCATGGCTTAACTATTGAGAGAGACTCCTACTCCTATTCTAAGGCAGAAAAGAGTGCTTGTGGTTGCTCACAGATCAGAGTACAGGCCAAGAGAGGAGTGAACACCTCTTCCTTGATTATACTACTTTGGAGGAACTGAGAACTTAGAGGTACCTAGAAGTATCTCTAAAAACAGAAGCACAAAACTTCTGATACTTGGAGGAGTATACTCTCCACTTAACAAAGACCTCAGTGTCAAGGAATTAGCAGGTAAAATGTTAAAAAAGGGGAAAAATAGAGAAGGTTACTTTCTTGGTGAAAATATATTTTCTTCCATTCTTTTGGATAAGGAAGATCAAAGCATATAACTGGAGGAAGATAGCAAGGTCAAGGATCCTACATCCAAAGACTCCAAAATATATGAAATGGTCTCAGGCCATGGAAGATCTCAAACACGATTTTGAAAATCAAGTAAGAGAGGTAGAGGAAAAATTGGGGAGATAAATGAGAGCAAAGCAAGAAAATCATCAAAAACAAATCAACAACTTGGTAAAGGGGACCCCCTAAAAATGCTAAAGAAAATAACACATTTAAAATTAGACTAAACCAAATGGCAAAAAATGTCCAAAAATCCAATGAGAGGAAGACTGCCTTAAAAAGCAGAATCTGACAAAATGGAAAAGGAGTCCCAAAAACTCACTAAAGAAAATAATCCCTTCAAAATGAGAGGAAATGGAAGCTAATGGATTTGTGAGAAATCAAGAAAGTGTAAAACAAAATCAAAAGAATGAAATAAAGAAGGCAATGCAAAATATCTCATAGGAAAAACAATTGATCCAGAAAAGATATCCAGGAGAGATAATTTAAAAATTATTGGTCTTCCTGAGAACCTTGAGCAAAAATGGAGCCTAGAGATCATCTTTCAAGCAATTATCAAGGAAAATTGGCCTGATATTCTGGAACCAGAGGGTAAAATAGAAATGGAAAGAATCTACTGATTACTTCCTGAAAGAGATTTAAAGAGAAAAGTTCCCAGGAACATTGTAGCCAAATTCCATAGTTCCCAGGTCATGGAGAAAATATTACAAGCAGGCAGAAAGAAACAATTCAAGTATTGTGGAAACACAATGAGGATAAAACCAGATTTATTAGCATTTACATTAAGGGATTGGAGGGTTTAGAATATGATATTGCAGAGATCAAAGGAGATAGGATTGAAACCAAGAATCACCTCCCAGTAAAACTGAGTACAACACTTCAAGGGAAAAATAGGAAATTCATTGAAATAGAGGACTTCCAAACATGCTGAAATAACCAGAGCTCAAAGAAAAGGGAGTGCAGCCCAGCACAGGCACTGAGCTGTGCACAGTCAAGCACAGAGGCCGAGCAGAGCACAGCCCAGCATAAGGCCACACTGTGGCAAGGACAGGACTGGAGTGGGCTTCAAGGCACCATGCCCACAGCAGCAGCTTTGGGTCCCAGATTCCTCAACTCACAAACACCAAAGACAGCTTCAAATATCACTGAGAAAGCTCTTTCAATTAGGTGAGAAGGTAACAGAGTAGTCTAGCCTGGGTCTCAAGGAGTGGCAGCTTCTATTGTTAGAGCTCTGCCCTAAAGCCTCTGTGGGAATTGAGCAGCTGATCTGGATCTCAGCCCTGAGCAAGGGCCATGGGGTAAGGAGGAGTGCTGGCTGGCATGGTGGAACAAGTGGAGGCTTGGGAGAGGGAATCCTGCTCACAGACCAGAGTGCAGGCCAGGAGAGGAATAAACTCCTCTCCCTTGATTGTGCCACCTTGGAGGAACTGAAAACTTACAAGTCCTCAGAGTATACCCTCCCCTTGACAAAGAACTCAAAAGTCAAGTAACTGCCTGGGAAAATACCCAAAAAAGGGGAAAAGAATAAGACAATGGAAGGTTACTTTCTTGGTGAGCAGATATTTTCTTCCATCCTTTTGGGTGAAGAGAAAAATTTAGGTCTTCAGAGAAAGACCTAAAAGTTAATGCTTCTGCATGCAAAACCTCCAAAATAAATATACAGTGGCCTCAGGCCACAGAAGAGCTCAAAAAGGAATTTGAAAATCAATTAATAGAGCTGTAGGAAAAATTGGGAAGAGAAATGAGAGTGATACAAGAAAGTAATGAAAAGCAAGTCAACAGCTTGCTAAAGGAGGTGCAATAAAAATGCTGAAGAAATAAACACCTTTAAAAATAGACTAACTCAGATAGCAAGAGAGGCCCAAAAAGCCAAACAGGAAAAGAATGCTATTAAGAGCAGAATTAGCCAAGTGGAAAAGGAGGTTCAAAAGGTCACAGAAGAAAATATTTTTTTAAAAATTAGAATGGAGCAGATGGAAGCTAATGACTTTATGAGAAACCACAAAATTACAAAGTGAAACCAAAAGAATGAAAAAATAGAAGACAATGTGAAATATCTCATTGGAAAAACAATTGACCCAAAAAATGGATCCAGCAGAGACCATTTAAAAATTATGAGACTACCTGAAACCCATGATCAAGAAAAGAGCCTAGATTTCCTCTTTCATGAAATCATCAAGGAAACTATCCTGATATTCTGGAACAAGAGGGTAAAATAAATATTGAAAGAATTCACCCATCACTGCCTGAAAAAGATCCTAAAAGAAAAAGTCATAGAAATATTGAAGCCAAATTCCAGAGTTCACAGGGTCTGACAGCTTCTACATTAAGAGATCAAAAGGTTTGGACTATGATATTCCAGAAGTCAAAGAAACTAGGACTAAAATTAAGAATCACCTACTCAGCAAAACTAAGTATAATAATTCAAGGGAAAAAATGATCATTTCGTGAAATAGAAGACTTTCAAGCATTCTTGATGAGAAGATGAGAGCTGAATAGAAAATTTTACTTTCAAACACAAGAATCAAGAGAAACATGAAAAGGTAAACAGGAAAGAGAAATCATAAGGGACTTACTAAAGCTGAACTGTTTACATTCCTACATGGAAAGATAATATTTATAACTCTTAAGACTTTTATCAGTATTTGGGTAGTTGGAGGAATTGTATACGTATATAGACAGAGGGTACATGATGAGTTGAATAGAAAGGGTTGATATCTAAATAAACAAAATTAAGGGGTGAGAGAGTAATATTTTGGGAGGAGAAAGAGAGAAATGGAATGGGGCAAATTATCTCATAAAAAGGCAAGGAAAAGCTTTTTCAATGAATGGGAAAAGGGGAAAGTAAGAAAGAAAATGTTGAGCTTACTCATCACATTTGGCTTAAGGAGGGAACAATATGCACGTTCAATTTGGTATGAAAATCTATCTTACATCATAGGAAAGTAGGGGAGAAAGGGATAAGTGGGGTTTGGGAGGATGATAGAAGGGAGAGTAAATGAGGGGTAATTAGAAGTAAACACTTTTGAGGAGGAAGGTCAAAAGAGAAAATAGACAAAATGGGGGACAGGATAGGATGGAGGGAAATAAAAGTAGTCTTTCACAACATGACCATTATGGAAGTCTTTAGCAAAACTGCACATATATGGCCTATATTGAATTGCATGCCTACTCAGTGGGGATGGGTGGGGAAGAGGAAGGGAGAAAAAATGGAACTCAAAATTTTAGGAACAAATGTTGAGCATTGTATTTGCATGTACCTGGGAAATAAGAAATACTGGTAATGGGGTATAAAAATCTATCTTGCCCTACAAGAAGAGAGAGAAGATGGAGATAAGGGAAGGGAGGGATGTGATAAAAGGGAGGGTAGATTGGGGGAAGGGGTAATCAGAATTCAGGGTGTTTTGGAGTGGGAGGATGTGAGAGATGGGGAGAAAACTGGAACTCAAAACTTTGTGGAAATGAATGTTGAAAATTAAAAATAAATAAATAAATTGGGGAAAAACAAACAAAAAAAAAAACTAAGGTTAGATAATAAAACAATCAAAGAATGGCTTCTTTTACCTAAGCAAAAACAAAAACAAAATCAATCTGGGGAGGACAAGACTCTCAAGGTTTCTGGCCAAAACACAAACGATCATTATTTATACACCATCTGAGCCATTAAAGCCCCAACAATGACCAAGAAAAGCTTGGGATGGGCTCTATTGTTGGCCAATCAATGAGAGTCACAGTGTTTTGGATTTAAGTCTTGGTCATTGAAAGATAAATCTATCCTGCAAAAAAAAAAAAAAAATTAACCAGAGCTGAATAGAAAATATGACTTTCAAATATTAGAATCAAGAGAAACATGAAAAGGTAAAGAGGAAAGAGAAGCCATTTGTGGCTGACTAAGTTTAAATTGTTTACATTCCTACATGGAAAGATGATATTTGTAACTCATGAGACCTTTTTCAGTATTAGGGTAAGTAGAGGGAATATGTGTGTGTATGTGTATTATATATGTGTAGATGTATATAAAAATGTGTATGTGTATAATTAAATAGATTGTATTTATATATGTGTGTATATTATGTGTATTTATTTGTGTAGATATGTATATGTGTATGTGTGTATGTATGTTCGTATAAATAAACTGATTGTATTTATGCATGTGTGTCTACACACACACACACACACACACACACACAGTCACAGTGAATATTGCCTTGGTGATACATTTGGCATCGCGAAGAGGATTTTAGGGTATAAAAATCTCTATTTGGAGGCAAAAAGGATTTAGAGAAAGAAATTAGTATTCCAGGTTGGGATTATTTAACCTATTCCTCACTAGCAAAGGAATGGGCTAAAAGCACTGGACTCTGTGAAAACTGGGAAACAAGGTTACAGGAGTGGGAACCTGGAGACTTGGAAAGGTGTTTGCAGGGAATTCCATTTAGATCAGTAAAGGAACTGGCAGGGATAAGTAGGAGTAGCTGGATTTTATTAACAGGTTACTGTATTATATTTTAAAACAGAGATGAGTTGCTTAAGGAAAAAATTCAGATACAAAAAGAGTTAGCTAGTTTACATGTGAATTTTCAGCCTTCAGGCTCTCCTTTAAAAGACTGGGGGACAGGTCTCAGGTGGAAGAAAAGGCTGATAATTTATCTCAGAAGAAGCTGAAGGATGAAAACAGAAATGTGCATAGGACCTTTGTACAGAGCCAGCCTCATTGACACAGTGACTACTACAAGGAGAGGGCATGGGAGGAAAATATAAGGAAGTCAGGGAAATTAAGTGAAATAATGTTAGAGGGAAAAGTTTCTCAGGCAGAAGCAAGCCAAAAGTGAGATAGAAACAGGAGAACCAAGGAGGTAACACAGAGTTTAGGGAAATAATTGAGGGTTTTACTCAACAGATGTTACAGATATTTTGAGTTGGCAGAATCATCAATATCTTGGATGGTGAGAAGCAGTGATGAATGTGCCAAAGTGGTTTGGATGACATGGATTGCTTGAAATGTATAGGTTTCAGAAATAATAGGTCTTTGTACAGCAAGCCTTTAGAGATTACAATATGCAAGGAGGTAACAATTTGACTAATCTGTTAGCTTTGGCTAATGAAGACTACAGTAAACACTATCCTACTGACTCTGTGTGACCTAGTGGAGATAGACTCTGGTATTTACTTAAGAAAGTTAAAGGAGGAAGTAATGAAGTCTACCATAATGATTGGAAATGTACATGCATACTATGATACTCCATTTGCAGTTTTCCATAGGAATATAATACTGAAAATGGCTCTTCCTGCTTTCAAGCACCTAGTTTTGACTCTAATAATTGGGGAAATACGGAACGCCCTTTCAGAGGTACTGGACAAGATTTCACAGTTAAGTGACTTAGGGGACTGGGGAAAGATAAATTTCCTGAAGAGAGAAGAGTAAATTGCAGATTCAAAGTCAGAATAGGATGACAAGAAAATAATAGTTTACTGCTCTATTGAGAGGTAGATTTTGGAAGCATAGATAGTATTCCAACTAATGAATTATACAGAATGTATGGAGAAAAAGGGGCTTGATACTCAACAAAACAGAGAAGTAAGAATTTCCCCTACGCATCCTCCTGAACCCTTGTATCCAAGTTTATCGCAACTTCAGGGAAAATAGGAAGTTGGCCATGTACCTGGTCAGATTAAAGAAATACACAGGTGGGATTACAGACTCCATATCAATTTGACCATATATTGGGAAAAATGAATCAAATACTATAACTAGGGCATTAATAGACACTGAGGCAGATGCCTCCCTTATATGTAGAAATCCTGATATGTTTAAACATGGAACTACTATCACCATCACAAGACTGCGAAGGGCCAAAATATGAGCCAAACAAGTCAACCCAACAATGCAAATTGGATAAATACATAAGAAAAAATATACTGTGGTAGTTATATCCATTCCTGAATATATAATTGAAACAGATGTATTGAGAGGTATGACTTTAAATTTACCTGAAAGGAGATACCAATTTGAAGTAAGCAAGAAAGAAATTAATGCAGTTTTCCTGGTAAAATAAAAATGAACCCAATCACTGTTACGTGAACCTTATGTGGTCATTATTTTAAAACAGTATTGTGTTCCAGGTAGGCAAGAAGAAATTACCAATACTATGAAGGAATATGTTGTAGCAGGAATGTTAGTCCCTACAACCACTAAATGGAATAATCTTGTCTGGCCAGTATGGAAGTCAGATGGGACATGGAGAGTGAGAATGGATTATAAAGAGTTGAATAAAGTCACTCCTTTCTTGTATGCTAATGTTTCAGATGCCATTACCTTAATAAAAAGAATCCAGAAATACGATGAGACTTGGTACACAGTTATTGATTTAGCCAATGCTTTCTTTACTATCACAATAGAATCAAAACAATGAGATTAGTTTGTATCCAATTGACAGGGCCAAAAATATACTTTTACATGATTGCTACAAGGATATCTGCATAACCCCACTACTTGTCATAGGATTGTGGCTGAACATTTGGATGAATTAGAGCCACCTGGTGTACAGTGTCCCCACTACATAGATGATATTATGATACAGGGAAGTTTTGACATTTTAATTGAGCATATGAAAAGCAAAAGGTGAGTGATTAACCCTGCAAAGATTCAAGGGCTACCTGAAACCAAAACGTTTTGAGGTATGCAATGGAATAAGGGGCTATGAGAGACTCTCCTGCAAACCTGACAAAAGATTCAGGATTTTCCTATCCCTCAAAATAAGAGGCCCAAAAGTTTATAGGATTATTTGGATATTGGTGATATCGCATATCACATCTGGGACAAATTTTGAAACCCTTACATAAAATTACTAGGGAAAAGTATGAATTTGATTGGAGACTTGAGCAGAGTAAAGCTTTTGAAGAATCAAAGGTCACTACACAGTTGGCCCTAGATTTAAGGCCTATGAAAAGAGACCTGGTGGAATTATAAGTGACTGCACAGGATGAATATGCAAACTGGAGTTTATGGCAAAAACAACAAAGTTGACACGTACTTTTAGGATTTTGGTCTAGGAAACTCCATCTGGTGCTCAATCTACCCCTTTTGAAAAGCAGATGTTTGCTGCATATTGGGCTTTGGTAAAGATTGAACAGCTGATTTTAGGCCATGAGGTAATATTAAGGCAGGCCTGGAATCCCAATTATGACCTGGAGAGTGGGTGTCCCAGCTTCTCATAGAATTGGACATGCATAGGAAGCTAGTATAATTAAATGGACATGGTGTATTCAAAATAGATCTAAAACAGGAAAAATTGAAGTTTCTGTTTTACATGAATCTATAGCAAACATAGATACTGAGGGAAATGATACACCCTGTGAACCCAAGCACCAGTCCTTGGTGAAATGGATTCACTGAAAAACAAAAGGGACATGCATGGTTTACTGATAGGACAGCAAAATATTTGGGTCACAAAAGACATTAGAAAGTGATAGCCCATAACCCATGTACTAGGTGGACTTTGAAAAGTGCTGAGATAGGTGGAAGTAGTCAGTATGCTAAACTTCTGGCAGTACACCAAGGTATCAAAACAGAACAAGGAGGACACTCTCATATAGTCACTGATTCACAGATGGTAGCTAATGGGTTAGTAACATAGATGCCCATGTGGAAAAATCAAAATTGAGAAATTCATGACAAACAAATCTGGGACACAACATTATGGGAAGATATATAGGACATGTCTTTGGTTACTAATTTCTCAGTTTTTTGTGTCAATGCTCACAAGGCCCTCAGCATGCCAGAACATGAGTACAATGCACATTCTGATCTACTAGCAAAGATTGCTACTCGACCTATTGTCCCTACTCTGACACCAATTAATGATCAGGTACTAGAAAAATGGGTCCATCAAACGACTGACCATTTAGGGGTCCAGGCCACAGACCAGTGGGCACAAGACCTCAAGATGTTAGTATCTCTTATCCATTGTTAGAACAAGGAGCATAAAAATGCTATATATGTCAGTTGGAAAAGGAATACACTGTTCTTTGGGTAGTAATTGAAGTCATAGCAAGGGGAAAAGTACCAGCCCACTCTTTGGCAAATAGATTATACTGGACCCCTACCCCAAATAAAGGATGCAAGCTTATATGTACTTATGTTGACAACTATTCAGGTATACTAGTACCTTATCCTAACAAGAATGAGACCCATAAAAACACTTGTAAAACTTTAGATATCATAAATCTATATTATGGAACCCCAATGCAGACTCAAAGTGACAATGGGTCACATTTCAAAGGTAATGTAATGAAGTGATATTGTGTACTAAACAACATAGAATGGATATATCATATTTCATATTATTCACAAGCGCCTGGGTTAATTGAAAGAATGGACTATTGAAAGAACAGTTAAAGAAGTTAGGTTGTAATAATTCATATCAACATTGGAAAGATAATCTGTTCACTGCTTTTCATAATTTGAATAACAGACCATTGGGAGGAAGTACACCTCTAGCCAGAATGATGACCCAAATCTGCAAATTAGAAAGCAACAAACACATAAGATTCCAAATCCTGAGTATTGGACTGTGAGGCCAGATATCCCAGAACCATATCCAGGGCCACGTGGTTTGGCAGGATATGATTTACATTGTTTAGAGGACTTTTGTTTGGATAGGAAAGAAATAAGAACAATCTCTAATGGAATACGTATGAGAATCACTAAGAATCATTTTGGATGGATATTACCTAAATCAGGATTAACAGCTTGAGGAAAATATGTATTGGCTGGAGTGATAGATTCTAATTATCAAGGAGAAATTATTGTGATATTCCAAAATTTAGGTGATGAAGTCATACACTTTTGTAAAAATGATAAAATAGTTCAAGTGGTTATTATTCTTTGTGAAACAATACCTCTTGTGGAAACTGACCCTCCTTCTGAAATAACTATCAGAGGAAATGAAAGATTGGGTTCTACTGATAAAATAAAATTGGAAGCTAAAGTATGGATAAAACAGAAACCAGATAATGTTCCAAAGGCTGTGGAAATTATAAGACATGGGAAAGATAATACCATAACTGTTGTTTATCCAGGAGAAGATGATTACCAAATTATACCCTTAATTCATATATTATGCTGTGAATGAGGCTATGAGAGTGGATCATGGACTCCAGAAGCACGGTCTGACCCAATATCTACCCAGCTTCTGGTTATTGTCATCTTGTTTCTTTTTCGACATTTTGTCTATTCACTGTGTTTGTCATATTTATTTTTTGCAGGCTAAATACCCTCCACCTGCAGATGCTAGATGTCACCTCCTTTCCAACGTGCTCTGTCACCTTTGGACCTGGTGTTGACCAAGCTCTGATTGCCAACTACAGAACTGACCCCTCACATAGGACCTCTTGGTGAAGGGACAGCCCTACATCCAGTCTCAGCAGGAAGCAGCTATGAAAGAAGATTTTGGGCCCCATTCATCAAGAGGAGGATGATGGGGTACTTGTGCTCAAGCCCCATCCTAAGATATTGTCTTATATGTTCATTTTGTGTTATCTCTGTTACACTGTTGTAAAGTTCTATTGATACCACTTGCCAAAGACATTTTTTATATGCTTGTTTTTTGTTATCCCTGTTACAATTCTGTTGATACCCAATGCCCCACCAACCTATGTAATGAATATGAAAGATCTTGGGGCTGAATACAACAGCATTATAAATGTCTTGTCAAAAGATCTTTCTCATTCATTAATAGGCCCATGTGATCTACTTAAATCACCTGGAAGCCTAAGCCACAGGTGGTGGGAGGAGCTTGCTGAATGGGTGGAACAGGAAAGGTGGAGCAGACTTGGAGGAAATGATTGAGAGAAGTCAGGGCAGAGGACAGAGGACACAAGCAGGCAGGCAACAGGCAGGCAGTCACACTAAGGCTCAGGTTTGTGAGTATTTGCTTGTGAGAAGGCCCCGGCAGAGTGGGGAGGATTTGGAATGGCTTTACCCCCTACTGTAATCATGTTTAGTAACTTCTTGGCTACCATGACAGATTTAGCTTTCTGGTTCTGGAATTTGGCTTTCCGGTGTTTAAATAAATGTTTTTCTTCTGCCTTCTATATAAAGAGTCTTTTATACTTTGTGACTGAGAACTGTGCTAGTATATTCATAGTCACCACCCGGGCTATGAATATTGGCTTGGTGATACAGGATGAAGCAGAAGTGGGATCATAAGAGGGAGGACAGACTGGGGGAAGGGGTGAATGGGGGGTGCAAGTTGTCCTGGGTGGGGGCGGGAAGAGATAGGGAGAAAATTGGGAATTCAAAATCTTGTGGAAGCGAATCTTATAAACTAAAAATAAATGTTGTGTATTAAATATATATAATATTCTCTTTGACAACTAAGGTTGCCTTTTATTAATGAATAGACAGATGGAACAGATATGGGAGGAAAATACTGGATCATATACTTAGAGCTGGAAGGGAAGATGAAGTTTTTTGGGTTTTTTTTTCTATTTTTACTGGGAGAGAAGGGGCACAAAGAGATGGATTTTTTTTACATTTCTAAGATTTTGTTGCTTCTTTTAAACTTTATTTTAAAATCTGGTGGGGGGAATGATAATAGATCCATGGCATTGTGAATATGAATGAATATTAGATTAGGAGCCAAAAGGCTAATTTACTGTACCTCATCCAGTAACCAATTAGCTGGCTGACCCAGCAAGACACATAACCACGTTGCAACAAAGTTTTCTCATCTACCAGTTCCTTTTAGCCCCAGGTTACTGTAAAGAAGGCAGCTTGGTGTACTGAAGAAATTCTATTATTCTCCCAGAAATGTATATAGAATAAACCTTAGTATTATATTTTAGCTTCCCCCTACTTTTCTAAAATATAGACACATGCCATTTTTTAAAATTTATTTATTTATTTAACTTTTTACATTCATTTTCACAAATTTTTGGGTTCCAAATTTTCTCCCCTTTTCTCCCCTCCCCCCACCTCAATACCCCAAGCAATCTAATTTTCCCTATCTCCAATCTGCCCTCTCTTCTGTCAACCCTTCCTTCTCTTGTCTCCATCTTCTCTTTTCTCCTGTAGGGCCAGATGACTTTCTATTCCTCATTAACTGTATGTCTTCTTTCCTAGTTGCAACAACAATACTAAACAGTTGTTCCTAAAACTTTGAGTTCCAAATTCTCCCCATCCCTCCCTCCTCACCTATTCCCTTTGGGATGGCAGGCAATTCAATATAGGCCATATCTGTGTAGTTTTTCAAATGACCTCCCTGATAGTCGTGTTGTGTAAGACTAACTGGATTACCATCCCTCCTAACCTGCCCCTCATTGTTTCTCTTCTGTCTCTTGATCCTGTCCCTCCCCAAGTGTTGACTTCAAATTGCTCCCTCCTCCCTTTGCCCTCCCTTCCATCATCCCCCCCCTTGCAATATCTCCTTCTCCCCCACTTTCTTATACTGTAAGATAGGTTTTCATACCAAAATGAGTGTGCATTTCACTCCTTCGTTTAGTCAAATGTGATGAGGGTAAACTTCTTGTTTTGTTTTCTTTTGTTTTGTTTTCTCAGCTCTCCTCTTTTTCCCTCCACTAAGAAAATCTCCTACCTGCCTCTTAAATGACATATAGTTACCCCCTTCCCTTTCCCCCTCTTTCCTCCCCCTACATTTCTCTCTCACTATTTACCCTAATTTCTTTTAAGGTATGGTCCCATCCTATTCAGTTCAATCTGTGCTCTCTATCTCTGTATGTGTGTGCATGTGTGTATGTGTGTGCATGTGTGTACATGTGTATGTGTGGTCCCACCAACTACCCAGATACTGAAAAGTTTTAAGAGTTAGAAATATTGTCTTTCCCTGTATGAATGTAAACAGTTCACTTCTGGTAAGTCCCTTAAGACTTCTCTTTGCTGTTTCCTTTTTCATGCTTCTTCTCATTCTTGTGTTTGAAAGTCAAATTTTCTTTTCAGCTCTGGTCTTTTCATTAAGAATGATTGAAAGTCCTCTGTTTCATTGAAAGACCATATTTTCCCTTGAAGTATTATACTCAGTTTAGCTGGGTAGGTGATTCTTGGTTTGAGTCTTAGTTCCTTTGCCTTCTGGAATATCCTATTCCACGCCCTTCGATCCCTTAATGTAGAAGCTGCTAGATCTTGAGTTATCCTGACTGTATTTCCACAGTACTGGAATTGTTACTTTCTAGCTGTTTGCAAGATTTTTTCCTTGAGCAAGGAATTCTGGAATTTGGCCACAATGTTCCTAGGAGTTTCTCTTTTTGGATCTCTTTCAGGTGGTGATCGATGGATTCTTTCAATACTTATTTTGCCCTCTGGTTCTAGAATCTCAGGGCAGTCTTCCTTGATAATTTCATGGAAGATGATGTCTAGGCTCTTTTTTTGATCATGACTTTCAGGTAGTCCCATAATTTTTAAATTGTCTCTCCTGGATCTATTTTCCAGGTCAGTTGATTTTCCCATGAGATATTTCACATTCTCTTCCATTTTTTCGTTCTTTTGGTTTTGTTTGGTGATTTCTTGGTTTCTCGTAAAGTCATTAGACTCCATCTGTTCCATTCTAATTTTGAGAGAACTATTAAATTCAGTGAGCTTTTGAGCCTCTTTTTCCATTTGGCTCATTCTGCTTTTGAAAGCATTCTTCTCCACATTGGCTTTTTGAATTTTTGCCAATTGAGTGAGCCTATTTTTCAAGGTGTTAATTTCCTCAGCATTTTTTTGGGTCTCCTTTACCAAGGTATTGACCCGTTTTTCATACTTTTCTTGCATCTCTGTCATTTCTCTTCCCAGTTTTTCCTCCACCTGTCTAACTTGCTTTTCAAAATCCTTTTTGAGCTCTTCCAAGGCCTGAGCCCACCTGCCACCCCCCTGGGGTGTCTGGGGTACTGAGGCCCCGCCCTCCACATCTTTCCCTGATGGCAAGAATACGTCCTCATCTTTGTCAGAGCCAAAGGTCGGGATCATTTGCATTTGTTGGAAAAAACTCTCTAAAGTCTTATTTTTCTTCCCTTTTCTAGGCTTTTTCCCAGCCAGTTACTTGACTTCTGAGATTCCTGTCCACCCCTACCCAGATCCGCCCAGCTAGTGCTTGGCCTCTGAGATTCAAGTGGGCTTTCCGTGGCAAGCTTTAGTTCTGGCGCTGGGGTGGGGGCAGGGCCGCCTCCCAGGCTCAGCTCCCTCAGGGGCTTTATGCAGAGACTTTCAGTAATAGAGCGGGGTGGGGGCAGGGCCATCTCCCAGGCTCAGCCCCCCCCAGGCCGTTCATGCAGAGACCTTCCATAATGAAGATCCTGCCTGCCGCTGGGGGATTCCTGAGTCCTGGGCTGCTGCCGCCTCAGCCGCCACCCACACCTCTGCCTCCGGCACTTCCTGCCCCTGTCTCTGCCGCTGCCGCTTCCTCCCGAGGGGGCCCGAGTCACGGAGACACCCTGCTCCCCCTCTCGTCCAGCCCAGCCTTCTTTCTCACTGACCTGTAGCTTCTGTGGGCGGAGGGACTTTCCCGGTTGCCGGAGCTTCCGTGTCTGAAGCCTGCTTGGGTCAGCTTCTCTGGGGCTGCGGCCAAGGCCGCGCTGGGGTGGGGTCTGCTTTCCAGAGCGCGACGGCCCCCAGGGACGGCTCTTCAGGGCTCTCTGGCATGGAAATCTCTTCCACTCCGTTTCTGCACACCTTGTATTGACCCAGAAGTTATGGGGGTCTCTTTTTACATTAATTCTATGGGCTTTGGTTTCGGAGCTGGTAAACGTGCGTCCTTCTACTCCTCCATCTTGGCTCCGCCCCCCACATGCCATTTTTTAAAATATTTTCATAGTATCAAGAGTTATTCAATAATGTCTTTGGTAATACTCATAAACTCACACAAGAACTTATCAACCCACACATATTTTATTTTTCATGAAACTGTTCTTTCCAGGAACAGTACACTGGTAATGAAATGAAAAATGCTATCAAATTCCTTTAACAAAATTCATGGTAATTATTACTTGCATTAGAAGAAGAGGTAACTGACTATGGACATGTTGGCCTGATCATTACAAAACTTCACAGAAGAGTTCAAAGTCTCATTATGAACCAAATTAGTTTCATTGAAGAAAAGAGAAGATTCACCTGCTATTACTTTTTTTTTTTTTTTCTGGTTGCCAACTCTGCCCTCTTTGCAGTGATTATGGGGATGCATTTTCAGGATGTAAAAAAAAATCACTAATATGTTCTGCAGAATATCCAGAATATACAAATACTGGCCCTTTGGTACTCCTGTTCAGTTTTGTCCTTGCCATTCTTAGGGAAACATGAGTTGATATTCACAATTACTATGGATCTATGCAGCATGGAAATGCAGGTAGCTTTGCATCATGCAAATTAAATATAAGAAAATTTAAAAGAAATTCCAACAGGAAAATAAATACAAGATCATTATTTGCCTGAAAAGAACATTTATGAAAAGTTTAAAAAGACAGTGTTGATTTTACAAAAGTAAAAAAAATGCAAAAGTAAATAAATGCAACAAAGATTAAAAGGGAAAAAGTAAAGGGAAAATAAAAGGTCACAAAACTCAAAGTCTACTATTTTTTCTTTCTATTGGCCAAATGAATAAACACATGTATCAGTTATAATGTAACCATGGAACAGTGAACGACCACTTTAGTTTGGTTCTGTTGTTTTATTAATATTCCCAGCCCTCTCATCTGAACAACACTATTACTATTATTGGGAAAGTAATTCGACATTCATGGATCTTGTAACTTAGTAATCTATAATTGATTTATTTATTCATGAGCATGAAAATCACAGAGCCATTCCCATTTTATTTATGCATCCCACACTTTGGTATCTACAAAATCTGGCCAAAAGGAGGATATAAGTACATTGGATCTTCTATCATACATTACTTTTCTTTTTTTTTCTTTTCTTTGTTCTTTCTTCTTTTTTTGCTGACTATGGGTAGAAATAGTTTTGATTTTAGTACTCCATTAAGGTATCATAGAATAGGATATCAATTTGATCAGTGTGGTTTTATAGCTGAATCAGAAACATATGTTAAAACAGAATGTCCCAAGTGGGCAAAATAATCTTGAAATAATATTATAAATAATATAGATATATGCTATGACTTTTGTCCCCACTGAAATTTCATTATATCACTTACTGTAATCTCATGTTTTGTACTTTATAACATCCTTCTGCGATTTGGTCCAGCAGAACTTAATTTTTAAATGTCTAAATATGCATGTGGGGAAAATTTGGGAGATGTTCCTTTGCCAACTAAGCTTTTCTCCAGCACTGTAAATCGTTATTGGGAAACATTTATTTTTTGTTCTCAGAAAATGAAAGTAGTCAGAATGGCAAATTAGCCACAACTAATGAGCTCCACAAAATCAGAGGGTGGTTTTTGTAATTGTTCATTGAAAGAAAAATGTACTTGGAGAAATATGCCTACAAATGACATGGTTTTAATCTGTGTGGTTCCTGAGACAGGCCATTCTGCAACAAACAAAAGAACAACTGTTTTTACGATGATTATTTCCCTGGTGGAAGGTGGAAGGTTTCCCATCCTGGAAATGAAACTATTCTTCCCATGGAACAATACGATGTGCATGTTGGTGCCTAATTGGTATTACTCGATTGTCAGAGCTGAAATTATAAAGGTAGTGTAACAATAGTGTAATGCAGTATCGGTTTGCTTATAACCACAATAAATGTGAACTCAGAAATTAATCTCATATAACCATTAGATACTGATTTAGTATAAATCAAATCTGTAGCAGTGCTAAGAATTAAGGCCAACCCACAGGGAGAAATACCAGGTATTCCATTTCAATGCAATTCAACTCTGACTATTTTACCAAATACTGTTCTAGGTACTGGGGAGAAAAGAAAAAAAAACAGAAATTAAATAGCCCCTATCCTAAGGAATATTATGCTCTTTAGGTGGATAAAACAAGAAAACATATAAGTAAATACAGAGTAAATGCAAAGCAATTCAAAAGAGATATGTGCTAGAAATGCAAGCCAAGTATATTTTGTTAGCATCTCTATGCTCAGACCTTGATATCATCTCATCAAAACTCCACCACAGTATTTAATGCCCTTATGTCATAGCCTCTTACAGCCCAACCACTATTGTGATTTTCGATTAAATGTAGGTAGCATTCCATGCTATTGTCCTTCATCTCCCTTCTTTAAAATGTGCCCACCATGAGTCATATATCCTCATGTTCTGGCTCTTAACTATGTCATGATAGCAGGAGCTAACGAGTCGAATTGATGCATGAATTATCATTAGCATATTACCTAGCTACTCATCTTCAATTTTTGTTCGAGATATTTCTGTAATCCTCCAATCATACTGCATAGATGGCAAATTACTACTGTGAGTAAGGCATGCTCTTCTAATAGTTGTTTAGGTCCCTGAATTCTACTGCCATTATTAAGAACTTCCCATTCCTACTATTAATAACCATAAAGCACAACTTACACTATCATTATCACTCTTATCAACACCCACCCTACAGGGTCATCAGTATTATTCAATCACCCAGTGTATATTATAGGTAGGATTTTATTAAGTCACAGGAAATTTTTATAAAACACAAAAGGGGAAGAACCAACCCAGTCACAGCTCTGCTTGGCACATAAAGGTCAACAAAATAGCCAAACATTCCTGTGGCTAGTTTAATACACTACCTAGTAAATCTATTTTTATAATTCTTTTCCAGTTCCTCTGACTCTCAAATGGAGAAGGATGCATGTGTTTCAAAGCTCTGCTAACTTTCAGACAAAAGTTGATTTTATTTCCACTCCTGAAATGCTTAAGTAAATTTACAAAAATATTCTAGGTAATTATTTGTTGACTTTTTATTACTTTTCTTCCTGAATTATCCAAAGTACAGGATTCAGTCCAGAATATTGTACACATTTTGGTAAAATGCCAATGTGCTACTCTCAGGTGTCTCTTACACCTGGTGTTGATTCCTTAAACCACAATACCTAATACCATAAAAATTAAAGTGATAGTCACTCTTAGCTTTTACTCCAGTTTGAAAACATTATCTTTTAGCCTTTGGGAAAGATGCCTAAGACGAACCACTGCCAAAAGAAATGTATTCCATATGTTCTTCAGAACATATAGATATGTAGATCTGAGCAGATGGTAAGGTTCAGAATATACCAAGTAATAATGAACATGACATTTTATATAGATTCCTAAAATCTGACCTTAAAGTTTCAGCACGTACAAGCTTGCCTCAGGCAGATAAATGTAAAACAATTAGACCTTCCATAAGAGGTTAGGAATATTCTTTAGGTCCACTGATATTACATTAGCAATAGCAAGCACCACTGAGAATCAGACAAACGTGCATTGGACAAGCCTGGTGAGTGGATTTTAAAAAAGGAAAAGTCGAAGATGAAAGATAATCCTCAACATATTTTGCTTGCCTAGAGGGCTCCACAGCCTTTTCCTCATGTGTCTCCTTATTGTCCCTGTCCTTCCATCTGTTCCATCTGTCAAGGTCCAGTTAACACTGCATCACATATTCAAGAAAAGGAAAAAAAAAATTCCCTAAACGAGCATCAGTTAATAGATTATATGTTTTAGTTTTAAATGTGAGACTATTTGTTGAAATATAATGATCCAAATATGCTTTCACTTCTTGGATGCATGCTTTAAAAAAATTCAATAAAAACTTTAAAAAATCTGATAAAGTTCTTTTGTTCTTCTTCTTTGTTTCCTTCCTTCCTTCCTTTTCTCTCTCTCTTCTTACTTTCCTCACTCCCTCCATCCTTCCTTCCTCCACTCTCTTTCCTTCCTTCCTCCTCCCACTTTTTTCTTTCTCTGACTGAGTCTCCCTCTTTCACCCAGACTGGGAGTGCACATAGGGGCTACTCACAGACCCTGTCCAACTCTTACTCCATTTTTACCCAGGCAGGATCACTCTTCCTCAGGGACCCTGGTGACCACTAAATCTCAGGGGCTCCTTACCATGTTAATGCTTCAGTTAATGCAGATAGGCAATCAGCTTGTTCTACTTCTGGTCAAAATTCCTGAATACAAGCAATTTCCCCAGTCTCAGCTTCCCTGGTATCTGGGATCATAGGTATGCCATAACATGACTGGCTAAATGTCTTCTTACAAGTTGTAGTTTTATTTTGCTTGAATAGAATCACGACAGAACTGATTGCCTATTTTAAAATTGCCATTTCCTTTTGGACCCACTTTAATCATTCTTTGTCCTTTCTTCACAATTAACATCCAAGACATAAATGAGGTACAATGAGGAAAATTGATCTTTGCCATCTGTAGTGGAGAAAGATAGCCAGTTATGCACATATTACATAAATCGATATTTTCTTCTAAAATACTCTATAGATCACATAAAGATAAGACAAGACCGAATCCCTGACATCAGAGAATAAATATTCTGTTACCGCAAGCATTCTCTATTTCAATGGATTTATGATCTCATCACTATAAGTACTCCCACTCCCTCCAATAGTGCAGATAAAAACCTATCCATATCACACATCTGTTTATTTATTTGTTTTTTCATATCATCATAAATAATCCACAGAGGATCTATCTAACTTTATGGAGGGCTATCTCTAGGTACTTTAACATTTTGGGGTAACTAATGGAATATTTTACCTCCATCATTGCCTTTTGTAGTGATCAAAATGTTGTTCTTTGAAAAGCTGCTACTCCATGATCCACAAGAAAAAAACAGCAATCAGCACAGTGGAATCTGCATTCTTTGATCTTTTCAGGATATTATATAACTATGAATACATATTTTGCTGTAGAAAACTGTAGACAGAGACTTCCAGGTGACATGGACAGCAAGATGGTAGAGTAGATATTTTTTCTGATTTCCGTAACCTCTCAAACATCTCCAAAGTAGAAATTATGCACCAAAGATGAAGTAACTTCAGCTGTTTCCATGGTCTAAGTTACAGAGAATCGAAACAAAGGTTAAAAAAAAGAAGGAAATGATGATGACTGACCCTGAACTCACTCAGCACCACTCTTAACTCAAGCACCACAATATCAGCACTGAAACTGCACTGGTAGACACAGGGATACTACAAAGGCTCACATTAAAATCCAAACTTGTTTCCCGTCTTCTTCTTTCCAGTACTATAGAGATGCCAGCTCCAGGCTGTGAAGGTTTGTTAAGGTCTTAAAACCAGCTTAACAAAGCCCTTCAGGAATAAAATCCAGGCAGAGATTGCAAACAGGGCTACAAAGCTCTGACCACCAAAAGTCAGTTCGAGCAAAGACCTGTGCTGGTGAATAGTGAAATGCTCAGTGTTCGAGAGGCCAAGATGCTTTGAGACCCAGTCCTCAAGGAGCCCACATTCAGAAGGAAGAAAGTCATGAAAGAGTGGTGATGGGGGTAGAGATGGAAAGAAGCAAAGACCTCAGGAAGAAGAACCTTGAACTTGAACATAAATAGATATAGAAAAAAATAATAAGAGAAAGAAATATCATCTCCAGATATAGTAAATGAATTCAGACATCAGTGAATAAATACTGAAAAGTGAAGGAAAATGATTCAACACTTGAGGGAAAGGACCCACTAGAATTTGAGGAGAACATGAAACCATAACACAGCGTTTAAAAGAGAAATGAAAATTATAAAAGCATACTTTAAGTCCTGCATAGCAAAAAAATAAAGTGGAATGGAAAAAATTAAAGCTGCAATGGCATGTCTCACCAAAGAAATGAAAGACAGAACAAAAGGTTAGGAATTCAAATACACAGAATTGAAAGGCAAACTAGAAAAGAATTAAAAAAATTAAAAGGAAATGTACTCACCATGCAAGCAAAAGATGCAAATCTTGAAGATAGAATTCAAAGAGACAGCCTAAGCATGAGGTCACCCAGAAGAACATGACAAGACAAACTATTTTCATATTACAATGATAGAAATAGAACTGCCTAGAACCTCTGAACAAAGAAAAAAGATTCTAACTGAAAAATTCATATATTACCTCTAATAAGGAAAAAAGAAAAAAAAAACCACAAGGCTACAAATTCAAAGATTCAGCAGTTAAATTTGACAATTCAGTTTGGAAACAAGAAGTTTCACAAAGCATCAGGAGAAAGATCTTCAAATATGAAGGAAAGGACATTTGAAAGCTATTCCAAGATTATTTCATACTCACTAGAAAAAGGAGGGATTGGAATAATGCATTCTAAAGAGCTCTGTAGCCCAAGATACAGACCAGGGTAATGCATCTTGCAAATTTCAGCTTAATTGTATGGAACAAAAGATGGATGCTCAATAAGAGTTTGAAACATTTTTAGAAAGAAAACCAAAACTGAAAAGATAATTTGCTTCTCAATACCTTAGTGGAAATGAAGGAGGAATAAATAAATGCATACTGCATGAGTAGTAGAATGACAATAAATTACATGTACACATGAAGACAGGGTTACAGATAATAATGAAGTAGACATGGAACATTATAGATGGATCCTGGGGATACTCTGTCTAGAGCATGGGAAGGCTACTTGAAAGAATGGAAAGGGGACAGAGTGGAATGACTGTCACATGTATATCAAATCAAGTGCTAATAAGGAAGTGAAGGTGACCTCTGTGGTCTCATAAAGAGAAGAGCCTACACAAAAATCTGTGACGAGATGGGGACAAAGACTGAAAACGAGAGTAAAGAAAAGAGGTCTTACTTTGGAGGTGGGATGGTTTCACTGATGAATGCTCCAATGGGTGAAGAGAGATGAGAAACTTGCAAACGATGAGATCACAATGATTTTGTGCCTGAAAAGTATACATGTACTGGGAGGAGGAGGAGGAGTTGCATTTCCTGAAGGCAACTGGCACTGGGAGAAGTAGGAGATCTTATATGCAGGGACAAGATTTCTGCACAAACTTAGAAGAAAAAAAAGATCAACAAGAGACTATGTAGATCAATGGGTGGGAGGGGAGGAGACCTAAAATGGGGAAGCACCTTCTCAGAAACCTGCAATAAAAGGCATTGTTCTAAAAGTGAAGCACAATAAAAAAGGAAGGGCAACTCCTACAAAGCAATGGCAGAAAGTACCTAGAAGGCAGAGATTTAGAATGCATAGGAAATTTCCATTGTATGAAGAATACAGAGAAAAGAAAGACCAGATGATTATAGAGATCACAAAACAGAGAATGAAAGAAAGAGAAGATGGATTAAAAAACAGGGCGAGAGAAATTCTTTTTTGGAAAAAGAAGCAAAAATGAAATTTTAAAAAATCTAATGGACAGGATTAACTGAAGGGTAGAAAAAAGATGAATCTACTTAACCAAATGAGAGGAAATAAGAGGGGAAAGAAATATATAACCTTATAAAAACAGGAGAGAGGAATTAAATAAATTAATTAATAAAACATTAAAGAGAAAGGGATAACAAATGAGAAGAGATAGTGGGAATAGGGCCACTGCAAAAAAAAAAAAAAAAGATTAAAGTAAGTGAAGGAACATAAAGTATTTACAATCTAAGAGGAAAAATAATAAATTGGAAAAAACAATTTTTGAGCTATAGGGAGGAAAATGTAAACATAGCTCCTAACAAATATGACTGGATTAAACAATTCAATAAAACAGAAAAGAATGACATTGCAAAAGAAAAACATCTATAATTTGTTGTTTGCAAAAAATATTTAAAATGCAAAGACATACAGAAAATGATTACATGAAAACTCCTATATGTTAAATTTCTACAAATATATACAATATTAAGCTTTAACTTTTAAGACAACAGAACTATATGTCCGTGATGGTCAGACTGGCATGCTTCAGGGGAGTATTGAAACCAGCTCCAAAGGAGAGCTAATAGTTATATTTTTAGTATGACCGTGTATAACTTGGCAGTCAGCAAATGCTACAAATCAAGGCTCAAGTAACAACATTTTTGTAGACTATCTGGACAGAAGAAAATGAATAAAATATTAATAACACAGATTAGACTTTAAATAAGAAAACTGTATTAAAAGCCTTCCTTTCTGATGTTTTCATCCAAAAGTCCTCACTGACTCCTTAAACCATTCTCACAAAGCTTTTTATTCAGAAGACAAAGTTGATAAATTAGATACGTAACTTAAAAACTACTAATACTTTTTAAGTTATCTTTTGGGATAGATGCACAGGCAATAATGATATTACCTTCACTTCTCTTTTTTCTATTTGTCTGGAATTTCACCTCTTGGAGATGTCTTGAAATTATATATATATATATATATATATATATATATATATATATATATATATATATATATATATATATATATATATATATTTAGAATATATATATATTTTTAAATCATATCACGAAAAACTCAGATTTCTTCTATATTTACTTGATCACATCCAGATACTTTTCCAATTTCATTCTCTTAAATTCTATTTCTACTTTCCAGCATAGCAGACTGGGTACTGAATTGAGTCTGGTGGTTCTCCTATTATTGAAGGTTAAAAACGGATAATTGTAAAACTTTGGCAAATCATTTCTGTTTTGGTTTATTTGATGTCTACTTTTCATTTTCTACATATTAATGTTGTGATCATATTTTTTCTTCAGATTTTAGATCAAATCATTTAAGAACAATGCTTTCACAAAATCAAAGTCAAACCCTCAATCTAATATTTATTGAACTTAGAACTTGAAAATTGGAAGAAAACTCAAAAAATCTAGTCTAATTTTTTTTTTTTTGCTAACTAATGACAAAGACAAGTTCTAGAAAGTTAAGTGACTTGTTCAATGTCACTCAGTTACAGGCAGGGCTAAAACTAAACCCCTGTTAATTCAAAGACAACCCCATGCTTTTCTAAAAAGGTAAATGTTACATGGAAGTTTCAGGTGTGACTACTTTTCCTGCTTTGAGATTAAATTTACCAGAAGATGTTAAACAAAGACTGGTGGCAGCTTGTGTTGCTCATCAATTCTCTCAACTCATTTTTATAATCTCTGTAAATTGAAGAACTGATGAACCCTGAGGAGAAGGGTGTGCCTGGATGGGAATATACTGTGATTCATAACATTGGTTTTTATCTTCCTAATGACTATTTTCTGACTGGTCTAAATACAAAAGTTCCTCCAACAAATGGCCAAAAGACTTCTCTTGAAGATTTCAGATACAGTCTCAATTAATTTTGCAAGCTATCTCATAAAATTGCAAAGTTAAAAAAAAAATATTTCTGATAGTTTTTCCTAAGCAGAAAAAAAACATCAATAGGAAGGCATTTTTCTCCCTCTAGAAAATCAGAAATCTTCTGCTTTCTAAATTTGACACATTCTTATAGGATCACAAAATCAGAGCTGGAAAGGACCTAAGAGGTCACTGACTTTATCCTTCTTATCTTACAGATAAGGAAAAAAGGACAAAGATATGTTAAATGACTTGGGTCTGGGTCACACAGCTTATTAGTGTCTGGGGTAGGATTTAAACACAGGTTTCCTGATTGCCAGTTCAATAATCTTATGCAGTTGGAGAGAAAGAGTACTCTTGGAACTAATGAGAAAAGAAAGGTATTTTTAAAATAAATTTTTCTTTAAAAGACAAGAAGCTGTATATGGTTATAAAAATTATGGAAAAATTGAAAAAATTGTAAAATTTGTCAGATACAAAGTCACAGCAAATATAAATGATAGCATTTCTCTCCTAAATAGATCAAATATCTAGTTTTTATAAATATTATGTATGTATATATGTACATATATATATATATCAAAAGAAAAATTCAGGAATGTGAGAAAAATGCTAATTAAATAAGTGAAAAGTATGAATAGTTTATAGGATCCATAATTTATCATTAGATATTTCATCTTATTTATGTTGTTGGTCCCAGGTCAGGTGTAGTTCTTTCCTTTCCAAGCTAGAGGTCTAGAGGAAAATTCAGAAGTCCTTTGCAACTTTGTCAGTAAACTATGATTTTATAGTATGATTTCCTGAATATAATGAAATTGAGGAAGATTCAAGGAATGTTTTATAATTAGAGCCATCGCTAGAAATTTTTGTTTCTAAGATTTTTTTTTTTTTTTTTTTGCCAGAGGGGGAGTTGCTGTAAAGACACTCAGATACTGCCTCAGGTAGAAGTCATAAACTTTGGACTATTATGAAGCTGCTGCATGGAAAACTTCAACTCAGTCAGGTGAGGAGAACAAGGCAAGTCCAGGAGTTTAGTAAGGACATGGCTACAATGGGAAGCTACCATCACATGTGTTATTCAGTTTAAACTAAATATGACTGATATTTTATTGGATTAATTGATAGGATGAGTTAAGCTCAGTTTTAACTGTTTCAGGAAAAAAGAAAAGGTTATTTTGTTAATAACCTATATGTTTTAATGACCTTAGCCAAAGTTCCTGTGATCTGGAACCAATTATGGTTCTGCATAAAATAAATCTAAAGGACTTCTGTTTCTGGTGGGGTTTGTTTGTTTAAGTCAAGTTCCATCTCATAAGCGTGTACTTTACATTTAAAGGTACCATAAAATGATAAAAATAAGAAGGGATCTGTAGTCAAAGGATGTTGCTTTGGAATGTGGCTTTACACTTTACTACTTGTATAACCCTACATTCCAAGAGAATACAAGTTCCTTGAGGGTAGGATCTTTTCTTTTCATCTTTATTTTCAGTCTATTCAGTTCAAAGCACATAAGGCTTGTGATACACAAGTACTCAATATATGTTTGGTTGAATTGAAGAAGTCATTTCACCTTACTTTCCCTATTTTTAAAATGAGAGGTTTGAATGGTGATCTTTTTTAATTCTCAATTCCAGAGTCTTTTACTGTTGAATTTTCTAACAACTTCAACTTATCCTTAGTGTCAAAGGGAGGATAAATATGGCTAAGGCTGCCTTTCTGATTTTAGAATAAGATTCCTGTTTCTTCAGGACTAACACGAGCAAATTAGAAGGCATATCAAACTATCCCCCACAGATTTCCATAATACAGCTATTCATCTCAACCTTCTCTTGGGAAAGGAGATGAATGCAAATGTAAGAATTCTGAAACAATCCAGCTGTAGGCTGCGTGATATATCCTCTGTATTTAAAGGAGGATGATTGAAGTCACTTGATGTTACAAATGAATCAATATGAAAGGTCTCTGAGCTATTCCAGGATTTTTTTTCTATAAAGCATGTCCTTTGCCCGTGTCAAAATACCTTGATATAAGTGTTGAATGGTGTTGTCCTTCTATGAACAAATATTTCTCAAAATATTCAAATAAATGTGCTAAAGTTTAAATCTTTGCAAAAGGAATACATATAAAGATGTATACTATAATATATACAATATATACAGATACATATAAAGATGTATGCTATAATATATAATAAATACTATAATATATAATATGTACTATAATATATACAAAGATAACAGGAAGACTATCCAAGAAAAATGTTTTATTATTATAATTGACCAGGTTTGATTGAAAACCATGCAGGTGCAGGTTATTATAGCCCAGCTTTTCTGAAGTCAACTCATCTATAAAGTTGATGGAGATTATAGATGATTATTATACCTAAAAGCACTATAGGGAATATAATGGTAAATATGACCCTACCAGGGATGGCCTATAATCTTATATCATGACAGTTGTTAAGAGAGTTAACAACAGATTCATTATTATTGCCAGATTTTAAAAAGGAGTAAATCTCCAATGGCATATAGTAAAGCAACACAAAAGAAATCAAGAATGCTAGCTTGGACAACAGTTTTCTAATGAAATGTCTTGAATTGCATAACAATTGCTCTATAAATGCACTTAAAAGGTTAGTGACTACTGCTCCTTTGAGGACAACATAGAAGGATGAGTGCTACTTTCTTTTTAAAAAGAGAAGAGATTTGAAAGTTTAGGGAGCAAAAAAAGTTCTCCATCTCTTAATAAAATAGGTAGAAACTTTAACACATCACAAATGCCTTATAAACACAACACTAATCTTACTCTGAACAGCAAAATATTATTTACACAAGAATTATAACCAACTCTATAAATCATAATGCTAAAGTGAATGTTATCACATGGTCCAGAAACCTACATTTAAGTAAATGAAACTCTAAAACAAGTAGGATGAAGTTTTCAGTTTTCTTCTTAATCTAGAGATTGTAACATCTTGGAGATTAAGGGCTATGTTATATACTTCATTATGTTACTTGGAACACATACCAGACATTTAATAAATACAGAATGAATAAATAACTACATAATCATTCTCCCAAGGTCATTTCAGCATTATTTAATTCTATTGCTTTATTTTTTTCTTCCAGGTTTTAACTAAACAATCTTTCATAATTGACACTGAGGATATTTTCTTAATTTAAATATTTAGTCATTAAGCTACACAATTGTTTGCCTCCTCATGAAACCTCATTCATCTGAATGTTTTTGATTCCTTGAATATTCCCATTGTTCTCATATGAGCAAAAACATATAACTATAGTAGTAGAAAACTTAGAAAGACATCTGCTAGAATTGAAAAAGATGGCATTCCATGCTTGTGATCAGACATGAACACAGATAAAATAGAAGTGTAGTGGGGGGAGGGGGGTTTCCCCTATAGGCACATTAAATATCAGTGCTTGTGGCTTCTTAATGTTACATAAGAAAAAATTTTGTTTTCCAAAAAGAAAAAAAAAAGAGATTCCATCACAAGATATAACAGAAAACACATGCTATGTCACAAAGTCATTATCTGACTGTTCATGTGACATCTTCCAGCCTCTTTCCCCATAAATAACAAGAAAAATATAATCATGTGATCTCTAAGGTTCCTGCTATAACTCTTCTGTCTTAGAAACCCAACTTTTATTTTTTTTACAGAGCTCTAAAAATTCCTATTATTTCAATAGCTCTCTAATTACAATAAAAATAATTCTCATTTCAACCATGTGAATCACTGGTTTCTAGAAAAACTTTTGGTTTTCCTTTGCAATTGGCAAGCATGGAACTCCCAGGAAGCTTTTGAACTTTCAGTTTTGTGTGGTTCTGGCATGGAGTTATTCCATGTGTTTGCTATTTATCCCTCCAGATATGAGAAGTAAAGGATTTCTGAAAGAATTTTTTTGGTACATGCTTCCATTAAGTTTGAAAACCATGTTTGTAAATTAAATTTCCCTTAGAATAATGGCTTCAATTACTGGGAAAATGTTGTGTAAAATCAGGAAACATTTTCAAGATCCGCAAACCTTAGGGAAACTCTGCTAGTAGATTTATTAAACTCAGAGTTTATAGTTTTACTCATTTCTGTTATCTTAATCTCATTCCAGTTACAGAAATATCATCCTGAAGCTAGTATCCTTTGTGTGTATGTCTGCATAGATATACACTGATAAGTGACATGAAATAAAAATAATGTGGAAAATTTTCTTCAGTTGGTGCAATAAATTCTGGACACATATCTTTGTCCAAGAAAGCCACATGTCACCCTGTTTACCAAATTACATTGCTTGCATTATTGTATAATGATAGAATTTGCATTGTAATTTTCAATTACATTTTAAAAACTTTTTAATACATAAATTTTTACAACTGCACTTCCTATGGGATCATGAAAAGAGCAGTAAACTAGAGAATGTATGGGCTAGAGTTCTCTCTTTGACACTTACCAGTCGAACAATCTTGGATGAATATCTTAAATCATTAAAGAGCTTGGTTAAAATACAGTTCAGGGCTCAGTTTCTCTATTTATAAGATGAAATGGTTGAATTGCTTTATCTCTAAGGTCTTTCTCAGCAATGAAACTCTGACCGCAATAGACATTTTCTGCTAATAGAGCAAAAATAACTACTTGCTGTAATTTGTTTAATATTAAGTGACACCAGCAATTTATTAGCAATGAATTAGAACGACCAACATTATAGCAGTTACACTATAATTATTCTTGGTGTTTACTCAAGTATGTATTGCCTGGGATTCTAGGTAGTGTTTCATCTAATTTTTAACCAGTCTCTGGATGGAGCTGCACAATGCCAACCGAAGCACTTGGAAAGTATGGCATTCAATCAGTCAATTGATTGTTTAGCCTATTCGATGCCAAACAAGCAGTTTGGCTGTTGCTTTCATCTTCTGGGCTGAATAGTTGTTTTGGCATTGTGTAGACATGACACATAAATTCACATTTTTTGTTAAGGAAGGTTTTTTTAATGAATTTTTGTTTTCACACATTTACCAAGGCTTTCCAAAATCATGAAGGAAAATTGGAAAAGTAACTTCATTTAATTTCTTTTTGAATTAGGAATAACTCAGTGGAATCATTTGAAGAACAAGGTCAGGGAGATACCTGCATGTTATATGTGGATGAAACTGGATCTTAATTCAACCAACTACATGACACATTTGCTTTGATTGATCCAGTTGTAGGACAGTCAAAATTAGAATTATTTTGGAAAATATTTGACTTCAACCATGAAAATTTTAAAGCCATACCAATCATGCAATTATAAAAGTTGATTATCTCATTATACTTAAGGGAAAAACAAAAATAGATTTTTGGTGATATAAAAGAAAATTCTAGGATTATTAATTATTCTGTGTATAATGGTAATATAAGGAATAGATCTCAGATTTCACTGGCATAGTGAACTACCAGGTAAGAAAAAAAATTTTATCAATGCAGATCAGAACGTCCTCTACATTTCATATTAGTAGAGAGATGTCTAAGGAATTGAAAGTTTAAGTGACTCATTCATGGTCATTAAACTAGTGTATGTCAGAGACAGAACTTGAACTCAGAGGTGTGAGGAAACCTTTCTCTCCTCTATTCCATTCTACTTATGAGTCCTGGTAAGTCCCTTCCTGAATCCTCCATATAATGGGAATGTTCAACCATCCATTCAATCACTCTTCATAATCAGTCTACCTTCTAGCCAAGTACAAATCAACGTTGGATGGCTGGCCCCCTTGGAAATAATAATCTACCTGATCTCATTCCTAGGTGCTTAGCAAGCTCTCACTCAATAGAATGAGATATTCCTCTTATCCTGTTGATTCTGAAATGTAGATTATTATAACTGTACAAATTCAATTATTACCACCATCACACTGTGCAATCACTTCTTTGCTTCCTCCCATATGCTGCAGATCAATTCTCACAACTACCCACTCTAGTTCTACATAGTCTTTTACTTATGTTCTCTGGAATTTCTCCTTAATGTTCAAGAATTTTACTTTCATCTGCATCAAGGAAAGGAATTTCTGTACAATGACTCATACATAGCAGTTGTTGTAGAAATACTTGTTCATTAATCAATATGATCCATCATAGTATTGAAGCATATCTACTATAATGCCCCCAACTGCTACATCTGGTAGTAAAACCTAACACTTCAAAAAGAATTGTATGATTTAAAAATCTGTCATCAACTTTAAAAACAGTTTAAAACTAAGACCATTTCACCTTCTGTTATGCACAACATTGGGGAAAATAAAGTAAATAAATGCCTCATTCCTTTTATTTCCACTCAAAGAGACAGTCACAGAATTTTTTTTTAAAAATCAGGAAATTTCCAATATCCCAGAAAACTAGGTAACATTTTTCAACGTGCATCATTACTGCTATTTCCTTTTACCTACTCATTCAATTTGACATGTATCTAGACTTATTTGACTAGATAGGTTTTGGAGGGGGTCACTTTTTTCAGATGTATCTTATCCAGCATGAAAGTAATTTGGGAAGGACTCTATATTCCAATTCAATTTAATCAATATATATTAAGTGCCTACTATGGGGGCAGGAACTGTGCTAAGCATTTGGAATACAAATAAGCAAAAGAAAGACATTCCCTCAATAAGCTTATGATCTAATGTGGGAAAGAACACACAAAACAACTGAAAAGTAGGATTGTGTGGGAAGGAAGGTTTTAATCAAAGGGCATGGTGTTTTCTGAAATTAAAAACAAGTAGAGGTACAATGAGAGAACAGAGAATTATCTGAAAATCCAGAGTCTTCTATAAAGAATGTCTTTGGGAGGAATTTACTATTCCATCCTCTAGTCTTCTAGTCAGAAGGGAAACACAACTGAGGCAGTTGACAATGTGCTAAATATCAAAACCTGATTCAATCAGTATACTAATGAGATTTTGAGGGACAGCTAGGTGGTGCAGTGGATAAAGCACCAGTGCAGGAGTCAGGAGGACCTGAGTTCAAATCTCACCTCAGACACTTGACACTCACTAGCTGAGTGACCTTGGGCAAGTCACTTAATCCTAATTGCCTCATTCTGGGTCATCTCCAGTCATCCTGATGAATATCTGGTTACTGGATTCAGATGGCTCTGGAGGAGAAGTGAGGCTGGCGACCTGCACAGCCTTCCCTCGCTCAAAACAAAGTCAAGTGTAAGTCATATCATCATTTCTCCGATGGCATGGTCTTCTTTGGCAAGGAGGGATGAACACACACATAATGAGACTTAGGTGAGAAGTTTATCCTGGTGGAAGGCATAATTTTCAAAGAGTCAGTCAAACAGAGCTGCTAATAGAGAATGGAAAGTTACCTAGGAGAATTATTCCTGATATTCATTCTATTCTTACCATGTATAATTAATCAAGACTTTCATTCTCCAAATATAAATGGTCCAAGGATATGAACAAGCAGTTTTCAGACAAAAAAACCAAATCTATCTATAGTCATATGAAAAAATGCTCTAAATCATGACTGATTAGAGAAATTCACATTTTTGAGTGAGGTACCACTTCATACTTATCAGACAGTGATATAATAAATATGACAGGAAAGGAAAATGATAAATGTTGGAGAAGATGTTGGTTGGGTAATTATTGTCCTTCCTTCTCAAAGAGGTCCAAAATGACATTGATTATGCTGGAGTCAAGTTTCAATTTGTGCAGCTGTGGCTGATCAGAACAATACCAGCTCAGAATGTTCTACCCACAGGGCTGGCACAAATAGTCCTTGTGAACATTTGTGGTGGATACTCTAAATTTGTGCATCCTGCTTTTCCTCTGAGCTGTTCCAATTCTGCTTTCCTCACAGAGAACAGCACCTTCTCTAATGTAAGCATGCCATGCTGAGTGATCCTGTGCCAGTATCTTCCATGTCACACCATCAGTTCCAAAGTTCTTAAGTGAGACCTTGAGAGTGTCCTTTTGTCACTTCTTCCAATCACTATGTGGACACTTGCTCTGTGTAAGTTCTCCATAAAATAATTTTTTTTTTGCAATCATAAGTTTTGCAATCAAACAATGTGACCAGCCCATCAGAGTTGGGCCCTTTGAAGCAGAGTTTAAATGCTTGGCAGTTTAGTTTGAGTAAGGATCTCAGTGTCTAATACTGTGAGAAAATAGGAACACTAATGAATTATTGGTCAAGTTGTGAATTGATCTAACCACATGGCAGAGCAATTTGGGACTATGTCCAAAGAGTTATAAAATTGTGCACACCCTTAGACTTAGCAATACTGCATCTAGGTCTGTATCCCAAAGAGGTCATCAAGAATGGAAAAGGACTGACATGAACAAAAATATTTATAGCAGCTCCTTTTGCGGTGGCCAAGAATGAGAAACTGGGTGGATGCCCACCCATCATTTGGGGAATGGCTGAACAAGTTGTGATTTATGAATATAATGGAATACTATTCTGTTATAAGAAATGATGAGTAGGCAATTTTCAGAAAAACCTGGAAAGACTTACATGAAGTGATGCTAAGTGAAGAGAGCAGAACCAGGAAAATATTGTACACAGTAACAGCAACATTATATAATGATCAGCTATGATAGACTTAGCTTTTCTCAGCAGTCCAATTATCTAAAGCAATTCCAAATGACTCACAATCAAAAATACTATTCACATTCAGAGAAAGAATTATGAAGTCTGAATGCAAATCGAAACGCACTTTTTCGCTTTATTTTTTCTTTCCTGTACTTTTTCCCTTTTGTTCTGATTCCTCATTCACAACATGACTAATGTGGAAATACATTTAATGTAATTGTACATGCATAGTCTATGTTAGATTGCTTGCCATCTTGGGGAAGAGATAGGGAAAGAGACAAAAAATTAGAACTCATCTTATATTAGTGAATATAGTGAATGCTATCTTTACATGAAATTGGGAAAAACAAAATACTATTAAATGGGGGTGGGGGAAGCAATGAAGGAGAAAACAAGTCTTCAGAACACTTGATTTGAAATCTAGCTCAGCCAAATCATCTCAGTCACTATGCAAGAAAAAAAATGATGGAAAGTAACAAATGGACACTAAATGTAATAATGTCATTATTTCTATAGTGATCTATTTTATGACAGTAGAACCAAATTTGTCTCTCACATCAAAGTAGCTAGCATTCTAAATGAAGAATTTTAAGTGGCACTTTAACAGAGAATACATGGAAGAGAAGGAAAAGTTAAACTATTTAGCTACAAAAAAATTCAATGAGAATTTGGAAATTCATGAAATACCTGTTTTTTTTAATGATACCTCATAATGGGAAAAGTTACCAAGTGTTTTCAAAATAAAATGAACATTTGTATTGCCAAAGGCCATTAATAAAATATTATTTTAATTCAACTCATTGGCCAAGATACACAATTTTGGTCATGTCAACTCATTTAAAATGGCCATATTCAATTTATAAATTTAAGATAATATGACTAGAGCTACCAATGTTTTTTTAATCCAATTAAATATATTAATATTTATTTGGAAGAAGGATCCAACAAGAATGTCAAATGAATTATAGGTGGGAAGGAGGAAAAGAAAAAAAGGTATCTTGCGCTGCCAGATATCATATTATACTGTAACATGATAATTATTAAACTATTTGGTAAAAGATTAAAAAAACATAAATCAATGAAGCAGAATACATTATCCAGAACTAGAACTAATTTTATACAACAAAAATATAGTTTAATAAAAATGTGGCTATAAAACATAGGAAAGTTAACTTTTACTTAATATAAACTATTGAGAAATTTGGATAACAACATGGTAAAAAATGAGACAAAACTCATATTTACCACTATATACTACAAAACATTACAAGTTGAGCTATGACCTAGATATAAGTCAACATATCCTAATAAAAGAAAAGAAAATTGAATGCTGAGTTTACTTCATTTATTGAGATGAGGAAAATTATTTTCTATTGAACACATTTATCAGGCAAATTAGATGTATTTCATTAGATAATTTAAAGGGTTTTATACACCACAAAGTAATACATATAAAATAACAAGGAAAGAAAGTAATTATCAAGATCCAGTATGACTTACGAAAGGAGTAATAATTTTTTCATTACAATTTATTATGATGTTTTGTGGCCATCATGGCTAGCATCTTCTAATTCTTATTTTCAGGAAATTATACATAATAAGCAGGACCATGAGCACGACCAATCTATACATTTTTGATCTACAATTTCTTAATCCTGACTCACATTTTTCAATATCATTTTTCTATCTTCCTCTATGTTCACCTTCCCCTTGATATTATCAAGTATCAATATGGACATTGATTTGGTTTGCAGGATCTTGTCATATTCCTAATACACTTTTTCTAATTCTTCATTCATTGCAGATAGATGCTGGTGTATAAGATACTATAATCTTCATTATGGCTTTCTTATCTATGTTTATGATGAGTACTGAAAAACACAATGACCAAGATCCTTGGAAAAGATGTTTCTTACTATCCTTGGACATATGATGAAATTAATCTTAACAATTATTCTAACAATAACTGGTAAGAGGAGGGTGGAGCCAAGATGGCAGAGTAACAGCATGCAATTTCAAGAGTGCTACCCCAAAGATCAGTCAAATATCTGTAAAACAAGGCCCTAAACAAATTTTCGAGCTGCAAAAGCTACAGAATGATGGAGTGAAGCAAATCTCCAGCCCAAGACACAAGGGGCAGTGCACTTTCCACCTAGGCTTCAATGGCACAGAGTGAAAATGAACAGGCCTTGAGGAGACTGAATCTTTTTGCCCCTGTGGCATTTTCCAGATTTCAAGACCCCAAAACATTGAGGAAAAATTGGAAGGTCAGTGGGAAAAACCTGTGGGACCAGTGAAGAAGAGTGGAGTGGTCCGGCCATAGCCCCAGGGCAACAGAGGAGGAATGGAGCAGAGAAACCCACAGCACAATAGCAGGAGCAGGGCAGAGAAAGCTATTGTTTCTGCAACAATAGGCCCACTGATTGTGGGGGAATCAAGCACCTGACAGTACACTCCTCAACCCAACTGGAAGCAGAGAACTACTTTAGCAGAGAACCCAAAAGTCAAGTACATGATTGGGAAAATGAACAAAAACCAGAAAAAAATCAGACTATAGAGACTTACTTTGGTGACAAGGAATATCAAAGCATGCAAATGGAGGAAAACAAAGTCAAAGCTTCTCCATCAAAAATATCCAAGAAAAATATGAATTGGTCTCACACCATGGAAGAGCTCAAAAAGGATTTTGAAGTAAGAGAAGTAGAGGAAAAACTGGGAAGAGATATGAGAACGATGCAAGAAAATCATGAAAAATGAGTCAACTGCTTGCTAAAGGAGACCCAAAAATGTGCTGAAGGAAATAACACTTCAAAAAACAGAAAACTAAACCAAATTGCAAAAGAGATCCAAAAAGGCAATGAGAAAAAGAATACCATAAAAAGCAGAACAGCCAGATGGAAAAGGAGATCCACAAGCTCACTGAAGAAAATAATTCCTTGAAGATTAGAATGTAGCAGATGGAAGCTAATGATTTTATGAGAAATCCAGAAATTGCAAAACTTAACCAAAAGGATGAAAAAATAGAAGACAATGTGAAACATCTCAATGGTAAAACAACTGACTTGGAAAATAAATCCAAGAGAGACAATATAAAAATTGTGGTACTACCTGAAAGTCAAGATCAAAAAAGTAGCCTAGACATCATCTTTCATGAAATTATCGAGAAATCTGCCCTGATATTCTAGAACCAGAGGGCAGAATAAATTTTGAAAGAATCCACCAATCACTTCCTGAAAGAGATCTGAAAAGAAAAACTCTTAGGAATATTGTGGCCAAATTCCAGAGTTCCTACTTCAAGGAGAAAATATTGCAAGCGGCTAGAAAGAAACAATTTGAGTATTGTGGAAATACAATCAGGATAACAGAAGATCTAGTAGTTTCTACCTTAAAGGATCAAAGGGCTTGGAATATGATATTGCAGAAGTCAAAGGAACTAATATTAAAACCAAGAATCACCCACTCAGCAAAACTGAGTACAATACTTCAGTGGAAAACATGATCATTCAATGAAATAGAGGACTTTTAATCATTCTTTATGAAAAGACCAGAGGTGAATAGAAAATTTGACTTTCAAATACAAAAATCAATAGAAGCATGAAAAGGTAAACAGGAAAAAAAAATCATGAGGGACTTCCTAAAGTTGAACTGCTTACATACCTACATGGAAAGATAAAATTTGTAACTTGAGACTTTTTTCAGCTTTTGCATGCTTGGAGGTATTATATACATATAGACACAGGGCACAGGGTGAGTTGAATAGGAAGGGATGATATCTAAACATAAAATTAAGGGATAAGAGAGGAAAAATTGGGAAGAGAAAGGGCAAAATGTAATCAGGAAAATTATTTCTCATAAAAGAGGCAAGGAAACACTTTTTCAATGGAGGGGAAAAGGTAGGAGGTGAGAGGGAAAAAGTGAAGCTTACTCTCATCACATTTGGCTTAAGGAGGGAATAACTTGCACACTCAATTTACTATGAAAATCTATTTGACACTATAGGAAATAGGGAACAAGGGGATAAGTGGAATGGGGGCTGCTGATAGAAGGGAGGGCAAAGTGGAGGAAGGGGTAATTAGAGTAAACACTTTTTGGGGAGGGACAACATCAAAAGAGGGAATCAAACAAATAGGGGGCAGCATAGGATGGAAGGAAATATAATTAGTCTTTTACAACATGACTTTTATGGAAGTCTTTTGCAGAACTGCACATGTGTAACCTATATTGAATTGCTTATCTTCTCAGTGGGGATTGGTGGGGCAGGAGGAAGGAAGAGAAATTGGAACTCAAAGTTTTAAAAACAAATGTTAAAAACTGCTTTTACATGCAACTGGAAATAAGAAATACAGGTAATGGGGTAAAGAAATCTATCTTGTCCTAAAGAAAAGAGAGGAGTTGGAGATCAAGGAAGGGAGAGGTTTGATAAAAGGCAGGGCAGATTGGGGGAAGAGATAAGCAGAATGCACAATGTCTTGGGGTGCGTGGAGAGGAGTGATGGGGAGAAAATTTGGAATGGAAAATCTTGTGGAAAATAAAATAAACAAACAAATAAATAAATGAAATCAACAGGGATTTTGAAAATCTTCACTGCTTAAAAACAAAGAATAACTGGTAGACTTGTAAGCAGTTAAGCTTCAACTTCCTTCTCCTTTCATGCATAGTGAGGATTTGATTTCTTACATGATTTATTCCCTTCAATATTTTCACCTCATTTGTCACTTTAAATGTATATCATATTTATAGCAGTTAAATTAGTGTTTTGCCCCACCCTTTCCATAATGCTGCTTCTTTCTTTTCAAAAGTAGAAGAATAGTACACAAGAGTGAGGAATACAGCTAGGTCTTCATTAGTGCCAATAATGAATTGCACAATGTAATTGCATTATATAAATTTACATTGCATTTTTCCAGTGAGCTGGAACAAGTTACAACATTTTAATAAGTATAACTTTGGATACTGCAAATTCAAGTATATGCAACTATTGTACAGGATTCATTATTCACAGTTGGTTGGTTGTTATTCATGGTAATCAGGACAAACTGCATTTTTATTTGTTTTATATGTCGTATGAAGAATTTAAATAACTCAGTACTGTTGGTCAATAGGTTATGGGCCTTTTTAGGCATGGTATATCTGGTTCCCAGGGAGAAGTAAAAAGTCTTTTACTAGAAATAGACTTAAAGCCTTAAGAACATTCAGATCATGAAACCCACTAGTATAGTCTTTAAGAAACAAAAAAAAATATCTCTGCCATGGTGAAACACTGAAGTCATATATTTGTAAAGGAATTTTATTTATGAAAGCAAAATTTCTAAACAATCCCTATGTGTGACAGTTAAGGTGTAGCTGAACAAATTATACAATCATAATGGAATCTTATTTCAGCATAAAAATTACAAATACAGAGAACAAAAAGAAATAAGGAAAGGCATTGAAACAATAAAAAAGAAAAAAAAGAGCTGAATCAAAACAATTATCCATGAGTATTATTAAAACATGTTAATGCTAACATAATAAAAATCTATCATAACAAAAGATAAATTAGAATGGGGAATTGAAAATGAGTAAGAGAAAATTATTTTTATCTTTTTAAATTAATATGCAAATAGTTTGGATATCAAAATTTTATCTGAGTATATATATAAAACCAAATTTTCTGTTTAATATGTGAAAGCTTGCTTTACTGATGTTGACATTTGAAATATTTTATTTTTAATATGTCTGCAGTTCAGGAGATAGGTCATAACTTGAGTCAAATCTGGAAATTACTTAGAAAGGATGGCTAAAACCCTAAAAGATAAAGATTTTTTTGATCAATTTGTCCAGAGAGTTCCAACAGAGAGATTAAAGAGCTAGGTGCTTCAAAATTGGAGCATTTAAGGGTCATCTATATTCAAGGAAATTAGAATGTCCATACTGATAGAAAGAAAATCAAGAGAATACAGTGTCAGGGAAGTTGAGGAAGGAAAGTCAAGAATAAGGACAGAGTTAGAAGTCTTAGTGCTTCAGAAAGGATAAAAAGAGGACAGAGAGAAAAAAATACATTTGATGATGTGGTGGTCACTGGTAATATCTGAAAGAAGAACTTCAAAAGAATAAAGTTGGAAGGAGAAAAAGGAGTCAAATTACATGGAAGTGAGTAGTACTAAATGATGAGTTAATGTAGAGAATTCATTTTACTAGAGATCAGTTAGATTATAAAATAAGTGAAACCAAGATAGCAGAGTAAAGATCCTAGCCAAACTCTCCTGACTTTCACCTCCAAATAGCTTTGAAATGGCCTAACCAACAGTTTTGGTGTGAAACATTTTTTCAGAACTAAAACAGAATGAGAACTCCATATGACCAGGGTAGTCCGACTGGGAATGCAGCATAGCAGCAATACCAGCTATGTTCCTTAGTAGTGGAGGCAATAGTAGCAGCAGCAGGAGCTCTCGTTGCTCCCAAGATGGTCAGGGGATTGGAAATCCAGTGAAAAAGAGACTACCGGAGATCCTTGTAGAGATACTGGGCATAGGACAAAGTGCCATTCAACAACTGCTTTGTTCATTTACCCTCTTTTAGTTGATAGTTTCAGGGCATAATGAAGCACTAATGCTTGGGATACAAAGAAAAAGAGGCTTTTCTTGAGTAAGGATCAAAGCACAGACTAGGAGGGCAATGACCACACCTCTCCCTGTATTACACCACCTTGGAATTGGATAAAAAGAAGAAGAGAAAAAGAAAATAATTCCTTAGGAGGGGAAAAACAGAATTGGCCAAAAGGTAAATGAAATATAAAACTTCATTAAAAAAAATGTTCTTGAAAGGTAGAAATGAAAAACTGTGGTAAAAAGAGGTACAAAATCTCATTGAACAAAATAACTCCTTAAAAAGAAAGACTAAAATAGAAAAGAGGTATAACACCATGTTAATGAAAATAATTCCTTAAAAATTGGAATTTAGCAAGTAGAAGATAAAGATTTTATGATAATAAAGAAGCAATAAAACAAAATCAAAAGAATAAGCAAGACAAGAAAATGTGAAATATTTCAATGGAAAAAATAGATTGAGGGAAAATAATTTAAAAATTACAGGAATTCCTGAAAAAACATCTAGACATCTCATTTCAAGAAATTATTAAAGAAAACTATCCTCCTATTCTAGAACTTGAAGGTAAAATAGAAAGGGAAAGAATCCATGAATCACTTTCTGAAAGAATGAGCATATTTAATGATTTCTCATTTAATTGGAAAAGTAGATATTGAATAAAATAGTGGACTTCTAGGCATTCTTGATGACAAGTTGAGAGCTAAATAGAAAATCTGACATTCAGAGGCATAAAAAAGCAATCATGAATGAGAAATCATTAAATATGCTTACATTTCCAAGTGGGAAGATGATATATATATATATATATATAATTATTGAGAAATTCATGGCTATTTAGTTACTTACAAGGAAGTTAACAGTATGTGAATCTGTTAAGATAATCTCACAAAAATGGTGGATTTAGAAAAATGGGATGCCTTATGAATCTAGGAATGGAGAGGATGAAGGGGGGGAAATTATCTCAGCAATAATAATTGTGAATGTGAAAGGGATGAACACACAAAATGGAACAGCATAGCAGAATGTCTTAGAAAACAGAATCCAACAATATACTATTTATAAGAAACACGTAAAATGAAAAACACAGTATTAAATCAAGGGTAGCAATCATGAGCTCAGACAATGTAAAGACAAAAATAGACTAATTAAAATGAATGAACAAGGAAGCTAATTCTTGCTAAAAGGAACCATAGTTGATGAAGTAATATCAATGCTAAACATATAGGCACTAAATATCACAGAATCAAAATTCTTAAAGGAAAAGTTAAATGAACAACAAATTGAAATAGATAGAAACCTCAACTTCCCTCTCTCAAAGCTAGATCAATCTAACCATAAATTAAATAAGTAAGAAGTTAAGAAGGTTAATATAATTTTAGAAAAGTTGGATATGATAGACCTCTTGAGAAAACTGAATGAGGACAGAAAGGGGGATTATCTTTTTCTCAACTGTACATGACATCTCCACAAAAGCTGACAATTTATTATGGCAAAGAAAAACTCACAAAGAAATGCAGGAAAACAAGTAAAAGATACACTCTTTTCAGACCATAATGCAGTAAAAAATGTACTCAATAAAGGACCTTTGAAGCACAGATTAATAATTATTGGAATACTAATTCTAAAGAATCAATGGATCAAAGAACAAATCACAAAAATAATTATTAAAGAGAATGACAACGAGACACTTCAAATTCTGACACAGCCAAAGCAATAGAGGAAATATTATACATCTAAACATTTACATACATAAAAGAGAAAAAGAGCAGATCAATGAATGGGCACACAAATGAAGAAAAATAGTTAGGAAAAGAACAAATTTTAAAATTCTAATTAAACCTAAAAACCCCTGAACATCAAAGGTGAGATTAATAAAACTGAAAAGACCTACCCAATAAATAAAACTTGGAGATGGTTTTATTGAAATAACAATAAAATAGATAAACCATTGGTTAATTCAATTTTAAATAGAAACAAAATTACCAAATGAAACAAAAATAATGTACAACCAATGAAGATTAAATTAAAGCAATTATTAGGAATTACTTTGCCCAATTAAATGCCAGAAAAACTGACGAACTAATTGAAATGGATGAGGGCAAAAAACCTATATTGCCAAGAATAACAGAAAAGAAATTAGAATTCTTAAATAGTTCCATCTTAGAAAAGCAATAGTACAAGCCATTGATGTGTTCCCTAAGAAAAAAAAATATCCAGGAACAAATGCATTTACAAATGAGTTCTACTAAATAGTCTAAACAAATAGGTATCCAGAGCCAATAAAATAAAAATGACATCTATCTAAATCAATATAATTATTCAGTTTCATACAAACTGAACTACCAAAGAAATATTTTACAGAGCAAAAAAATAATAAAATTCATTTGGAAGAGCAAAATTTCAGAACTATCAATAAAGTCAATTAAAAAAATTAAGGAAGGAGATTTCAAACTATACTATATAGCAGTAATCATCAAAATAATATAGTGCTGGATAAGAAGTAGTTAATCTGTGGGATAGATTAGGTACACAATAGACAGTAGTAAATCACCATAGTAATCTAATGTTTATTAAACTCAATGATCCAAGCTTTGGTGTCAAGAATTCACTATTAAAAAAAAAAAAAAACTACTGGGAAAACTGGAAAGCAGTCTGGCAGACACTTGGCGTAACATGATATCTTACAGTTTATACCAAGATATACTTAAAATAAATACATGATTTAGACATAAAAGTTGATACCCTAAACAAATTAGTGAAGCCAGGAAAAAATAACTTGACAGATCTATGGACAAGGGAAGAGTTTAAGATCAAATAAGATGAGTATTATGACATATATAATGAATAATTGTGATTACATGCAAAAAGGTTTCGTACATACAAAACCAATGCAGTCAAAATTAGAAAGAAATCAGGAAAGAGAAAAATAAATTACCTAATTTTTCTTAAAATGCTTCTTTTCACAAATATATAGGAACTGAGGCATATTTATAAAATAAAAGCTTTTGTTGAAATGATAAATGGTCAGAAGATATGAACAGGCATCTTTCAGAAGAAAACAAAGTTGTCAATCAACATGTGAAAAAATGCTCTGAATCAGTAATAAAGAAATTCAAATTAAATCAGCTGAGTTACCACCTTATTCTCATTGGATTTGGTTCACATGAAAGAAAAGGAAAATTACAAATGCCGGGGGGATATAAGGAAATAGATACACTACTGCAGTATTGGTGGAGTTGTGAACTGCTCCAACCTTTCTAAACAATAATTTGGAACTATGCTCAGAGGATAATGAAACTTTGCATACTTTTTGACCCATATATACTGCTATTAGCTCTATCCCAAAGAGATTTAAAAAAAGTGACTTGGGCAGCTAGGTGGCAGAGTGGACAGAGTACTATCATGGAGTCAGGAGGTCCTGAGTTCAAATCCGAACTCAGACACAACATTTACTAGTTTTGTGACTCCAAGCAACTCATTTAACCCCAATTACCTACAAGAAAAGAAAAAAAATGTTTATAGAAACTCTCTTAGTGATGTCAAAGAAGTGGAAATTGAAGAGACGCCTATAAACTAGGGAGTAACTGAATGTGTTGTGGTATGTGACTGTAATGGAATATTATTGTGCCATAAGAAATAAAAAAGGGAATGGTTTTAGACAAATCTGAGGTTCCTTATATGAACCAATGTAAAGAGAAATGTGAATAACCAAGAGAACTTTATACATGGTAACAGCAATATTCTAACAGTGACACACTGTGAAAGAGGAAGGCAATCTGTCCCAAAGAACTCATGATAAAAATCACTATCCAGCTCCAGAGAGAGAACTGATGATTGCTGACTTCAAATTGAAGCAATGTTTTCACTTTCTTCATTTTTCTTGGCTTTTCTGTTGTTTTTGTTTTATTGCACATCAAATATTAAATATAGTTTGTATGACATCACATGTATATCATATTGTTTACCTTCTCAATGAGTGGGGGAGGGGAGAGAGGGAAGAAGAAAATTTAGAAATATGAAAAAGACTGGTTCATTTTCAATTTCCCTTCTATGTTTCAAGTTTTATAAGACTATAGTCAATAAACACTCCCTGAAAATTGAGTGTCAGATAAGCAAAGTATCAGGAATCCTCATTGTACTTAACATTCTCAGTTTTGGGGGGAAGGCTACACATTTGATTTCTTTCTATCAATAACCTTCTTTAGTTTTACCAATAACAGTAGGTTTCAGTGAGCCAATCTAAGAACAAAATTGCATACCTGCTCTGATATGAAAGAATAACTCACATCAGAAATATTCACACTGATTCCAGAGATTATTGTCTTTTTATTCCTCATATGAAATCAAAACCTATTGAAGTCAGAAAAATAAAACAAAATTGTAAAAATGATCATTTTCCTTAAATTAAACTGAACTAGTGTTGTTTAATAGTTCTGATATTTGTTCTTACATTTGGCCCCAGACTTAATAATTGTAGATAAATAAACACTGATGTCCTAAGTACTGAGTTTGTTTGTTTTTTATCATTTTTTCACACCTGTTTTCTGTTACTCTCTGCAACAATACCAAAGTGAGATGGTTTGACATCTATGTAATTTCAAGATACAAAATATTAAGAATGACTGTTGCTGTGTAATGATCATAGGTTAAGGATAGTTTTCTTTTAAAAGATTCATAAATTGCAAATAAGTACTCGAAAACATTTTAAAAATTATCCATGCAAGGCAAATTAAAACAACGTTGTTACCACCTCATTCCCTCCAATTTCACAAAAATTAACCAAAAATTAGAAAAAAATGCTGGTGATAAAGCAGATAAATAGATTCGCTAGTGTCTTTCTGGAACTCTTAAAAAATGGTAGAATATATTCAGAGTTTTACCTGACATCATAGAATATGATTTATAAAGATAATCATATTAGTTAAAATATAAATCTGACTCATTTTTAAAAATGTGAGTACATTATTGGAAATAACAAGACTAGAAGTAACCTAAATGTGTAATAATATGAAAATGGCTGAAAAATTTTGTATCAATTTTATAATGCAATTAAATGCAAATAGAAGTCATATAAGGAAATATGAAATGACATAAAGAACCTGGAGACCACAGGATTTGGATTTAGACAATCTGAACCCAAATTCTGTCTCAGTCACTTTCTACCTACATGGCTTTTAAAAAGTAATATAACCTAACTAAATGAGATGAGTGTAAAGTTCATATCTAGGTAGTCTCTGCAGCCTTAGAGGTCTCTATCCTACAGTTTGTGTATGGCAAAAATAAGCCCCATTTTCCCCCACACCCAACCACTTATGACTAGGCAGAATCAATGCCTAAGGTGGGAGAAGGCAAGTTATGAGTTGGACATGCAAAATTTCTGCAGTAGAGAGAGAATATCTAATTCATAGGCACAAGGTTATGGTTTTTATGTCCTTACAGAGCCTTGAGGCTAAGGGGCAAGGGATTATGAGTGAAGCTATTAAGGATTAGCATTCTCCAGTGTTAAAAGTACAGTATAAGGCATTCATCTTGTTGGGGCCCTCATTTTATTCTCCTGTTTATTCAAGTGTAATTTTCCTACAAATGGCACATAATTCCTAATGTAAAGTTTGTGGGCAATGATTAGGGGGAGAAATTACTGAGAAAAACGTTGGAAAATGTCTTTTCTGCCATTTTGTTTGTCCTATGACCTGATTCTAAATGCAGACATTTTCCACTAAGCATAGAGTTAGAATTAGAATAATAACTTTTACACCAACTTTGAGGAGAATATAACCGTAATATAAAGGTGGGGGGGAGTGACAATTGACAAAGTATTGGAAAAAACACAGATTATAAATGATTCTAACATCCTGTGTCAAAATGTTTTTCATTGTAGTACTTTAATGTAAGTTTAATTGATACTATTGTTTTAGTAGAATTTATTTTAGTGATTCTTTTAACCTTATGCCATTTACTTTTAACCCCAAAAATATCTAACTAAGTGGCCCGGAGTATATTATTTTTCCTTTCTGGGACTCAATTTCTTCCTCTGTTAAGGGGTTGTACAAAATCATTCACTCAACAAGCATTTGTAAAAATGCATACAATGTACCAGTTTACTGTCTGTATTTACTGCTGGAGAATTCAAGGAAAGAAGTGAAATAGCCACTGAAGAATTAACATGAAATCAGATCTATCTATCTATCTATCTATCTATCTATCCATCCATCCTTATCTATCTGTAGGTATGTGTGTATGCACACATGCAGACATCTATACATGTAAAACATATATAAGATAACTTTTGGAGGGACATCACTAGGATTGGGGAAGGGATGGAAAAAATCTTCATGAAAATATGTTGCTAAATTCCATAATCCTATGATCCCAAAACATATCCACAATTCACTTTCTTCATTTAATAAATCTCACAAAAATTTATGTGAAGCAATCTTACTTAGAGTAACTATTCCATGACAAATTGAAAAAAGCTTACTTGGTTCCCTACATTCCATTTTCCCATCTTACTAGCTCAGAGTTAATCATGTGCTTCAGACTTATGGTTCATGAAGAGAACATAAGGCAAATCAGGAAATTTTTTCAATCCAAGGGGGCTTTTTGCCAAGGTTAAAATCTCTAGCTAAGAGTTCCCTGCAGCTCCAACATTAACCATGGTAATCATTGCCATAGTAACGCTCAAGTGCCCTAATCTGTAGCAGTTTCATGAAGCTCTTTATAACCTGGTTTGAAGTTGTTATTCTTCCATATAAACATGGGAAATAGTGTTAGCATTTTGTGAACAAGAACTATGCATAGGTATCATTTATGTTAACCAAACTTCAACTCTCTTGTGGAAAGGTGATATGGAAGATCATTTCAAGAGAAAGAAAAAATAATCACATTATTGTCATTCATCAAAATATTCCTGAAAGCTCTTAGTAATTCATGAGCACTGCTTTCTCTAGCTAGACAGTCGGATTTTTTTTTTCTTTTGTGCAGAGAAACTAAAAAATATGTGCTTTTAAAAACTCATCAATATTAGAGAAAGCAATCATTTCATTGAGTCATGCAAAGACTTTCTGAATTGAATTTAAACTTATTTTATTTGAAGGATACCTGTATTTACTGTTATGTTGGGATAAGATGAGAGAAGGTGTTAAATATCCTGCACAGTAAAGACAGCATTGTCAAATTGTAGCTTTAGGTAGAGCTCTGAGAGCTTTTAGGCAGGACAACAATCCCATGATAGTTATAAAAGTGTTCAAAAAACACAATTTCACACTTCTAAGTTGTAATGTTCCTGGATATCACAACAATTAAAGATAGGAAGTGATTCCTTATGTCTACTATGAATTCTTTTGTTCTGGTTTCAGTGATAATGCATAACAGCTGTTCATCATTCCCTATGCCAAGGATTTCAATACTTAAATCTTGAGAAAATTCCCAATTTCCCCTTTGGGATAAACAGTATTATTTTTTACATTTTCCTGTTAAATTCAAGCTTCTAATTCTTTAGCATTTAAAGCATAATATCTTATTTGATATAAGATATATATACATATATAAATAATATATATTTATATAATATAATATATTGTATATTATATATTATAAATATAGATAAATACATAATATATAAATATATTATATATAACATGTTATAGAATAATAAGACAATGTATAAATATTATCTATACATACAATAGCTATGATTTTATATAGCATTATTTATGAGCTAAGGCTTAGCATTATTATCTTATTTGATCCTCACAATAATTTATTTATTATTATCTTCATTTTATAGGTGAAGAAACTGAGGGAAACAGAGTTCAAGTGACTTGTCTGTGGTAACACAGCTAACGTGTCTGAGGTTACATTTCAACTCAAGTCTTCCTGACACAGGTCTTTCCTATTTCCCCTATGGAAGGGTAAGGGAATAAGTATAGTTGCATAGATACACACACAATGCATACATGAATTTATAAATAAGGCTTAAATGAAAATAATTCAAGGATCTAAGACTTATAATCGATCTCTTCTAAACAGGGTCTTTAACAATAATAGAATTCCTTAGCTATATATAAATCCGGTCTCCACAAAATACCTACATCCCAGGATTGTCATGAGGATAAAATGAGATATTTGCAAAGCTGTTTGCTTTATTAAAGTATTACTAAAGTATTACATGTTAATATTAAAGTATTACATAAACGCTCATTTTCAAAAATTGCATGCGTATACACACACAATCTCTAGCACTTAGCAAAGTACTTGGCAGATAGTATTTGATTAATAAATGTTGATTTAATTTTTTTTTTTACCAAGTTAAATCACTGAATTAAGAGTTATAGAAATGAAAGAGGACTTTGTGATCACATATTTTACAAGTGCCTATCAGGATATTCAAAGAAATTAACTGACTTTCCCAAGATCATGTAAGTCTTAAATAGCAGAAGTAGTGCTGCAATTCAGGTCCTAGAGATGCAATATTCTTTCCACTCCACCATGCAAGAAAGAAAAGAAAAAGATATCGTATATATACTAAAATATTTATAGAAACTTTTTTGCGGGGGCAAAGAACTAAAATCTAAGGGTATGAATATTTATCAACAATTTAACAAATTGTGTTATATGAATATTATGGAATACTATTGTATCATAACAAATGATGAAAGTCATGGTTTCACAGAAACATGAGAATAACATTGCTTGCACAGTAATTTCAGGAAAACCAGAAGAACAATGCATGCCATAAAAGCAGCATTTTAAAGACACAGTTCAGTAGTACATAAGAATGTTGATCAATGCAATAACCAAATTAGAATGTAGAAGACCAATGATGAAACACGCTTTAGTCAGAGGCAATAGTATCAAATGAGACAGTTTTTGGACATGGTCAAGGTAAGAAGTTATATTGCTTGATTATAATATTCTTCATAATGTTTTAGTTTTCCTCCCTTTCCCTCTTCCCCCCCTACTGCTAACTCCCCAGTTGGAGTAGCAAGGGAGAAGGGAGATGTACCCCAAGAAGCAATGGAATAGAGAGAAAAATAGATGATGATAATTGAATTTATTTTAATCTTAAAAATCAAATACCTAATATTTATAGCTACATAGTAATATATTTGGCAATGTACACATGTATATTTAACTATGTTTAAAAATTAAAATTCTAGAGTATATATTCTAGGTCCTTCACTTATCAATACTGATGATTTGTAGAGGATTATTCTAATATTAATATAATCAATATTTTAATTCATTTATGATAATAGCTGTTATTCTACTGTATGAATGTGTAACTGCTGGTGAAAATAGCCATTACTCTGCCAAGGAACTGGCTAGGCTATGGCAGTTCAAGTCTGTTCCCATAAACTTCTTCCTTGAAATTTACTACTACATTTCACTGAATCACCAAAAACACACAGCAGTCCTCCATCACCATCAAGAGTCCAGGAAGGTGGGACCCTCTACTAATATCATAGCTCTTTCCTCAGCACCTCTCTTCCTTCCTATGTGTTACTGTTTGTAGATATCTCAATTACCCTCTAGTTTGTGATTTAGAAGCTTCTGATTCCAAAACAATATGAAAACTGCATGAAATCCTTCCTTATTACCTATCACTCAGGTACTTGACTTGATTCCAACCCTTTCCCTATCCTCTGAGAGGTTTCTTCTGCTTTAAACATCCCTCCTCTCACCTTAAAATCCTTTTCACCTATTGGTTCATTACCTGCTGCCTGAGATATGTCCTCCTTTAAAAGAAAATAACTTGTGTTACAGTCTTATTAAGCTATTATCTTATATCTATCCTCTTTCATTGTCAACCTCAAAAAAAAGTCAGCTACACTCTTTGCCTCCATTACCTTACCTCTCACTCAGGTTTCTAATTCCATCACGTAATTGATGGAATTAGACTCCTAGGTTGCACTAAGGAAATACCACAGTCCAAGCACCAATAAACTCTTTATTTTAAAATTTAAAAGCCTTTAGCTAATCTTCATCCTCTTTTCCCTCTAGTTAGCTGGTAACTACAAAGCATCCTCCTCCTCTTAGAAATTCTTTCCTCCTTTGATTTTCATACTGTTACTCTTCTCTTGTCCCTCCAGTCTGACCACTCCTCATTTTCCTTTGATAGATTATCATCCAGTCTCCTCTCCCAAACTATGGCTGTCCCCCAAGGTTCTCTACTAGGTCTTCCCCTTTTCTTTCTTTATTACTTTTCTCTCTGTCATCTCAATAGTCTTTATATGTTCAATTCCTTACTACTCCTAGCACTTGGCTGGGTTTGGTATGGAACTGGACATGGGGTAAATTTTCACTGGAGTTTCTTACAAATGTTACAAAGGGAGGGGAAAATTTGAACTTTAGATTGCAACTTTCTTTGCATCATTATCTCATAACACCTAACACATAGTTATGGACTTAATAAATGCTTTTTCCCCAACTGATAAATGGTTCAAGGATATGAACAGGAAGTTTTCAGATGGAGAAATTAAAGCTACCTATAGTCATATAAAATGCTCTAAATGACTCTTGGTTAGAGAAATGCAAATTAAAATAACTTTGAGGTATCACTTCACACCTATAAGATTGGGGAATAGAGAAAAATTTAATGCTGTAGAAGATGTGGAAAAATTGGATCACTAATACATTATTGTGGGAGTTGAGAACTGATCCAACCATTCTGGAGGGCAATTTGGAAAGAAATATAAAATTGTGCATGCTCTTTGATCTAGCAATACCACTACTAGGTCTACACCCCAAAGAGACTATAAAAATGGGAAAGGACCCACATGTACACAGATATTCATAGCAGTTCTTTTTCTAGTGACAAAGAATTGGAAACTGAGGTCATGTCCATCAATTAGAGGATTGCTGAACAAGTTGTGGTATGTGAATGTAATGGAATACTACTGTACTATAAGAAATGATGAGCAAATGGATTTCAGAAAAACCTTGAAAGACTTACATGAACTGATGCTAAGTGAGCAGAACGAGGAGATCAATGTACACAGTAACAGCAACACTGTGCAGGGATCTATGATGGACTTTACTCTTCTCAGCAATACAATGATCCAAGACTCATGATGGGATATGTTATCCACATCCAGAGAAAGAACTATGAAGTCTGAATGAAGACCGAAGCACATTATTTTCTCTTTTATCTTTCTCTTGATTTTCCCCTTTTGTTCTAATTCTTCTTTCACAATATGACTAATGTGGAAAGATGTTTAATATGACTATTCAGATATAGCCTATATCAGATTGTATGCCATCTTGTGGAAGAGGGAAGGAAGAGATGGAAAAAATATTTGGAACCCAATATCTTATAAAAGTTATTGTTGAAAACTAAAAGAAATTAAAATTAAAATTACAAAAATATATGATTGTTGACTGCAAACTCTGAGATTATATGGACATGTGATCTACTTCAAAGAAAATCATTAACGTGGAGAGAAGAAAAATGATTTAAATAAGCTATACTTAATGCAAATGTTTTTTTTTTTTCCCATTTAGGAAAGGGGTCTCCCTAAGTAGAATTGCACTTGAAGTCTTATGCAGTTAGCTTCAAATGAATCCATTCAAGGTTTATGAAGCACATAGTATCACTTATACAAAGAGAAATTCATACATTAGTAGCACCTTGAATTATAAGTGGATCCAACATGTCTACTCATGAACTGGGTCAGAACAGTCATACTGACCAAGAAAAAGGTGACCCACAATAATGCCATTTTCACTTCCATGAGAAACAGATTTTTGCTTGGGATACTAGTAGGCAAATATGGTAGCTCTATTCTCCTTGATAATGAAAACAATTTGTCATAAAACTCCTTATAGATATATTCCAATTTTTGTTGTTGTTGTCCTCCCTCAGGTTAATCCTTTAATGTTCCCAGGTTGATACTGATTAATTGGGTATCTTACTAAGTTTTCTTTACATTTTGTTTTCTGAAAATTAGAAAAAATATTGTGCTTCATACACTTCTACTTTCCTTCCCTACAAAATTGTAAAAATTACTTTTGTCTTTGATGTTGTTCTTGGCTGTCATATCCCTTTACTTGATATAATCATCCACTTACTAAGGTGAATTTTAGATTCTTTTCATCTTTTACTTATGGAAATTGATTTATATTAGTCAGGCTTTTATATGAAATTGTCATAAGCACTGATATTCTTTCCTCCATTTACCTCTCCATCTATGTCTTTTCAATAGATATGACTGAAGTTATTTTAATAGTGTAGTGTTTGTTTTTATCATTTTTATTCTTTCTCTAATTTTGTATTAATTTTTACCTTTTTTCTGTCAAGTTGGTCATCTGACTTAACACAGACATCTAATTCAGGGATGACTCCAACAACAATACTGAATTACATCCTGTCTATTCAAATATGAATATCTCATTTGTTTGTGATTTTCCTTAGTGCTCATCATAATACCTAGTATTTATATAACATTTTAAGGTTTTCAAAATGCTTTACAAATATTATCTTATGTTTTGTCCTTACAACAATACTGGAAGGTAGGTGCTCATTATTATCCCTATTTTATAGATGAGAAAACTGTAGATTGACAGAGGTTAAGTGACTTGCCTAAAGCACATAACTAGTAAGTACCTGAGCCCTGATGCAAACTAAATTCTTCCTGATTCCAGATCTAGCAAGCTATATATTGAACCATCTAGTTACCATGTCCAGAACTGCCCAAAATTTACTTTTTAAATTTAGAATATATAGGCATAAAGGTTTTTCATAACCAATATCTTTTGGGGGATGGAGCCAAGATGGCAGAGTAGAAAGATGCATACACTCTAGTGCTTCCCCCACAGCCCACAAAATACCTATAAAAAATGACTCGCAGCAAATTCTAGAGCAGTAGAGGCCACAGAACAACAGAGCAAAAGAAATTTCCAGCCAAAGATAACCTGGAAGGCCGACAGGAAAGGTCTATCTCATGGGAGCTGAGCAGACCCAGCCCTGACCGCACAGCACTGGGAGAAACAAGACCTGAACAGACCTCTGGGATAGAGTTCCCAGCAGGGAGGGTCCCAGACCTCTCAACACACAAGCTGCAAAGAAAGCTCCAAAGGTCAGCATGGGAGGGCTTTCCCAGTTGGGCAACAGAGGAACTGGAGCAATAGCCTCAGGCAACAGCAGAAGCAGGCTGCAGGCAGCTACTTTGGCCAGGAAGCAACCTGGGTGCTTTGTCCAGGTAGCTCAGCTTAAAGCCTCTGGCAGTAGGGAGCAGATGATCCAAACTTCAGCCATGAGTGATGGCCCCACCTCCACCCAAACCCCCTCCAGGAATCAAGCAGCTGAGTCCAATCTCATCCTTGAACACGATACTGGGGTGAGGAGGGACAATAGGACCACCCTCTTGACAAAAGATTCAGAAGTCAAGTAACTGGCTGGGAAAATACCCAAAAAAGGGGAAAAAAATGAGACCATAGAAGTTTACTTTCTTGATGAACAGGTGTTTCCTCCCATTCTTTCCAATGAGGAAGAACAAGGTATACTGTCACAGGAAGTTAAAGTCTCTGCCTCCAGGGCCTCCGAAAGGAACTTAATTGGGCTCAGGCAATAGAAGAACTTGAAAAGAGAGTTAGCAGCTTATTAAAGGGAACCAGAAATTTCTGAGGAAAATAACGCCTTTGAAAAGAGGCTAACTCAATTGGAAAAAGAAGTTCAAAAAGCAAATGAGGAGGAGACTTTAAAAAGCAAAACTAGCCAAATGGAAGAGAAGGTGAAAAGCTCACTGAACAAAACAGTTCTTTGAAAGAGAGGATTGAGTTCAGGGAAATGAATGACTATGAGATAAACCAACCAGTTAAAAAACAAAACCAAAAGTCTGAAAAAATAGAAGATAATGTGAAACATCTCATTGGAAAAACAACTGACCTGTAAAATAGATCCAGGAGAGACAATTTAAAAATTATGGCCCTACCTGAAAGCCATGATCAAAAAAAGAGCCTAGACATTATCTTCCACGAAATTATCAAGGAAAATTGTCCTGATATTCTAGAGCCAGAGGGCAAAATCAATATTGAAAGAATCCACTGATTACCTCTTGAAAGACACCCAAAGAGAGAAACTCCTAGGAATATTGTGGTCAAATTTCAGAGTTCCCAAGTCAAGGACAAAATATTGCAAGCAGCTAGAAAGAAATAGAGTATTGTGGAAATATAATCAGCATAACATAGGATCTGGCAGCATCAACATTAAGGGATCAAAGGGCTTGGAATAGGATATTCCAGAATTGAAAGGAACTGGGATTAAAACCAAGAATCACCTACCCAGCAAAATTGATTTTATGATTGTTATTTAAGCAGGAACTAGGACAGGTATAGAAAGGCATGTAAGCCACATAAGACTTGCCTCAAAAGATGTTCCTTAGTCAATATGAAATTATAGTCATACTTGAATCCTGGTTATTGGAATTTTCTATTTTAAGATACTATGGGACTATTATGTGACTGTTCTTCTGAGGTTAACTACAGATATGGATAGTAACAAAAGTGGTCTGAACCTCTAAGCCATGATGCCAGTGCCTGTGAGATTCTAAGATGAACTGAAAAAGGTGATCTCATGGGAAGGGTGGAAGAGTGGGTGTACAGCCTGGGCTGAGCTAGGTTCTCCTGACTCAGTTTCCCCACTGACATCTGGCAGACTTTAAGCCTGACTGAATGCAAATTGACAATCTACTCCTGCCTGGAACTGACATGAAGTTGGGGAGATATTGTTTCCCTGCAATGCCCCTACTCTTAGTGGCAATTTCCTATAGTCAAAAAGTTTTTTAAGCTTAATACCAGATCCATTAAATTATAGAATGTTGGTAGGGGAACATCTGAGGGTAAGTCTAAAATTAAGCTATTAGGCTTAGGACTTTAGACCAACAACAATAAGTTAAGATCCTTTAATTCTTAGTAATAATGTGAAGACAATTAGATCAAGGGCTTGTGAAGTTAGGATACAGATCTATTATTTCTGTCTCAGTTGGTTAATGTTAAAAAATAATCGTTTGTGGTCCATATTATAAATACTTTAAAAGAAGTATCACCTGACCAAAAGTTGGAATTGTTTTATGTGATATGAATTATGTTAAAATGAAAAATAAAAAAAGTAGAAAAGGCAATTTTGGCAAGTAAATATCTTCATACCTCAGCTTCCTCATTTACAAAATTAGAGGACTGGAATGCATAGACTTAGAGGTACTCTAGCTGGAAAGAAGGAAGGAAGGAAGGAAGGAAGGAAGGAAGGAAGGAAGGAAGGAAGGAAGGAAGGAAGGAAGGAAGGAAGGAAGGAAGGAAGGAAGGAAGAAAGGAAGGGGTGCACTATTATTATTACTTTCTTCACAAACAAATTATTATTCTATATACTATTGTAGTTACTTTCTCCACACACAAATAGTATACTTTCAAATGATTATTATTCTCTACTCTACAAGAAAAATTGAGTGGGTATGTGGGGAAAGCCACTGGCTAAAAGAAGTGTTTTTATATTTTCTGCAATTTCAATTATAAATATCATTCCTTTCCCCCATTGCCACAGTTAATCAAGCATTGGCTACAATGAAGAAGCATTTAACACAGAAAAGAAAAAAGGACTTTATTGTATACAAAAGGATGTTATTTTTCATAAATAACAAATATCTACTTCTCACCTATCTGCTTTGATTGCAATAGCAGTAGTATCTTGATTAATGGTTTGGTTGTGTCTAGTAATCTTTGATGTAAGGATATATGCAGGAGTTGTGTGACAATTCATGGAAGAGTGAATCTTAACAAATGCTGAAAATGAAAGCTTTTAATTCAGTAATCTACTTTTTGTGTTTTTTCAGGGATGGGTGATCAGAAAGTATTTGAAAAGTAAGCATTTAGTTATAGCTGCTACAAAGAATGGGGATTATAAAGCTGCTTACATGTGGCATTTGCACAACGATTAATCCAACCTCCATTGTTTCTCTAGAATTTTACCATATTTGTTTACAAATCAAGCACTGATAATGTTTAAAAAAGAGAAATCATTGTGTCTTTTTTGCCCTGACAGTTTTCAGATGACAAAGCCAATCTTCTCCAACGGCTACATTTGTTTTCTAAGTTTATTTCTTGCTGAAACAAAATGTCCTGTTCAATTTTTCAAAGCCCCTGTTGCTATGGTTCTTGAAGAAGGGAAGAAACCTGGCTTTTCAACAGTTTTATTCATAAGCATAATGATTTTGTAATGATTTTGAGAGACTGAGATGATTTTTTAAGTATTTTATTTTTTCTCTCAATTACATGTAAAAACCAATTCTTTTGTTTTCCTTTTTGAAACTTTGATTTCTAAATAGTCTCCCTTCCTCTCCTCCCTCCTTTATTGAGAAGGCAAGCAACTCAATATAGGTTATACATGTGTAGTCACGCAAAACACATTTCCATATTAGACATGTTGCAAAAGAAAACAGACACAAAACTTGAGAAAAATAAAGTGAAAAAAAATATGGTTCAATCTGTATTCAGACACCATCAATTCTTTCTCTGGGGGGTGGATAGCACTTTTCATCATAAGTCCTTCAGAGTTGTCCTGGATCATTGTGTTACTGAGAATAACTAAGTCATTCACAGCTGATAATCTTACAATATTGCTATTACTTTGTACACAGTGCTTTCCAATTTTTTCTGAGAGTATAGTTTCTTTTTTTTCTAATAAATTAATGAATTTATTTTAGTTTTTACTATTCACTGTTACAAGATATTGTGTTCCAAATTTTCTCCCCATCTTTCCCCTTCTCCCACCCCAGGACAATGTACATTCTGCTTATTCCTTCCCCTAATCACCTTCTCCCTTCTCTTATCCACTTCCCCTCTATTTTCCTGCGGTGCAAGATAGATTTCTATACCCCATTGCCTATATGTCTTATTTCCCAATTACTTGTAAAAACAATTTTTAACATTTATTTTTACAACTTTGAGTTCCATCTTCTCTCCTTTCTTCCCTCCCCACTCACCCCCATTTATAAGGCAAGCAATTTGATATAGGTTATACATGTGTACTCATGCAAAACACTTCCATAACAGTTCCATTGTGAAAGACTAACTATATTTCCCTCCATCCTATCCTGCCCCCCATTAAATCTATTCTCTGTTTTTTCCCTGTCCTTCCTCAAAAGTATTTACTTCTAATTACCTCCCTTTCATTTGCCCTCCCTTCTATCATCCTGTGCAGCCCCCACACTTATCTCCTTCCTCTCTACTTTCCTGTAGGGTAAGTCAGATTCTCATATCTAATTTAGTGTGCACAATATTCCTTCCTTAAGCTAAATCCGATGATAGTAAAGTTCCCTCCCCCTCTCACCTCCCCCCTCTTCCCATCCATATACATACACTAGAAACATGCACGTACATATTTGCACACACACACATAGAAAACTAGCAAGGAATGTAAACAGTTCAAACTTAGTAAGTCTCATGATTTCTCTTCCTCTTTACCTTTTTCATGCCTCTCTTGATTCTTTTGTTTGAAAGTCAAATTTTCTATTCAGCTCTGGTATTTTCATCAAGAGTGTTTGAAAGTCCTCTATTTCATTAAATGACCAATTTTCCCCTGAAGTATTATTCTGAGTTTTGCTGAGTAGGTGATTCTTGGTTTTAATCCTAGATACTTTGACCTCTGCAATATCATATTCCAAGCTCTCTGATTCCTCAAGGTAGAAGCTATGAAATCTTGTGTTAACATCAGATTGTGTTTCTACAGTACTTGAATTGTTTCTGTCTGCTAGCAATATTTTTTCCTTGATGTGGGAGCTCTGGAATTTGGTTGCAATATTCCTAGGAGTTTTCCTTTTGAGATCTCTTTCAGGAGGAGATATGTGGATTCTTTTAATGTCTATTTAGACCTCTGGTTCTAGAATATCAGGGCAGTTTTCCCTGATATTCTTGAAAGATGATGTCTAGGCTCTTTTTTGATCATGGCTTTCAGGTAGTCAAATAATTTTTTAAATTGTCTTTCCTGGAGATATTTTCCATGTGAGATATTTCACATTGTCTTGTATTTTTTCATTGTTTTGGTTCTGTTTTATAATTTCTACATTTCTCATAAAGTCATTGGCTTCCATTTGTTCCATTCTAATTTTGAAGGAATTATTTTCTTCAATGAGCTTTCGGATCTCCTTTTCCATTTGGGCAGTTCGACTTTTTAAACCATTCTTCTCCTCATTAACTTTTTGGATCTCTTTGGCCATTTGGGTTAGTCTATTTCAAGGTGTTATTTTCCTTAGCATTTTTTGGATCCCCTTTAACAATCGATTTACTCATTTTTCATGATTTTCTCACATCACTCTCCTTTTTCTTCTCAATTTTTGCTCTCCTTCTCTTACTTGATTTTCAAAATCCTTTTTCAGTTCTTTCATGGACTCAGACCAATTCATATTTTTATTGAAGGCTTTTGATGTAGGAGCATTGACTTTGTTGTCTTCTGGTTGTAAATTTTGATATTGCTTGTCACCAAAGTAAGAGTCTACAGTTGAGTTTTGTTTCTGGTTTTGCTCTTTGAGCTCTTTGTCAAGGGGGATCTCTGCTTCCAGTGGGGGTGGGGAATGTACTATCAGCCACCAAATCCCCCCATGATTTGCATTCCAAAGATCCAGAAAGAGCCACTGTCACTGCTGCTTCAGCTGCAGCTGCCACAGGTTCCTCTGACCCCTCTGCAATACTGAGTCTAGGGACAGACTGCTACTCACTCACATAGATCCATAGGTTTTTACCACTGACCTTCCAAGTTGTCCCTGTGTTTTAAGGTCAAGAAGTCTGGGAATTTTCACAGGTTCCAATGATTCAATTTCCTTGAGTTCTATTCAGACCCATTTATGCTGGTGTTGCCCATGCTGGACTGTATTCCTCTCCCAGCCCGGCATGATAGATGCTTCTCCTTGACTTTCCAGGCTGTTTGGGGTTGGAGATTTGCTTCACTCAGTCATTCAATGGGGTCTACAGCTCCAGGATTTGTTTAGAGTCATTTTTTGCAGGTATTTCAGGGTTTTGGGGAGAGCTCAAGCAAGTCTTTGCTTTTCCTCCACTATTTTGGATCAACTCCCCTGAGAGTATAATTTCATAATGCACAATAACATTACATCATATTCATATATAGCAAGTTATTCAACCATTCCCCAGTTGATGGGCATCATTCTCTCAAGTATCAATTCTTCGTCAATAGAAAAGAGGTGCTATAAATATTTTTTTCTACAAACAGGTTCCTTTTCTTTGTGTTTTTTATCTTTATCTAGATATTGCTAGGTCAATTGCTATGAAAGGCTTTTTTTTAGCCCTTTACACAGAGTTCCAAATTGTTATGCACAATGGTTGAATCTGATCACAACTCCACGAATAATGCATTAAGGTTTCATTTTCCCCACATCCCCTCTATTATTATCATTTTCCTTTTATGTCCTATTAGCCAATCTAATATGTGTGAGGCAATACTTCAGAATTGTGTTAATTTTAATTTCTCCAATCAAGAGTGGGTTAGAGCATTTTTTAAAAATATGGCTATAGATAACTTTGATTATTTCATCAGAAAACTGTTCATATCTTTTAATCATTTATCAATTGGGGAATGGTTCTTATTTTTCTGAATGTAACTCAGTTCTCTACATGTTTGAGAAGTATTTGTGAGAAACTTGCTTTAATTTTTTTCACAGTTATGATTGCTAAATGCATGTCCCTCCATTATCTATTCTCTTTATTATATTCTCTGTCCTTTTATCCTGTCCTTCCTCAAAAGTATTTTGCTTTTGACCATCCAAACACCAATCTTCCCTCTTCTATCATCCTTCCCCCATTATCCTCTTCCCCTTCTACTTTTTCCTATGGTAAGTAGATAGATTTATATACCCAAATGAGTGTGTTATGTTTTTCCCTCTTTGAGCTATTTCTGATGGGAGTAAGGTTCACTCACTCCTGTCTCATCTCCCCCATATTCCATTCATATATGCAAGCTTTTTCTTGCCTCATTTGCATGAGATAATTTACCCTATTCTACCTCTCCCTTTCCCTTTCTTCCAGTGCACTCCTCTCTCACACTTTAATTTTATTTTTTTAGATAATATCACTTGCTATTCAACTCACGCTTCCATCCTCTGTCCTCTGTCTATATATACTCCTAACTGTTCCAATAATAACAAAGTTCCTTTGAGTTACATAGTATTCCAATGTACAAATGTACAAAATTTAACTTTACTAAGCAGTCTCTTGTTTTCATTTCCTCTTTACCTTGTTATGCTTCTCTTGAGTCTTGTACTCAAAAGTCAAATATTCAATTCAGTTCTGATCTTTTTATCAAGAATGCTTGAAACTCCTCTATTTTGCTGAATATTGATCTTTTCTCTTATTGGATTATACTCAGTTTTGCTGGGTAGTTGATTTTTGGTTGCAATCCTAGCTCTTCTGCCTTCTTTATTATCATATTCCAATCCCTATGATAATTTAGTATAGAAGCTGCTAAATCTTGTGTTATTCTGACTCTGGTTCAATGATACTTGGGTTGCTATTTTCTGGCTGATTGCAATAGTGTCTCCTTAACCTGAGAACTCTGGAATTTGGCTACATTATTCCTGGCAGTTTTCATTTGGGGATCTCTTTCAGGAGGTGACTGGAGAATTCTTTCAACTTCTATTTTTCTGTCTGATTCTAGAATATCAGGACAGTTTTCCTTGATAACTTTTTGAAAGAGGATGTCTAGGTTATTTTTTGTTATCATGAGTTTCAGCTAGGAAATAATTCCTTAAAAAAAAACAAAAATCAAAAGAAAAAAGTCAAAGACAAAGTTAAATATCTCATTTGAAAAAAATAACTGACCTGGAAATTGAACAAGGAGAGATAATTTAAAACTATTGGAAAAAAAAAACTTTATTCAATTATTTTAAATGTCCCATTTACTGAAAATAATACAGCATACTTTAGAGTAAAATATGCTGATGATCTAGTCAGAATTGGAGTTCAAATCTGACATTTGACATCTATCTCTGTGACCTTAAATTTACACTTACCTTCCCTATCCTTAAAATGAGGACATTGGATTCAATGGCTATAGAGGAAAATATAATTTAAAAAAATATTAAAGCAGCTTAACTACATTCAAATAAATTGCATATAGCTACACAAATGGTATGATTTAGGCAGAGGAAATGTCCCTTCTTTAAGACAATGGGGATAGGGTCTGGTCAACAACTTGTGGAGAACTCAAGTTCTCTTGAGAGTCTGTATACCTGGGCAAGAGTAGGTCCTAGAACCATACAAGGATAGCTTCAGCTGTATACTGGGGTACCAGTACAGGAATTGATGCTAACCAGCCAGATCAGAGAAACAGGGTTCATTGAGAAGAGATGTTCACTCAGGGTTGGGGTATTGGGGTAGTAAACAATGCAAGGTCCTAGGTAGTATAATGAGAAGGAATAAGTTCAGAAACAAGCTATGGCAGTGTGGCTTAGACTTCAGGTGCAGAGGGTGTCAATCCCAACTTCTATTTCAGTGTAAAACATATAGAGTAATAATCAGTACACAAATCATACATACAAGGAAAGAATACTCTCATTCTTGACCAAAAAAACTTCTCAGCTGTATGAAGGGGAATTAGTCCAGCAGCAGTTCACAATTGCTCAGACTCAAACCTAGAAGAGAGGAAGCATACTACCACAAAAGCTGCAGTTAATTATGAATACTGTGATGAACAAAGGGGAAACTCTAGCTTAGTTCAAGTCTATAAAGATTGCCTAACATTCTATCTGTAATAAAACCCTATAGGACTACATTGCCATTATTCTGGACTCCCTGACAATCATCTGGAGACCAGCTATCATATAACTCAAATAATTTTAGGTCATTTTATGTGTATCAATTTTACAAATATGTATAATGAAACACAATTCTGTATTTTACCCTGGATTCTTGCTTCTCTGGAAAGGTGTGTGAAATCAGTAACACACACAGTACATTTCAGGAGTAAAATAGAAAGATGGTTTTATGTGTTGCTAACCCCTAAACTTCCTACAAATGTGTAAAGCTGAATTTTCACTCATCAAAATATGGCCAAATTAGGAATTTAAGTAAAAAATGTACTCGTATTAAAATTTTAATAGAGAAATAGACAAAAGTTTAAATATAAAGAACACATTGTAAAGGTGATTATTGACTTTTCAAAATGAATCTTTGCTCCACAAAAAAGAGCAATTTCACATTTTAAATAATTCCATTAAAATGTAGTTCTTTAAGAATGTAACTACTGCCGAAAGGAATATGTAAAAGAAGCAATAATATCTTTTCTCGTGAAATGGGGATTTGGCAGGTATACAACATAAGTATGGTTAAAGTATCATCATCCACATGGAAAACTGAGAGACAGAGATGGTATATGGTTAAATGATGGCCCTCAGTGTTCAGTGAAGTATTTGTACTTTGTTCTTGCTATGACTTTTAAATAAATATTCCTTTGTAAATGCTTATTTAATGTTAAGTAGCTAAATGCAACTGTGGGTCCAATCACTGAATACAGAAAAATGGTACACATAGCCAGTAGGGGCTAAAGGCAGGAATTTGTTTAATGACACCTAACTTTTGTTTAAACATGTATATTGATGGGAAAACTTCTCAGAAGGAAACCCATCCCATCTGGGAGAAGATTTAATTCATAGAAAAATTATTCCATACATTAACTTGGCATTTTCATCTCTACAATCCCACTTACTGACTTTAATTTTGATCTGTGGATCAGAATTATTCATTTTTTACTGCTGAAACAAGCTATATGTGCATAGAAAAAAATAAAGAGGGGGATAAAATAGATTTTAAGTGAAATTATTATTAGTAAAACCTATTTGAGAACACCACAGCCAAGTATCTTCTGGCATCTTAAAAATTTTTTTTAATTAAAATGTATTGGTGATATTTCTCCATTTTTAGTATATCCCAATCACCCCTGGGCCATAGGCTCTTTTTCTATCAAAAGACAATTAAGCAAAACCATCTTATTAAATGGACTTGTTACTTCTTTGTTTTATTGAAAAGGGAAAGCAAAAGTGAACTTTTTTTCAAGCGCTTATGCATTGCAAAAAAGAACTGATCACGTGCTGGGTCACAAAGATATGGGAATGCAGAACTACTTCAGAGGAAAGAGTATTGAATCTGGAGCAGGAAGACATGAGTTCAACTTGCAGCTAAGACACCTCCTGACTGAGTAACCTTGGTCAAGTCACTTAATTTCTCTGATCATCCGTTTCCTTTGCAGAGATTGACTAGATGGTTTCTGATATGCCTTCCATCTCTAGATAAAGTGTGCCAAATACATGGAACCATCAGTTACAACAAATGGAGACGTTCTGAATGCTGTGGATAAGTTCACTTACCTTGATAGTATACTTTCCAGGGATGTACACATTGCCAATGAGGTTGATGCAGGCTTTGCCAGAGCTAGCTCAGTGTTTTGGAGGCTCTGAAGAAAAGTTTGGGAAAGAAGAGGTGACTGACTACCAAACTGAAGGTCTACAGGGCCATTGTGTGATCTCATTGTTATGTGCTTGTGAAACCTGTGCAGTCTACCAGCGCCACACCAAGAAATTGAATCGCTTCCATTTGAACTGTCTTAGGAAGATTTTGAGGATCACCTGGAAGGATAAGGTCTCAGACACTGAAGTCCTTGCTCAAGCTGAACTGCCAAGTATTCAAACTGTGCTTCAGAGAGCACAACTCTGATGGGCTGACCACATTGCTCAGATGCAAAATGTACTTTTGCCAAAAAGACTATTTTATGGAGAACTTGCTTGGGGCAGGTGATTACATAGTAGCCAGAAGCAATGAAACAAGGGCACTTTCAAAGTCTCTCTCAAGAAATTTGTATTTGACTGTGCAACATGGGAAACACTGACACAGGACTGCTTAGCATGGCATATCCCCATCAAAAAGGGGGCTGTGCTCTTTGAGCAAAGCAGAATTGAGACAGCACAAAGTAAACACAGGATGTGCAAATTTGGGGTATCCACTCCAAATATTCACATGGACTCTCTGTGCCCAATCTGTGGTAAAGCATTCCAAGGTCGTATTGGTCTGATCAGCCACAGTTGGACACATTGAAATTTCACTTTTTCATGCTGATGTCATTTTGGTCCTCTTTGAAGACAAAGGACAACAACCATATTATTACCCTGTTTTCTATTAAATTGGCTTTCATTCTATTTATATTAGAATCCAATTACACACACTGTGTATTTGAGTTATTACTGAAGAGATAGCTCATGCTAACTTCCATTTCTCCATCCAGGAACAACAATAAGCATTTCAACATTTTTTTTTAAATTACATGTTACTTATTTCTTTTAACAAATGATAAAATATAATTTGTCAAAAAAAAGAAAAATCCTAACAAAAAGTAGAAATGAAGAGAAAGTAAGTTCCCTCCTCAATCCAATATTTTACTTCAAATTTATACCATTTATACACTATGAAAAATTAATCCAGCTATGCATTTTCACCATTGTCAGTATTCTTTCATGTAGGTGTATATGTAACAGTGGAAAAGCATTCTTTTAAATAAAAACAATATCTCTTTAAAACCTGTAGGTGCTGAGTCTTCTTAAACATCACTTCCCTCCCTATCTTCTATGATGGTTTTCCTGCTGCTCTTCATGCATTGCAAAATGTCTCTTGACTCCTGTGCCCTTTCACATGCTATGCCTCCTGGCCAGAATGCACTCTCTTTTTGGAGACTCAGCCCAGTTTCTAGTACCTTCTCCTCTCCAATACCAATCCTCCTTGCATTGCTTTGTATCTGTGTGTAAAGATTTTGTCTCTCTGGTGGAAAGTAAATCCCTTAATGGGACTTAATGGGACTATCTTACTTTTATCTGTGAAATGCCTGGGGCAACAGTCAAGTAATAAATACTTATTTCTGGACACATCCATCAGTCCTTCCCTCCCAAACTAGATTGCAAGCTCCCTGGATTACTAGTCGTTTTTGTTTTTTGTTTTTTTGGTTTGTTTGTTTTTTGTTTTGTTTTGTTTTATCTATGGATCCCTAGAGCAGAGGGTTCTAACATTCTTTGTATCAGGAATCCCACTGGCGGTATGGTGAAGACTTCTAGAAATAATGCATCTTAAATAATTGAAGGAAATGTCCATTTTAGCTTATTAACATATTCTTTTCTTCCATCTAAATTCATAGACCCCTTCAAATTTATGGACTTCAAGCTTAGAAACCTTGCCCTAGAAAGTTAGCATAATAACTTAAACCTAAAATATGGTAAATAAATAGTGTTTGTTAAACTAATGTCAGTTAAATGGAGTTGAATATTAATAATTACCCAAAGAAAGGAGAAAATAATGGTCTTTATTGGAGACAATAGAATTCAAAGTAAAAAGGAGATGACCTTATCTGGAGTTTTATGTTCTGTTCTGTACCCCACAGTTTAAAAAGGAGATTGTTAAACAGGAAAGCATCCAGAGAAGACCAAGCAAGATGGCACTATACTTGAGATACAAACTCCCTTTTTAAAATGACACAAAATCATAACACTTTTAAATTAGTCATTCAAAGTCAAATTCAAGGAAAATGTATTGAGCATCAGTAGAGTGGTTTGCCATGCTTAACACTAGAAAAGCAAACTAAAAAAGAAAAATCAAACAATAATAGTCACTACCTCAATTCAAGGAGTTTATAATATTGTAGGGGAATAAAACACAAATAAATGAATATAATACACAGGTAAATATATAGGGGAAATTCAATACAAAGGGTTGAGAGTCTGTGTAGAAACATAGCTCTATTAATCTAAGATTGCATAGAAAATGTAATGAGGGAAGGGTATCTAAAATTTGACCCAGCAGACAAATCACAATTTTCTTAATAAACATAGGAAAGATATGCAGAAGGAAAAGTGATTTATGAAGTCACACAATTTCAACCTTGGCCAAACAAATAAAATGAAAATAAAAAAGAATAGATTAGCTATATCTGACAGATTAGTTGGATGTTTATAACTTTGGGTAATCTAATGAAAATTGCTTAATTCCTGATAATGTTAAGCTCCTTAAGAACACAGCCCATTTACTTTTTATCTTTTCCATTCCCAAAACTTAGCACAGCACCTGTCCCATAGTTAGTAATTAATAAATGTGCACTGATTAATTGGTTGATATATTCACTTACATTTTTAAGCCTTATTTTTCCTATTATTTTAGCAAATATCAAAGGAATTCAGAATTGCTTTTCTGCAGTTGCAAATTAGATATCTAAAAAAGGAACTATCTTTCATAGTTTAAGGGTGGCTCTAAGTAAATGAATTAGCATATATCAAGTTTTTTGGTACCATTCTTTATAATAGTTTTTTGAGACAAACAATGAAGTAGGAGCAGCAGATTTGGAGTATGAGAATCTCGGTTCAATACTTGGATCTTCCATTTAATAGCTACCTGACTCTCAGGAAGTTGCTATACTTTCTGAGCCTCAACTGTTTTTCCAGTAAAATGAGAGGGTTAGATTAGAGGAACCCCAAAGTCTCTTCCAGTTCTAAGTCTATAATCCTATGATCACACTCTTTTTATTGCAGTTGGACTGTGTTTTAAAAAAGTAAGAACAAAACCCAAACATACATATACCTATCAAAAGAAACATGAAAATATTAATTGTAAACTTATGAAGGATCAGAAAGAATTTATGGAACTATTTCAAGCCAAAGGAAATCATGTCAATAAAAGGGAACAGGGAGCAGCACCCCTAGACTAGGAGCTGACATATCAACCAAGGCTACCACAACCACTGTCCAGGCAAGCAACCCTGGGGCCCAGACATCTATACCACCATCTGCAAAGACCAATAAATTGTCACCACAGAGCAAGTGTTCTGGACAGAGCCTTCCTTAGGTCAATTCTCTGGAAATTTAAGTTTAATGCTAGAAAAAAATAAAACATTTGTAGTCATTCAACAGGTTTATTTAATTACTTAGTCATAGAAAGAAGATAAAAGATGGAGAGAAATTAAATATGTCCTAAGCTACCCAAACAGAACAAAGTTCCATCATTTACCAGCTCTCAAGCATGAAAGAGAAAGATAGAGAGAGGAAAGAGTGAGAGGATGGAGGAAAGGAAGGAGAGAAGAAGGGAGGAAGGAAGAAGGGAGGGAGATAGAAAGATACAGAAAGAGAGTAACAGAGAAAGAGAGACAGATAGAGACAAAGACAGAGAAAGAGAGAGATAAGGATGTGAAATTCCTTTTGATTGCTTTGTATTCAGATGTCCGACCAGCCTGAGTACAGCTTTTCTTCCCCCTTAGCCAAAAAAGTCTTGAAGATGACCTTTTAAGGAAAAAACTAACCTAACTTACATAGCGGCAGAGGATAGGCTACTATTGCTCCTCTCATAGCAAATAAGAGTCCAATAGCCCTGGAAACAGCAATACCCCACCTATCCCCATGCCAGCCTTTGCTCAAAGTTATCAACCAGGAAAGCAAGCAATACAGAAATTCAACCTGAAAATTTCCTCTGAAGATTTTGCAGCCCCCATTTACCTAATAGACATGTTTCTGAAGATCCAGGAAAAAAAAGGTTCTCATTACCAAAGTCCTTGTCATTGGTTTGAAAGCAGAAACAGATATGGCTTTTATTCATAGTAACGAAAATAAAAATCCACATTACCATCTGCTTTGCTGCTGCACCATAAGGACCAAAAGCCTTTTATGAGGAAGGAATCTGATCCTGGCACTTTATCAATTCTAGCTCAATACTGGGATAAAATGAAGTACATGTAGGTCATTGAACAGTTAACAAAGAGGACTTGATTTAGCAAAAGCAGAGAAATAATATCAAGGAGGATACAATAGAACTTATTATATGCAACCCCTCTCCATCATCATGTAAAACACAGCTTGTCTTATAGAGCAGGGTGTGATGACTCCCAGCTCTCAAGATACCCACCAGAACTGAGAGATTGGGACTCCATATGGGTATACTTTTTTTATGACTCTTTGTGACCAGAAAGCCATTCATTATGACCAGGGGTTATCTAGAAGCTGTATCAGCTGAAGTACAGGGACAGCTTTGTGGTCTTTTTGGTAAAATTACCTTAATAACTATGAGAAGTGTGTGGAAATTAAGGTAGCTAATATTCCTATAACTTAAAGATGAAACTTATGGTGTATATACTATTTCATCCAATAGAATGTGAATTCCTTGAGAGCAGTTACTGCCTTACTATTACATTTGTGTCAATAGTGTTTTGCACCAAAATGTTTAATAAGCTAGCTTTTATTTTTTCATTTATTCATTCACATAGAAACCATGACCCAAAAACTAACAAAACCAAATGATAACCTTTATCTAGCATTCTATAGCTAATATCCACAAGCTTTCATTTTTATTACTTTCCAAAAATTTTGGCACTAGCTAGGAATTCTTCTAAGAAGTCTAGCCTAAACATCACTCAGAGAGTTAGTTTCATTTCATTTCAATTTTTTAAAAGCACAAGGAAAATAACAGAAATATAAGTAGATTGTAAATTCTCTAAGGAAAAAGATAACACTATTGTAAATCAAATTTCCACAGTCTGATGCTCCAGTGATTTCAACTACATAATGTTGAATAGGTTTCCTGAATAAAAAATTGACATTCGATGGGTATGGCCTTGAGTGTTTTAATTAAGTGTAAAAAAAGAGGCCAGAATAGTGAAATAGTACAGATTATTAAAGAAATTCCAAGACCATTTGTAAATAATAGATCTAAGGAAGGTTTCAAGAGGGTGGGATAGGTCACAACACAAATAAGTATGTTATCTATGCCAAAAGTGTTTGGAATTTGTAGGAGGTTGTATTCTTAGCAACAAATGAGATTACCCTCCTTACACATAGACACATTCTTCTCTTATTGGCTATGTGACTCCCCAGAGAGGGTTGATTAGGGCCTGACTCAATTTAATTGCAAGAGCCAAAGTATATTTTGTCAATCAAGTAAGTGTTCATCTCCCCTGCTATGTGCATTACCCAACATCAGAGTACTGTTTATTTTCTTTTGCTCCCCAGTCTTCACAATTTGTGAATATTGTCACAGTTTCTTCAATCACACTATAGTTTGGTGTACATTATGCAAACAGATCATTACTGGTAGCCCCTATACTATGAACATAACCAATTAAAAAGAAGCAGATTTGTTTTGTTTGACTAGGTATATTTAGTATAAGGATTTCATTTTTCCTTTGTATTTTTTCAGTGAAGGGGGAAATCACAGAAGGGAGAAAAATAGATTTTTGCGCATTGAAAATACATTAAATTTTAAATAAAAAAACTAAAAGACATCATTTTTTACCTTGTTGTTTCATCAACAAAGGGAATATATGACAGAAGACTTCCAGTTTCAAATCACAGCAACTCTCCCATATTCACCTCCAAACAACCATAAAATAGCACCCCAAAATAAATCCTGGAACAGTACAACCAAGGAAAAGATGGGATGAGACAATCTTTTAGCCCAAGAAACTTGGAAGGTCAGCAAAAAATGGTCTGTTGTGCTCAGGTTAAGGGGGAGCACAGTCTAGGACTGGAAGTGTCCTGCAAGGTAGTGGTAAGCCTGACATTACCACACCAGGAGGAGATCCTGAGTCCCAGGTAAAGCAGTTAAAAGCTAGCAAAAGGATCCCCCAAGTGCTTCAGCATAGCCAGGGAAGCCAGTAGACTCAAACTCTGAGAACTTCTACATGTTTCAGTGTAGCCCTGGTGAAACACAGAAACACTCCCCATCTGCTTCAGTACATATCAGATACCAGATCCAGGACCCTGGCTCAGCACCAGTTAAACTGCTGGACCCCTATAGTTTTCATCAGTGACAGCCATCCTCCCCTACCTCCCCAATCACAGCACCATACACAAACATCCCCCATTTGACCTCAAGGCAATATCACTGCAGCACCTGGTAAAAGGCCAGGTGCTGAAGCCAGGGCCTGAAGTCACTTGTAAAAGAAGCTTGAGACAGTGCCCTTCCACCCAAGGTGCAGAGGTCAAATTTAAAAGAAAGGAAAAGGCCCCCAAAAATGATAAGCAAAAGAAACAACAATAAAAAAATAAAAAGAATCTGACCATAGAACATTATTATGGGAAGGGAAGATCAAGAAACAAACTGAGAAATAATAATTTCAAAACATCTATGGGCAAAGACCCAAACAAAAATGGGAAGTTGTCTTAAGCCAGAAAGAACTCATAGAGGAATTCAAAAAGGAGCTTAAAAATCATATAAGAGAAGCAGAAGAAAAATTTGGAAAAGAAATGAGAGTGATGAAAGAAAATTATGAAAAAAAGTAAACAGTTTGGAAAAAGAAAACAAAAGCTTAACAAGTAGAACTGACCAACTGGAAAAGGAGATACAAAAAGCCACTGAAGAAAACAATTCCTTAAAAAGTAAAATTGGCCAAGTGGAAAAGGAAGCACAAAAGCTAACTGAGGAAAACAGCTCCTTAGAAGTAGAACTGACCAAGGGAGGCTAATGACTGTATGAGACATTAAGAATCAATTAAATGAATTCAAAAGATTGAAAAATAGAAGAAAATGTAAAATACCTCAGGGGAAAAGACAACTAAGCTGGAAAGCAGATCCAGGAGAGACAATGTCAGGATCATTGAAGTATCTGAAAGTTATAATCAAGAGGAAGACCTGGACAGCATCTTTCAAAAAATTATCAAGAAAAACTTCCCTGATATCCTGGAACAAGAGGGCAAAATAGGCATTAAAAGAATGCACTGATCACCTCAGAAAAGAGATCCAAAAATAATAACTCTATGAAACATTGCAGCCAAATTTCAGAACTATTAATGGGGGGTTAAGCAAATAATACTATAAGTGATCAGAAAGAAACAATTCACAATAAGGATTCTGCAGGATCAGGAGCTGCAATATTAAATGATCATCTAAGTCATGGAACATGATACGCTGGAAGGCACTGGGATTTTTACAGAAGTATAACCTCAGATCCAACATCAGCATTAAGAAACTCTAAGGGATAAGTTTTGTTTTGTTTTTTTTTCCCCAGAATGGAATATTTAGAAACATAGTCCTAAATTTGAAAAGAATCTCTGATTAATTAATTAATTGATTGATTGATTAATTAATCCAACCTCCTCATTTTAATGATTAAGGAATGAAGGCCCAAGGCTTCTGAATCCAGAATGATTGTTTTTTCCACTATTCTACATTGTAAATAGCCACACGAGCGGCTCTATCTAGACATAATTGATCTCCCTAATTTGTTTATGTTTGCACACAAATAAAAATGTTAGATGTAAGTGCACCTGCACATGGGTTTCATGCTAAATATGTTCTGATATCTGTACTACTAAGCAACTGATTCCTTTTAGGTGGAATACTCTTCAAGAATTGTGCTGATTTTACAAATTCAGAGTTTCTTATTTCTCATGGGGAGGTTGTGATACTTGTCTTTTTATAACTTACAATACAAAAGTAGAGTAAACAAAATAGTATTAAATTATTCTGGTTATGAATGTACAACCTACATGACTACAAGCAAATAGTTAAGATGTTATTGTACATCAGCAGCTTTGCTCAGTATTCTCTTTGCTCACTTGTACTCAGCTATTATTACTTTATAAGTTACACTCCTTATAGGACTGGTCTGTGTCAGAATTTAGAGCACATAAAATTCTTATGTACTTTGGAGAAATATCCCTTGCCTTTACTACTCATACTGATTACAAATAGGAAACTACTGAAGATGGGAGAGAGGGAAGGGAACATTCTGAATAAACTACATGTTCTGTTAATGGATCCCAAAGTCAATATGACAGCCTTCCTATTATTGGAATGTGTTGATATGTAGACAAGCTTCTAAGAAAATGTTCTCACTTTTAATTAAGGAAATTGAATTTGAAGACACTTCCAAATTTTAAAGTGTTAAATTATTTTTGAAATTTAAAGTTTAGTAAAGAATAGAGGGAAAAAAAATCTAGTGCCAATTTTTAAATTCCATTCCTATACAATAGTACAAATACTACCTCTACTCTAAAAGAGTCAAATATTGTGAATAGCAAAAAAAATGCAGGTAAAAATACAAGGTTATTTCTGCAAGCTTCAGGGAAATACATTTGCCCATTTATATGTTATTCTATGTTATTTAATTCTTCTTCTGAAGGCCAAAACTTCAAGTTAAAAGCAGAAGGGTTGAGGATTTTCATTTCTGATCAATAGGTAATTTCTACCTTCACCTTGAAATCTTCATTTTTCTTCCTTTTAATATTTTCTTTGTCTTCAAATAGCCTTTCATTATATTTGATCATATTTTCTCACCCCAATACAAGCATCTTGAAGGCAAAGATTTTTTTGTCTTTGTATCCCATGAGCCTAGCACAATAATTTTCAAGATGTTTAAAAAATTTTTAGTAATTTTAATTGAATTAAAATATTTCTAATGGCATTTCCTAACTACTATGTACCATATCTAGAAAAAAGAGTAATATCTGTGATAATACACTGTGGTACTAATTTTGTGAAGCTGCTGAATTGATTTTATTTGCTATCTTTTTCTTCTTAATAATTAAAGTTTTATAGCAAAATATTTAGATTAATAAATGGGCCTAAATACTACTGAATAAAATGTGGAAAGAATAAGATTTATGTGGATATTTTAAAGTCCCTGTGTCTATTTTGGGGAAATTTTGGGGAAAAAATCTTTTGTTCTTTTAGAGGTTGTGTTCTTATGGATAAAACCAATAAGCTAATAACATAAAGAGTAGAAGGACTGTACTTGTTTTTCATTTGAGATTACCAAAAAAGCACTGATCCACATGAAAAAAACTGCACACTCTCTTGGAACTAGCAATCCATTGAGAAAAGGCATGATTTAAATATGTATATGTTATATTTACCTTTTTCGAGTTGTAATCAACACAAATAATCAGACAAGCACACAACCCAAATTGGTTAACAAAAGGAGCCCTGGAAGTGGCAAGCTGCATCAGGCATTCACTCAAAAACTTGCAAATTAATAAAGATGTATTGTAGGATCAGAACATATGGACTTCAAAGACTATCAAGTTTAACCTCATTTTACCTCAGAAGTAAGGGATGTCAAAGTTCAACTCTTTAATTTTACAATTAAGGAAAATGAAACCCACAGAGGTTAACTGATATACCCCAGGCCATACACGTCGTAAGTGGTGGATGCAGGGTTTGAAGCAAAATACTCTGATTCCAAAGATGATTAATCCTCTTTTCTTTACAACACATTAAAATTAGATACTAACACTGATCAATAGTATTGGACTACTGACATCATTGAATCACAACTACTATAGATGAACTCAATACACGTACATGTCTATTTTCCTTTCATTTAAATGATTTATTATTAAATATTTCTTAAGCTCTCACTGTGGACATCCATTATATTAGACGCTCAATTTCAAAATTTCTTTTAAAAAATGGGGGAACAGACATCATGAGAGTACCACTGAATACTAATGAAGCTATAAAAACAAAATATATATCTCCATCTTTTTGATTGTATATAAATCAACTAACATTTACAGATTACCTACTATTTGCAATGCATCAGGCTGAGTATTGAAAGGGATAAGAACACGAATAAGGATTACGACCCTTAACTTAAAGAAGTTTGTACTCTAGTAGACCAGAATGTAAAGAAATGAATATTATTAAAAAGTAGTATTGTAATCAGTAAGTATGTGAGGTACAAAGATGAGATGGCTCATTTCTGACTAAGGCTATTAAAAAGATAGTAGAATTTGCATTTGGCTTTCAAGATAAAGTAGTATTTTAACTGACAATACTGTAGTGTGTGTGTGTGTGTGTGTGTGTGTGTGTGTGTGTGTGTTCATCCTTTGTTGCCAAAGAAGACCATGCCATGAGAAAAATAATGACATGACTTGCACTTGACTTTGTTCTGAGTGAAGGAGTGCTGTGCAGGTCACCAGCCTCACTTCTCCTCCAGAGCCATCTGAATCCAGTGACTAGATATTCATCAGGATGACTGGAGATGACCCAGGATGAGGCAATTGGGGTTAAGTGACTTGGGCAAGGTCATACAGCTGGTGAGTGTCAAGTGTCTCAGGTGAGATTTGAACTCAGGTCCTCATAACTCCTGCACTGATGCTCTATCCACTACACCACCTAGCTAGAAAGTATAGGGAATGGAATGAGCAAAGTTATGGAGGTGCAAAAGGGCTGAATGTAGTCAGAGAATTATGTAGTTGATTTTTGATGGAGCAGAGAGCACATTCAGACTTTATTAGAATATGGGAATCTACTAACAGTGCTGGAGTTGAGAAGTCAGACAGATGAGAGCTTTAAGAACAAATATGGTAGCAGTGTGTAGAAGGCGTGTAAGGAGGAAGATGATTGTTGTTCAGGTGTTTCTTAGTGAGGTCCAATTCTTTGTGCACCCATTTGGGATTATCTTGACAAAGATACTGAGGTGACTTGACATTTCCTTCTTCAGGTCACTTTACAGATGAGGAAACTGAGGCAACGGTGACTTGCCCAGGGTCACACAACTAGTAAGTAAATTTCTGAGGTAAAATTTGAACTCCGGAAGGCACTCTGTGCCCTGCATCACCTGACTGCCCAGATTGTTCACTCTAGTCATAAACTGTTCTTTGTTTAGTTCATTTATTTTAGAAATAGATAAGTATACCATTGCTATGTTTTTTTGTTTTTCCATATAACCTTGAAATACCAAATTTTCCTCTACATATTTCCTATTTAAAAATTAAACCAAATATGCTGGAAACTTTCCAACATTTTGGATATTTTCTGCTAAGGAGTATCAAATGTACTGTGCTTTGCCCAGTAACACTGGTAGCTTCTTCCTTGTTTGAAGATGGTGGCCAACAAACAAGAGTGCCACTAAGCTGAGGTAGTCTCATTTGATTATGAGTCAAATTTTCTGAATGTCAGTCTTAGAAATTTATAGAATTAGCAATAATATTTTAAAATATAGTACATGTCAGGGGTTTCACGTTGTAGTAAGATTAAGCAGTGATGAAAGAAAACCTATCTACTCTTATGTTTTAAGGAAATTTATCAGATACTTTTTATTTTATTTTTTTAAGAAAAATTAATTTATTTAAGTTTTTACATTAATTTCCCCAAAATTTTGGGTTCCAAATTTTTTCCCCTTTTATCTCCTCCCCCCACTCCAATACACTGAGCATTCTAATTTTCCCTATCACCAATCTGTGCTCTCTTCTATAAACTTTGAGTTCCAAATTCTCCGCATCCCTCCATTCCCACCCATTCCCTTTGGGAAGGCAGGAAATTCAATGTAGGCCCTATCTGTGTAGTTTTGCAAATGACTTCGATAATAGTCATGTTGTGTAAGACTAAATGTATTTCCCTCCATCCTATCCTGCCCCCCATTGTTTCTATTCTGTCTTTTGATCCTGTCCCTCCCCAAGTATTGACTTCAAATTGCTCCCTCCTCCCATTGCCCTCCCTACCATCTCCCCCCCCCCCTTGCTTACCATCTTATCCCTCAATTTCCTGTATTGTAAGATAGGTTTTCATACCAAAATGAGTGTGCATTTTATTCCTTCCTTTAGTCGAATTTGATGAGGGTAAACTTGTTTTTTTTTCAGGTCTCCTCTTTTTCCCTCCACTAAAAAGTCTCCTGCTTGCCTCTTGAATGAGAGAGAATTTATTCCATTCAATTTCACCCTATCTCCTCCCACTACATTTCTCTCTTATCATTTACCTTAATTTCTTTTAAGATGTGGTCCCATCCTATTCAATTCACTCTGTGCTCTCTGTCTCTGTATGTGCATGCATGTGTGTATGTGTATGTGCATGCACACGTGTACGTGTGTGTGTGTGTGTGTGTGTGTGGTCCCACCAACTACCCAGATACTGAAAAGTTTTAAGTGTTATAAATATTGTCTTTCCATGTAGGAATGTAAGCAGTTCACTTTTGGTAAGTCCCTTATGACTTCTCTTTGCTGTTTACTTTTTCATGCTTCTTCTCATTCTTGTGTTTGAAAGTCAAATTTTCTTTTCAGCTCTGGTCTTTTCACCAAGAATGCTTGAAAGTCCTCTGTTTCCTTGAAAGACCGTATTTTCCCCTGAAGTATTATACTCAGTTTTTCTGGGTAGGTGATTCTTGGTTTGAGTCCTAGTTCCTTTGACTTCTGCAATATCCTATTCCATGCCCTTTGATCCTGTAATATAGAAGCTGCTAGATCTTGTGGTATCCTGATTGTATTTCCACAATACTGGAATGATTTCTTTCTAGTTGCTTGCAATATTTTCTCCCACAATGTTCCTAGGAGTTTCTCTTTTTGGATCTCTTTCAGGTGGTGATCGATGGATTCTTTCAATACTTATTTTGCCCTGTGGTTCTAGAATATCAGGGCAGTTTTCCTTGACAATTTCATGGAAGATGATGTCTAGGCTCTTTTTTTGATCATGACTTTCAGGTAGTCCCATAATTTTTAAATTGTCAGTTGTTTTTCCAATGAGATATTTCACATTCTCTTCCATTTTTTCATTCTTTTCATTTTGTTTTGTGATTTCTTGGTTTCTCAGAAAGTCATTAGCCTCCATCTGTTCCATTCTAATTTTGAGAGAACCCTTTTCTTCAGTGAGATTTTGAACCGCTTTTTCCATTTGGCTAATTCTGCTTTTGAAAGCATTCTTCTCCTCATTGGCTTTTTGAACCTCTTTTCCCAATTGATTTAGCCTCTTTTCAAGGTGTTATTTTCGTCAGCATTTTTTGGGTCTCCTTTAGCAAGGTATTGACCCGTTTTTCATGCTTTTCTTACATCTCTCTCATTTCTCTTCCCAGTTTTTCCTCCACCTCTCTAACTTGATTTTCAAAATCCTTTTTGAGCTCTTCCATGGCCTGAGCCCACCGGACATCCACCTGGGATGTCTGGAATACAGAGGCCCCGACCTCCACGTCTTTTCCTGATGGTAAGAATAGTTCCTTGTTGTCAGAATTGAAAGGTGGGAACATCTGTACCCCATCAAAGTAGCTTTCTATAGTCTTATTTTTCTTCCCTTTTCTGGGCATTTTCCCAGCCAGTTACTTGACTTCTGAGATTCCTGTCCACTCCTGCCTAAATCCGCCCAACTAGTGCTTGGGGTCTGTGATTCAAATGAGCTTTCTGTGGCAGGCCTGGCTGCTATTCAATGTGAGCTTAATTCTGGTGCTTGGGTGGGGGTAGGGCCACCTCCCAGGCTCAGTTCCCCCAGGGGGTTTATGCAGAGACCTTTAGTAATGGCCCGGAACTTCTGCCTGCTGCTCTGGGAGGCCCAGGCCGCCGCCACTCCCTCCACCTCTGCCTCCTGAGGAGACCCAAGTCACGGAGAAACCCCGCTACCCTCTCGGCCAGCCCAGACATCTCTCTCACTGACCTGTAGCCTCTGTGGGCAGAGGGACCTTCCTGGCTGCCAGAGATTCCGTCCCTGAAGCCTGCTCAGATCTGCTCCTCTGGGCCACACAGCCAGGGCAGCACAGGGATGGACTCCGCTTTCTGTGGCACGATGGACCCCTGCAGACGGCTCTCCAGGGCTCTCTGGAATGGAAATCTTTTCCGCTGTGTTTCTACATGCCTTGCAGTGCTCCAGAATTTGTGGGGAGTTTTTCTTGCAGGAAATATATGGGCTGTGGGTTCGGAGCTAGCATATGTGAGTCTTCCTACTCCGCCATCTTGGCTCCACCCTGCAAAGATACTTTTTATTGATGTTCAAATATTATATTTGGTTAAATGCTCCGAATGGCTGAGTTTCTTCAGCTAACTTAGAAAAGACTTCATTCCTCATTAGTTTCCAACTTATATTTTTATTGTCATCCCAAAACCAAAAATGAAGAAATTCCACAGTAACCATAAAACAAAAATATACCATTTCTCTTAGGGTTTTAATGTAACTCAACGAATAGTACAATGTAAATGTCAGAAGGCAGCCTTGGAAAAGAAGAAATACCTTCAAGAAGCGACCAATTCTTACCAACAGCTTCCTGTTTTGGCAAACAAAAGGGACATTAGACTGGATTAACAAAGAAGACGCTACTGCTCAATTAGGTTAAGCAGATAGGATACTCTCACTGTTAGTTTGGTCATCATAAACTTCCTTTCCTGATTGACCTATCTCCTGTTCTGAAAGGAGCAAAAATTTCAGAGTAGTTCATCAATACATAAAATTAATTTTTATTTTTACATTTTTTCTAAATGCTCAGGGCCAGATGTTTTTATACAGTTTAACTATTTTTAATAATTTTAAATCATAAAAGAAGCAGTGTGATTTACTTTAAAAAAGACATGGACTCTGGAGCCAGAGCCCTTAGATTCTACCTAGGATGATTACTGTTTCACCTTACATAAGGCACTGAAATTCTCTGAGTCTCAGTTTCCCCATCTGTAAAGCTTCTTCATCTGTGAAGAGGGGATTGGATTGGAAAGGGAGTTCTTAACTTGGATGGATTGCAAGGGGTCTGTAAACATGAATTAGAAAAATTATATCTTTATTTAAATATATTTGGTTTCCTTTGCAGTCCTATGAACTTAATTTTGTGAATTTGAAAAGTTTATTTTTGAGAAAGGGCCCATTGGTTTCTTCAGACTGGCAAAGAAGTGCATGGCACAAAAGAGGCTAAGAAACCATATGATAGATGAACTGTTAGGCCTTTCTTTCTGTGCTTTCTTTTATATTTGGCTTCCACAACAATGAATCATCTTACCAACAGAATATATAACTAGCAGTGCATTAAATAAAGTTTTAGTCATTAGTCACACAAGAAAATATGTAGTCCAAACAAGGTGACTGGCCAACTCTTCATTCCTTTTTCCTTCCACCGACCTTCTAAAATGAAAACTCCTGAAAACAGGTGGTAATGAATTTCTATATATAATTAAACAAAATGAGGCTTGTTGACAGCTTAGCATGAAGTGTGAATCTCTAATTATGTTTTAATGACAAGAGTTATTATTTAAAATAACTATCTAAAGGTTGTAATGCACGGTAACAGTATATACCAAAGAAGGCAATGAAATCGTCTTCTGTGAAGATCTTTAAGAAGTGGAATTTGAATAGTTGAAAACTGTTTAGAGGAATAAAAGATCTATGCCATCCTGTTGGATTTATATAATCCATATGTGTGTATGTATATATATGCAATATATACATACACACATATATATGTATACACACATATGTGTGTATCTTTGTGTTTGTGTGTGTATTTATCATATTTTTCTTTGTTCATACACCATAACACTCTCCTAAGTGTGGCAAAAAACCCTTTATATCCACAAAAGCTAGTGCCTTTCTTCCCCACATTTACCTTTTAGTTAACTAATATGTGTATATTTCTATGGATTCAACTAATATTCAAGATATATATACATGTACGTACATGTATATATGTAAATATATATGTATATATGTGTGTATGTCTGTATAGCTGTACTTGTTTTCTCCCTGCTGGCACATGACCTCTCTGAGAGCATTGTATTCATTGTAATTGGATCTACAATGCCTAAAGGAGGGCACACCATATAGTAGCTGCCTAATAAATACTTATTGATTGATCCTAACTCTTCATATTATTTCCGGTTATCATAATTATCATTGAATGAATGTTAAACACTAAACACTTAGAGCCTATGCAGACAGCGAACCTGACCCCTTTCCTTGGACAAACTTAACGGTCACAGACAACTGAGACCGTTCCTTCTGTGCAACCTCAAAGAAGTTAGGAAGGAGTTGATGCTGCACCAATTTTACAAAATCTGATGCTTCAATGCTCACATTTTATTATCTTAATAGAAGAGAAAGGATTGGTAAAAATTGAATTAAGCTGCTAATCAGCTTAATTTTTTCAGTTCCACCTATATTAACTTTAGAAGCTGAACTTGGTCCATGTTTTTGTCTTTTTTTTTCCCAGTGAGATTATGTCCATCTGTGAAAATTTTGTACCATATCATAGCCCTCATTTATTCTAATTAGACCTAATGAAATTCTATCCTAGCCCTCCAAAAAAAGTGCTATGATCTTATAATATCTTCAAAAACAATAAATTTTAAAGATTGAAATAAATAAAGGTATTCTTATTTTGATTACTTAAATTGAGATGAAGTATAATAATGAAAAGCATGGTCCAGAAAGCAGTTTTCATGATTTAATAGTAAGCTACAAATTAAGGTTTATCTTTATGAAGTTTATATTTGCTGGTGATAAGTATGTAATACTTCCATTTCAGAAATCAAAAGGTTGATCTAGAATTTATTAGATATATCCATTCCCTTTCTGAACTTCAACACACAGACTCTTCAAGGAGATCACAACATGATTCTTTACAAATGAGTCCATATTTCTATTCCAAATATAAAGGAAACTGCTATAACAATATTTGTTCATAGGATCACAAAGGAACTAAGAGGTCATCTATTCTACCAAAATTGTGCAGCTAAGAAAATTGTGGACTTGCTTAAGTTCATATAGGCAGTATATAACAGGGTCAATATTTGAACTCAGGTAACAAAATTCATACTTGTTATTGATTGAGGTATACTGCCAGTGTGTGTAGCAGACCTTCAGAAGTTTCTGCCAGATCACCTGGCATCCCCTAATGAGATACTTTTGTTGAACTTGGAATCCCATTTAACTGAACATCCAATTCCATTTATTTAGCTCACCTACTGACAATTCCATCCCTTTGCATGATTAGAAAGGAGAAATCTATAGCAGGAAGGTAGATAGCATTCTTTCTAAAAGGAAAGGACAAGGCCAAATGTCACCTCCCAAGACACACTCATCAGAGAGCATATTGGTCTCCTTTCTGTCCTTAAAGCTGAACAGTGGAGATCATATTAACCCTTCATTCTGAACACTAACATGCTCTGCTCTGAAAACTGCTGTATCTAGAAAGTTTTCCTAGACACAAGAGTTTCGAACTCCCAATAGGCAGTTTTATTTTTTTTCCTGGATACCCTGGAAGATTAGTAACATACCACACCCAATCCAAAATATATACATAAAAATACCTAATCCCATTTTGCACCAATTGATTTTAGGTAACAAATAAGAATAATTTGCACAAGTAGTAAAAAGTTGTTTACATCTGTCACTAAAATGAAAACCAAAACTTAAAAATTTCAACTGGTAAAAATCCTTGCTACAAGTATTATTCGACTATAAATACTGAAATGCATATAGGACAGCATGTTGAGTAAAACAAACTGTACATTTATTTGATTCTCATTAGTATAATTTATTTATCTGATGTTCAAAATTTCATTGTTTCCTCTACCAACATCACAGAATCCCAGTAACAAAAGTTAGAACGGACCCAAAAGATTCTGTAATCTCAACCAATTATTTCTCAAATGAAATGAAGTCCAGAGAAATTAAGTGATTTGTTCAAAGTCACAAGGTGGTAATTGACAGAGTCAGCACTTGACCTGGGAATTCTGGAATTTGGCCACAATGTTCCTAGGAGTTTCTCTTTTTGGATCTCTGTCAGGTGGTGATTGATGGATTCCTTCAATACTTATTTTGCCCTGTGGTTCTAGAATCTCAGGGCAGTTTTCCTTGATAATTTCATGAAAGATGATGTCTAGGCTCTTTTTTTGATCATGACTTTCAGGTAGTCCCATAATTTTTAAATTGTCTCTCCTGGATCTATTTTCCATGTCAGTTGTTCTTCTAATGAGATGTTTCACATTCTCTTCCATTTTTTCATTCTTTTGGTTTTGTTTGGTGATTTCTTGGTTTCTCAGAAAGTCATTAGCCTCCATCTATTGCATTCTAATTTTGAGAGAACTATTCCCTTCAGTGAGCTTTTGAACCTCCTTTTCCATTTGGCTCATTCTGCTTTTGAAAGATTCTTCTCCTCATTGGCTTTTTGAACCTCTTTTGCCAATTGAGTGAGCCTATTTTTCAAGGTGTTATTTTCTCCAGCATTTTTTTGGGTCTGCTTTACCAAGGTATTGACTCATTTTTCATGCTTTTCTTGCATCTCTCTCATTTCTCTTCCCAGTTTTTCCTCCACCTGTCTAACTTGATTTTCAAAATCCTTTTTGAGCTCTTCCATGGCCTGAGCCCACCAACCATCCACCTGGGATATCTGGGATACAGAGGCCCCAACCTCCAAGTCTTTCCCTGATGGTAAAAATTGTTCCTCGTCATCAGAAATGAAAGGCGGGAACATCTGTCCCCCTCAAAGTAGCTCTCTATAGTCTTATTTTTCTTCCCTTTTCTGGGCATTTTCCCAGCCAGTTACTTGACTTCTGAGATTCCTCTCCACCCCCACCTAGATCCACCCAGCTAGTGCTTGGGGTCTGAGATTAAAATGCTGCTGCCCAGCCTCAGTGCTTTCCGTGGTGGGTATGGCTGCTATTCAATGTGAGCTTAAGTTCTGGTGCTCAGGTGGGGGCAGGCTCAGTTCCCTCAGGGGGTTTATGTGGAGACCTTCAGCAATGGCCCTGGGCTCCTGTCTGCTCCCAGAATCCAGGGTCCCCACTGCCTCTGCCGCTGACTCTGACATTGCCTCCCGAGGGGGCCCGAGTCACGGAGACACCCCGCTCCCCTCTCGGCCAGCCCAGAAATCTCTCTCACTGACCTGCAACGCCTATGGGTGGAGGGACCTTCCTGGCCGCCAGAGGTTCTATCCCTGAAGCCTGCTCGGATCTGCTCCTCTGGGGCCGCATGGCCCCGGCAGCGCAGGGGTGGGCTCTGTGTCCGGGGTGTGACAGACCCCTGGGGATGGCTTTTCAGGGCTCTCTGGAATGGAAATCTCCTCCACCGCATTGGTGCACGGGTTCCACTGCTCCAGAATTTGTGGGGAGTTCTTTTTACAGGAAATTTATGGGCCATGGGTTCGGAGCTAGCATATGTGAGTCTTTCTACTCTGCCATCTTGCCTCCTCCTCTCTATGATTTTTCTTAAAGAAATATTGATGACAACTTCTTTTAACATTATCATTCAGTTTGCTTTTGTTCTTTCCTCACCCTGCACATCAATACGAGAGACAGAAGCTTCTAGCTTTTTCTGATACGTTACATGTTTGACCAGCTAAGAGCTCTGAAGCTGGTTTCTGATAGTCCAGGGGGGTGATTGCTGAAACTATACAGTAGTACAAGATGAACATTCACAAGACTTTTCAGCTGAGAGAACTAGGAGGATTCAAGCCATACCCTTGCTTCCTCTGGGTTCTGGACTTAGGAGATGCACAGATACTACAGGTCCAAGGTAAAAGAAATATCTGTTAGCTTTGTTTTATGTTTAAGTATTTGTTAACATGTGCTTTTGGGCCATTTGAATTTTAACATTCCTTTTGTGGTGAAGAAAATTGTTATCTTCTACCTAGTAACTACATTACAAAAGGAGCTCCTTTTCCAGAAATGAGTCTATTTAATCCATTTTGGGAAAGACTGTAGACATGAGATATATTTCAGAAATTTGCTTAAGCTAACAAGTTAGGGAGTGCAACAAAGGCTCATCTCCTTTGGGGTCAAACTTCTCGAAAAACTGAACCTGTCTTATGTGAGTCCAGAGTCAGGGTCACTTTGCAGAAGAGTGGCTCTCCTGGTCTATAAAAACCCTCCTGGCCTCATTTTTCTCAAGAATGGGAGCACTCTGAGAAAAATGAATAACCAAGTTCCTTCTAAATTCTAGCTCATTGTTTCCTCTATTTTTTTTTTGAATTTTTGTGAGTTGCTAGAGTACCAGCTATTCATATTCACCTAGAGTACAAATATATATTCTAAAGCCAAACATAAATGACTTTTGGATTATCCTCATCATTGCTCCTTCCATTAGTGCAAATGAGGAAAAGTTTACTGTATCTGCAATTCGAAATAGATGGCATGGTTAAAATGAGTATGCTAAAATGAGTAACTTTCTTCACATCTTCCTTTTTCACTCCGAGCAAACTTTGATTGAATTTCTTCTGATATTCAACTCCTATATACTTTTTCTGTTCATCCTTTCTCTTATTGAAACAACCTTTTTGTGTACATGAAAAATGTAAACATTTTATGAGGTTGGGTACATTCTATCAGATCATAAAATTGCCAGTTGTGTCCTGGTCCTTATGTTTCCCTAAAGGTTGGAGGACAAATATCACATCATTATTATTCTAAGATATAGAGCATCTGCAAGTCAAGATGGATTTGTGTCAAGAAGGTCCTATCTTGTTAGCTATATTTAGTTGGCTCTTCAAATGAATCACATAAGCAATTGATTTTACTTTTTGAGAAAATTGTTGTTTTTTGTCTTTTTTCTGAGCATAACTGAGTGGCAAGATCAGTCAGCAGATAATGAAAATATTTAGAGACTTTAATTCAGGATTTCTCACTTTTCCTGTATGAGTACCTCAAAGAGTATTTAAATTGATTGTACTTTAAATGATGCTTGATTTTTACATATACCTCTTGTACATAATGTGCAGTTAGATGGCATAATTGATAGAGCACCAGGAAGTCAGGACGATTCATCTTTCTGAGTTCAAATCCAGTCTCAGACACTCAGACACTGTGTGACCCTAAGGAAGACACTGGACCCTTTCGCCTCAGTTCCTCCTCTATAAAATGAGCTGGAAAAGAAAATGGCAAACCATTCCAGTAACTTTGCCAAGGTAACTCCAAATGGGGTCATGAAGAGTTGGACAACAACAAAAAATGACTGAACAAATAAGACAAAATTAAAGAAAGGAATAGCCTTACACTCAAGTTCAAAGTATCCTCAGCAGAAGTACAGGATAGAGAATGAGAAGTTAAACAATAGTTATGAACAATATTTGGAAGACATGCGTGACTGCTAGCTCAATGTGAGTATAATCTGAAGATACTGCTGCAGATAGCAAAGTTGGCTAGGTGGTATATGGTCTTCCTTGTTCCCTCCAGAGAAAGAGGCTGAATGGAATCCTCTGAGACTACATCTATCTCATTCCACTGGGTCAACTGATTATGATACTAACTAATTTGGAGTTTGGATACCTCAATTTCGGGATGTCTTGGATTGTCTTTCAGACAGTGGTTGGATTAGATTATCTTTTGAGTTATCTTTGAAATCAGAGATTCTGAAATATCTTGAAGACTATTCTAGGAGCAAGTTGTTTTTAATTGAGAAAGAACTTTGGTTAAGTAAATGAAAAGGAGGAACAGTGGTGGATAAAGATTTGAATTTGGTACAAAGTACAAAGTAAAATAAGCATACAGCAACAGTGTGGGGGTATATATATATATATGTAAAATGCCTGATGTATTTATAATTATTACCTCTTGAAATCTGTTAATAATCTGTTAATAACCATAATTAACAAAAATAATAGTAACCATATCTAGTAATTAATAATATAAAGTTCAATATATAAAAAATTAAACAGATACAATTCTGGTCAACTTTAAGAGTAGAGGAATATAGATAGAATAAGCCCTGGTCAAAAAAAAAAAACAAAAACAAAAATAAGAAAACGCCTTGGGATATCTCAGAGTAGACAAAAGCCTGATTAGTCTCTGAACTTCTTATGTACCAAAAGCAAAAATTCTCACTGAGCGTCTGGTCACAAACTACAGACAGCATCATATCATTTAGAGTTAATCATTTGAGATATTATTGTGATGATCTGGAATTCTTTCTCTACAGTCACAAACTGGAGCATGAGATCACTGTAACTGCTGATGTATTCAAAACTGTCCTTTCATGTCTGGCTGAGCTTGACTCCAAAGAATTTCACTGAAAAGGTCATAATTTCATTTGGGTGTTTGTGTTGACTCATGCACATTTAAAACAAACTGACTGGGATTACTATTATTGTAATTAATAATAACTATAATGTTGAAAACTATTCTTCTCATATCACTTGATAGATTGAAACAGTCCTAGGACAAATCACTGACTGGCTATTATTCTCTTATAGTGAATATTTTGAAGACTCTTACAAATGTAACATCTATTTTTATAGCCTGATAAATGTATTAAGATTTAAGCTTATCTTCTATAGATTTACTGAGTACCCTTGCCATAACTTTAGTAGCAGTCAGGGATGATGGGAATGATATGAACCTTATCCCATTCCTCTATGAATTAGAATTTTTCTACTCAGTGTTGATGTTAAGAAATCTTTGTTTTCAAAATAAATTAGAGATTATGAGTATTTAGTATGATTTCTATTAAAAATTAGTCTTGATTTTATGGAACAACATTTTTTATGTTCAGGTGAGAGTGGGAAACATATTTTGGTCTATAGCAATGATCTGATTCTAATACAATTTGCTTATTTTATTTGTTAGATGCTCAAGGATATTTTGAGGTTTTTATTTGTAATACAGGATTTTGTTATCTAATAACAATGAAAGATAGCAAGCTCTTGATGTATAATTTTAATTTGTAGCTAAGAATTTTGTAGGTGAGTTTTCTAGCCATCAGTAATGTTGTACAGTTTCTAATTTGTTTCCTGGGATAATCTGCATGATCACCAAATCTAACATTTTTAAGGTCAAGGTATCTAAAATGTATTGGCAACATCTTTGTCTTAAATTACAATTATAAATTTCTTTTTTTTAAACTAATAAATCTATATGACAGTCATTGTTTGAAGTTTCTTTATTTACGTATGGTTGACTGATTCTATTTGCATGTTATCCATGAAGGACTTTTAGATTCCACTCTGGTATTGTAGAGCTTTCGTAAGCTCCATTCAGGGATAAAATATATTCAGTTATATCATACAAATACAATGGAATATAGACTTTTTCATTCTACTTTTGCTCTTTGAACTGGTCTACTTGTTCCAAATGCATTTCTTAATTTAAAAAAATTGATGTTTTATTCTAAGAATGTTGATTACTTCTCCTCATTTTTGACAAAGGAATGCCAATCTTTAAATAGATGCCTTAAGGTGATGGGCTCTATGTTCCATTCATTCTGAGTAAGTTTCTATTGACATATTTCCTAGATCTGGCATCATCTACTTTTACAGTTTCAAAATTGTTTGTTAAAACTGGTATTATGAAGGTGCTAATTGCTTTGACTTTATTCTCATTGAGCTCTGATTTCAGGATACTAAACTTGGAAAGCCCAGACATGGCTTTTATGCTCTAGGTTTCCTTCCTGATGAAAGAATTTATAAATATTGCTTTTGTCCACAGGCACAAGTTGACCTCCAGAATCAAATGGGAAACCTTCATTCTGCATCTTGCCTTGGCATAGAATAAGAATTTTATACCTAGCCAGTCAAAATGACATTTGTATATGATCTGAAAAAGATTCCACGAAATCGAGAAACTTTTAGTATATTTTTCAGTGAAGTCATATACCTTAACAACACCCTTGTACATCAAGTGAATAATAGCATATTTTGGTACAATTCCTTGTTTAATTTAGAAACCAATTTCAGTTCTACCTAGCACAGATGATAATGGATTTGAGAATAGGAAGACCTGTAACAGTTCTAAACTGTCTCCTTAAGAGATGAAACTTTTTATAACTGTGTTGATAGCATTTTAAAAACATATAACAGTTTTCCATGTGGACAGCAAATATTTGAGTATTCTCTCCATACGTGGGGTTATTTTAAATCTTTTCAGCATATTAATAATCCTTTAATAGAGAACAGAGTCACAAACTTTGAAATAATCAGTTATGACAACATTATTTTTAATAATAACCAGGTTGATCATGATTTGATTTGCACTATATGTTATTCAAGACTCTTTGAAACACCTTTTTTTGCTCCACAGCAAATTGGGCATTTTCGATAAGTTTTTTTTTTCCATCCTTTTAGTTATTAGGTAGAACTTCTAGAATTTGTATTAAGTGAGGATTTTAAATAATTTCAAGTTCTATAACTTTTTCCCCTTTTATTTTCAGCAGTTTCTCTCTTACATTTTCTAATCTGGGATTAGAAATTATTTAGGAATAATTTTTAGTTATTTAGTTAGGGATAAAGGTATTGCTGGTTCTATTGAACCAGTTATATTGTCAGTTCTGTCTGTAATAATGCTATGATTCTTGGACAGTCCGTTAAACTCTCAAGGACATTTTGGTGGATTTTTTTGGTCGTATTAGAATTTGTATTAATTTATGAAGAAAAACAAACTCTTGGTATATACTTCTGTTTACCTAATTGTATGCTACAAGGTGTTCAGTAGGTGCTAAATCTTTAAATGGATTGCAAATTTCTATGGTTTGTTTGTAAAAAGTCTACATCAGTCAATAAGTCCAAGCTCCTAAAGTGTCCATAGTTTCATGAAGTAATGATCCTATTTCTATTTTTAATTGCAACCTCTTCATTTCCATAAACTAATCTGCTGGACTCAGCTATTTTGTTTTTTGGTACATATAGTATGAAATTATCATTATGCCTCTGTATTCTGAAACAGGTACCATAAGTTTTTCTAATTGTGAGTCCAAATAAAAAGAGTTCCGTAATTCTGAATTCTTAATTATAAAACTGAGTTACAATTCTGAGGGAGCAAGCAATCCCTAAGTTACCAAGCAATGGCTTCTGTTAAAAACTACAGTGCCTTGGGCTACAAAGAAAAAAGGGAGATTCTCTGGGCCTGTTGCCAATATCACCCAAGTTGTTCCCATGTCTGTGTGTTTCACCTTTTCATCTATTAAGTATTGATTGAGTGGTGGCCTCATGAGGCCTGAGGAAAACGGATTTCCTCTTTACAAGTCATTAGCATTTGCTGTGCTAATTTGGTAGATATATTGACACATTGCTTTAGGAAAAAGAAAAAAAAACTTTAGGGTAGCTGCATATCCTGATTAAATACCATTGAGGAGCATATAAAGCTCCATTCTACAAAGAAAATTGTAATCTGGGCAATTGAAATGCTACCTTCATGCAGTTTCAGAGTTTCTGTTCATCTGCAAAGTGTGTAGTTCTTCACTGAAAGCACTCTGAGTAGAACAACACATTCTGCTTTGGAAATTGCTGTTCAGCTACTTCCTGTAGATCATTTAACAAAGAAGAAAAGATCTCATATGGGATTCAGTGAAAAATTTCTGCTCATAAAGTAAATCTAAGCAAAGTGTTTACTGGCTCTGTGTTCACTCAAACTATGAAATGATTTGGCCAACTCCCCCCACCCCCGTACACACACACAACGTTTTTGCAGGTGGAATAAAATGCAAGCAATGTACAGGATAATATGCGTGTACTTTTGTTTTTCAAAGGAAAAGTACTGTCGGAGTAGGATTTTGTTGGTAATGGTATAAATCATTTGGGACTTGGAATTCCTGTAATAATCAGTAAATTCCATGGGCCTTTGAATTTTCCTCGTCCAACACAATGCTCCTGTGCTTTCCTTTTTTTCTCTCTCCCTGTTGTACCTTCTTAATTCTTCCCCACCTCTGCTCCATCCACATCCACATTTGCTCCCCTTACAAGACCAATCTGCTCATTCTCTTTACCTCATCTACCATTAAAGAATACTCTTTGAGATCAACCTGATACATATTATGCCTTTTTGTCTCAGGAAGCAAGAATTAAAAGTGTGTCTCTGACATTAAGTTGAAAAGATTGCCTAATGTAGATATGTGCTGTTTTACCCACAGACTTTCTTCTCAATCTCACTTTTCTTCCATCAAAAATGGTTCTTTGCAGATCCGGAAGTTCCCCCAACTGTCCTCTCCCCTCCACCCTCCCTCTCCCCAGGAAAGCACTCTCAGAGAGTGGCCATCCCTCTGAGATTAATGGTCCACCATCATCCCAGTAAAAGTTCACATGGCAGACATTTGAACATATCCTGAAAGAGGACTGCCTCAAAATCGGTAGGATCTAAGTTCAAATCCTACTTCTCATACATATTGGCATTCACTTACTATCTTAGAACCGCAGATAACTTTCTAAACTTTAGGTTTCAAACAGCTTACTCAGTGATAATCACTGAAGCACTTAATCAGAGACCTGATCATCCCCCAAAACTATACTGCATCCCTCACCAAAAGAACTAAACAATGATAGTGATTCTTTCTTCAAGCTATATTCATGACTTTGTCTTCTCTAGTCTACTATTCCTTCCTATTCCTCACACAAGACACTCCCTCTCCCACCTCCTGACATTTCCCTGGTTGTTCTCCCTGCCCGGAACTCTTTTCTCATGTCTACCTCCTGGCTTCCCTGACATCCTTCAAGTTTATAAAGTGTTATGTTCTACAAGAAGACTTTTTCAGTCTTCTTTAACCAGAACGTCTTTCCCTCTCCCAAGTAACTGGGGAGAATCTCCAATTTATCTTGCTTATGTGTGGGGGGTATAAGGAGGGAGGGAGAGAGAGAAAGAGAGAGAGAGAGAGAGAGAGAGAGAGAGAGAGAGAGAGAGAGAGAGAGAGAGAGAGAGAGAGTTTGTATGTTATTGTTGTCTCCTCTATTGTAATGTGAGCTTCTTGAAAGCAGGGACTGTTCTGGTCTTTTGTCATATCCCCAGCACTTAGCACAATACTTGACCTACAGTAGGTACCTCAGAAATACTTATTGATGTCACTTGACTTGACTATTCCTTTGACATTTCTGAACAAGAGTTAGTTTTAGTGGGACTGGGAAAAGAAGAAACTACTGTGCAGAATTTGTATTTTTTTAAAAAAATGGACAAAGTTGCTTAATTGACATTTTTATTTTGTTTAAAGAAAAGGAGGGAGAAAGGCAGGGGGAGAGAGAGGGAGAGAGAGAGAGAGAGACAGAGAGAGAGAGACAGAGAGAGAGAGAAAGAGAGAGAGAGACAGAGAGAGAAAGAGAGAGAGAGAGAGAGAGAAATAGAGAGAGAGAGAGGGAGAAAGAGAGAAAGAGACAGAGAGAGAAAGAGAGAGAGAGCTTCTAGACAGTATGTCAAACTAGTTAGTTTAGTAAAAAAATAATGCGGATAAAGATATATTATGGACTTAAATCTTCTTTAAATGGGCTATGTTCACCAAGAGAAAAAGTACTCTATTCATGGTCATACTGCACTCTAAACACAGCCAGCTTACAAATGATGGCTTCTGGATAGCACAGTTAGCTCAGCAGAAACCAGTGCTAATCTAGGGGAAAAAACAGTGAGCTTCCCACCAAATGATAGGTCAGTGGCAACATGCTGGACATTACATCTTTTAATTGACTGAAAAGTATTCAATCCATGAAACTGGCACAGGTTAAAAGACAAACAAACACAAAACACTGCTTTAAGGAAATTTGACCTTAAGAAATGGGAAAGTCTGGACACCTAATCCTAAAAAAAAAATTATGTAAACAAAACAAAACTGAATGATGAGCTTCAGCAAAATACTTCACAGCATCAAAGTACAATTGTACAATTTGTAACATTTAAATGTTATCATGAGTAACTATACAATATTACATTAAGTGTGAAGGACAAAATAACCACAGCTATATCACAGAATTTTGACATCTTAAATACTATGAGATTCATAGATCATTATAGTTGAGGATCCTTCAAAAACACTAAAATGGTGTTCAGAGTGGGGAGACGCAAGTTACCTTAAATTCACAATCTGTCATACCTAAAGTATGACAAGTATCCATTTTCTTTTTAGTTATAAATATGATTGGTATTTTAGCAATGCATCAAATTCATCACTGTTAGAAATTTAATCCTAAATGAACTTGTGCATTTGAGATGGTTTTAAATGCCTTAAGAATCTCTTATTTCAAACATTTTGATGCTGAATCACCAAAAGGCTTCGTCAAGCAGTTTGGTCATCAAGGTCAGAGACTTGAATAAAATATTACTGATTATGAAATGAATTGCATGTGTAAAATCACACAAATTATACCTTACCTTAAGTAACATGTGGAGGTATCATTAAATGAGAGCAAAATAAAGCATTAACATCTCATACAGAAGGCTCTAAATAATGAGTACAAGGTAAATTCTGGCATATTTAAATACAGTCTAGTTTGAACCTGTGGTTTCACTTGTGTAAGGGTCTCCTAGTATGGAAACTCTTTTCTCCATTGTGAAGAAACATCCCTTACATCTCTTGGTCACTTACAGTTGTAAAGAATTAACTAGGTCTTAGAGAGGTTAAGTGACTCACCAATGGTTATAGCAATCTTAAGTGTCAAGGGCAAGACTTAAACCTATGCTTTTTCTCCAATCTTCATAAAAGTCCTTTTCATAAGAGATTTCAAACTGGAGGCACACCATTACTGGCCTGGACCACAACTGAATCACATTCCAATGTAAGGAGAAAATATTTAACTATACATACATACATATATATATATATATATATATATATATGCACACACACACATATATACACATATACATATATACACACTATACATACATATATAAACACACACATATATACACACATATATATGTATGTATATGTATACACATATATGTATGTATATATATATATACATACATATATAAAACATAATATAAATTAAAAATGTAATTTATAGTTTTCTAAGTCAATATGCCTCCCACAGGAATCTATTTCTATTTGAGTTTGAAACCACGGATATTGTTTCTTTTGCAAAGTTCCAAACATCAAAAGTTTTAATGAGTATTCTACACTAAATTATCCCTTACTCCTCATTCAATAGCTCTCCTATCACATAAACCACTAAAATCAAAAGATCTTAAGTTTCTCCATAGAAATATTTCACAATCTAATGAGCTTTCTTATCTCATATAAAATGTTTTGTCAAGTATTTCTTTGGGGATACCTACATACATGTAGAATACATATTATATATTATGCATATATAGAGAAAAAATTTTATATAAAGGTATGAATATAGTGACATAATGTTTAAATATCCCAGTTAAATTTAGAAACTTTAGCATCATAAAATAAAGAATTACTCAAAGAGTTTGATCAAATGCATTCATCTCTACGCTTTTACTCAGAGCTCAAGGAGGTTGGATAGCAGTTTCTATGTACTGTCACTGGACATCTATTAAAAAAAAAATGGAGAGGGATTTGGTATTCTTAGTTTAGTGTCCAATGGATATTGTCCATATGATTAAAAAGAAAAAATGAAACTTAATATGAGCTGTCTTTAAAGAAATTCCTCTTAACTGGGGTGGAGCCAAGATGGCGGAGTAGAAAGACTCATGTATGCTAGCTCCGAACCCACAGTCCATATATTTCCTGCAAGAAGAACTCCCCACAAATTCTGGAGCACTGCAAGGTGCGCAGAAACACAGTGGAAAAGATCTCCATTCCAGAGAGCCCTGGAGAGCCATCCCCAGGGGTCCGTTGCACTGCACACAGTGGAATCCACCCCTGTGCTGCCCTGGCAGCACGGCCACAGAGGAGCAGGTCCGAGCAGGCTTCAGGGACAGAATCTCCAGCAGCTGCGAAGGTCACTCCACCCACAGACGCTACAGGTCAGTGAGAGAGAAGTCTGGGCTGGCCGAGAGGGGAGCAAGGTGTCTCCGTGACTTGGGCCCCCTTGGGAGGCAGTGGTGGAGGGAGCGGCAGAGGCAGTGGCAGAGGCAGCAGCAGTGGCCTGGGACAGCAGGCAGCAGCAGGCAGAAGTTCAGGGCCATTACCAAAGGTCTCTGCATAAACCCCATGAGGGAACTGAGCCTGGGAGATGGCCCTGCCCCCACCTGCTCCATTACTGAAGGTCTCTGCAAAAAGTCCTTGAGGGAACTGAGCCTGGGAGGTGGCCCTGCCCCCACCTGTGCACCAGAAATTAAGCTTACATTGAATAGCAGCTGCACCTGTCCCTGAAAGCCCATTTGAATCTCAGACCCCAAGCACTAGCTGGGCGGATCTAGGCAGGGGTGGACAGGAATCTCAGAAGTCAAGTAACTGGCTGGGAAAATGCCCAGAAAAGGGAAGAAAAATAAGACTATAGAAAGTTACTTTGCTGGGGTACAGATGTTCTTGCCTTTCAAGTCTGATGACAAGGAAGGATTCTTACCATCAGGGAAAGATGTGGATGTTGGGGCCTCTGTATCCCAGACATCCCAGGGAGATGTCCAGTGGACTCAGGCCATGGAAGAGCTCAAAAAGGATTTTGAAAATCAAGTTAGACAGGTGGAGGAAAAACTGGGAAGAGAAATGAGATGCAAGGAAAGCATGAAAAATGGGTCAATACATTGCTAAAGGAGACCCAAAAAAATGCTGAAGAGAATAACACCTTGAAAAATAGGTTCACTCAACTGGCAAAAGAGGTTCAAAAAGCCAGTGAGGAAAAGAATGCTTTCAAAAGCAGAATTAGCCAAATGGAAAAAGTGGTTCAAAAGCTCACTGAAGAGAATAGTTCTCTCAAAATTAGAATGGAACAGATGGAGGCTAATGACTTTCTGAGAAACCAAGACATCACAAAACAAAACCAAAAGAATGAAAAAATGGAAGAGAATGTGAAATATCTCACGGGAAAAACAACTGACCTGGAAAATAGATCCAGGAGAGACAATTTAAAAATTATGGGCCTACCTGAAAGTCATGATCAAAAAAAGAGCCTAGACATCTTCTTCCATGAAATTATCGAGGAAAACTGCCCTGCCCTGATATTCTAGAACCAGAGGGCAAAATAAGTATTGAAAGAATCCATTGATCACCACCTGAAAGAGATCCAAAAAGAGAAACTCCTAGGAACATTGTGGCCAAATTCCAGAATTCCCAGGTCAAGGAGAAAATCTTGCAAGCAGCTGGAAAGAAACAATTCCAGTATTGTGGAAATACAATCAGGATAACACAAGATCTAGCAGCTTCTACATTAAGAGATCGAAGGGCATGGAATAGGGTATTCCAGAAGTCAAAGGAACTAGGACTCAAACAAAGAATCACTTACCCAGCAAAACTGAGTATAATACTTCAGGGGAAAATATGGTCTTACAAGGAAAAAGAGGACTTTCAAACATTCTTGATGAAAAGACCAGAGCTGAAAAGGAAATTTGACTTTCAAACACAAGAATGAGGAGAAGCATGAAAAAGTAAACAGCAATGAGAAGTCATAAGGGACTTACCAAAAGTGAACTGTTAACATTTCTACATGGAAAGACAATATTTGTAACTCTTAAAACTTTTCAGTATCTGTGTAGTTGGTGGGACCACACACACACATACACACATACACGTACATGTGTGAATGCACACACACACACACAAGCACACACATACAGAGACAGAGAGCACAGAGTGAATTGAATGGGATGGGACCATATCTTAAAAGAAATTAAGGTAAATGGTGAGAGGGAAATGTAGTGGGAGGAAAGAGGGTGAAATGGAATGGGGTAAATTATATCTCATTCAAGAGGCAAGGAGGAGACTTTTTAGTGGAGGGAAAAAGAGGAGAGCTGAGAAAAAACAAGTTTACCCTCATCAAGTTCGACTAAAGGAAGGAATAAAATGCACACTCATTTTGTTATGAAAACCTATCTTACAACACAGGAAAGTGGGCGAGAAGGAGATAAGCAACGGGGGGGGGATGATGTTAGGGAGGGCAATGTGAGGAGGGAGCAATTTGAAGTCAACACTTGGGGAGGGACAGGATCAAAAGACAGAATAGAAACAATGGGGGGCAGGATAGGATGGAGGGAAATACAGTTAGTCTTACACAACACGACTATTATTGAAGTCATTTGCAAAACTACATTCATAGGGCCTATATTGAATTGCCTGCCTTCCCAAAGGGAATGTGTGGGGAGGGAGGGATGGGGAGAATTTGGAACTCAAAGTTTTAGGAATAACTGTTTAGTATTTTTGTTACTACCAGGAAATAAGAAATACAGTTAATGGGAAATAGAAAGTCATCTGGCCCTACAGGACAAAAGAGAAGATGGGGACAAGAGAAGGGAGGGATGATAGAAGAGAGGGCAGATTGGTGATAGGGAAAATTAGAATGCTCAGTGTATTGGGGTGGGAGAGGGGATAAAAGGGGAGAAAATTTGGAACACAAAATTTTGTGAAAATGAATGTAAAAAGTTAAATAAATCAATTTTTATTAAAAAAAAGAAATTCCTCTCAAGTGAATGCAAATTCACTAAACAAGACAATGTCTTCTTTGTTTTCTATAAATCAAAAGACTATTTTAAGGCCTTTGAAAGAGAATTCCTTTGCTCACTGAAAAAGATAACATGTCACCTGGAAGCCTCAACTTGCAATGACTTCAGAAATGTTTGGGTCACTTTCTTCTGTGGTTTATCCAGAGAAATAGTTTGAAAGATAAGAAAGTTAATATCAAATAATATGTCTGTGATCACCAAGTCTATTACATAAAACATCACAGAATAAAAATGCATAAAACTTTACCTCTGATGATGATTTGGCCACAAGACACAAAAAGGAAAAATACATTTGTCTTTTCATAATTCTAGTTTTAATTATCTCATTATTGAATAAAAGACTATAGATTTAGACATCGAATGTACCTCAGCAATCACCTAATACAATTGTATCATTTTTCCAAGAAAAATTAGAGCTAGAGAAATGAAGGGAAATTGCCAAAGAGGACAAGATAATAAGCAATAATATACTAATCCTCGAGAGAAGACCCCACCTCTATTGTTTCCTACTTCTTTGACTTTGGGAAAGTCACTTAACTTCCATGGGCTTCAGTTTCATCTACTATAAAATTATTTCTGAGGTACCTTCCAGAATCATAGTGTAACATATTTCACTCCTGTCCAATGGCTTGAAGGCCAAGTATATTATCTGTAACCTTTTCCCCAGTGCCCTATGGGATTTAGGGTGTCTAACTTTTCTACCAATGACTCAAGACCCCGGTGATGATGTTCCCTCCTCTATAGGGGTAGTCCTCTGCACTGCAGTTCCACTTAGCTGCTAATAGATTAGCTTCTACAAAGAAATATTTACTTCAAAGTTGTAATCACAAATCTTACAACACATTGAAGGCATAATTCACCTCCATGCCCACTCTGGTAAAGGTAACAATATCTATACTAATATTCTCAGAGAGGAATTATCAATCAATTCATCCATGGATCCACTTATTCTTAGTACTTCCCTGACCAAAGCAAACTTCTCTGACCACCACTTGACTATCTATACGTCTGGTCTTTCCCTACTGAAATATAATTTCTTTGAGCCGCAAAACTGCTTTTCTTTTTTGTATTTATAATCTAACATTTAGCACAGTCCCTGACTTATATATGGAGCTTACTCAATGCTTTTCCATTGAATCAGGGAGGGACACTCACTGACGTCACATTTCCATTTGAATATCTGAGTGCACAGAGAATGCTGTAGCAGCTTGATTCCTAATCATGTATTGGATTTCTCTTGCCTGCCACTCTTTGTTGCTCCTGATTTTCTTAAGGGAGAATCCTCTTCCATTTCAGAAGCAATAGTTTTTAGAACTCCTGGGAGTGAGATGAAGGCTTTAAATACTCTGTTTCGTTGTCAGTGTCAGACTGATGATTTCTCTAGATACCTTAAATAATATTAGCACAAAGGTGCTAACATAACATTTCATTTAATATTTCACATTCAATACTCACTGGAAAACTACCAGATGAATCTCCACTAGGTGTTATTGACCTTATTTAACATGTTTCCACTTATAAAATTCATATGCAGTCCCCTAGAAAGCAACATGAAGATTAAGTTTCTGTTCTCATAGCATTTCCTACAGAATGCATGTGTTTTGGTCTTCTCATTGTGCCCTTTTCCTTCCTCACTCTCTTTCTTTTCTTGGTGTAGATCTATCTCAGAACATTGTTTTCATGTTTTTTTTTCATGTTTCATGTTACTATATTTTCTACTTACAGTCATAGTCTTCTCTCACATATCTCTCTAATAAAAGAATTAGATCAAATTCTGCATTACATTTTAAGCAGTTGACACATTTCAATAAATTGTTTACATTTTACCTCCATCTTCTTTAGAATATTGTAAGCTCATCCCCCAAAACTTGCCTCCCTACTATGCTCCCAATAAAAGAGTGGAAAAAGGTTAATTCTTTTTATTCTTAACTACTTTTTATAAAGAAAAAATATCAGTAAAAGTAAACCATATGTTAAGCTCTGAAGTTCTGAAAGTCTAATTGGTTTGTTTAATATCAATGCACTGATTTAAGGTATTTAAAGTATTGTTTTTGTTGTTCAGTCATTGAATTATGTCTGACTATTTGTGTCCTCTTAGACCAGAGCATGCCAGTCCCTTCTATCCTCCACTATCTCCCAAGGTCTGTCCGAGCTCATATCTGCTGCTTCCATTACACTCGCTAACCATCTCATCCTCTGTCATCACCTTCTCCTTTTTGCCTTCACTCTTTTTCAACATCAGGATCTTTTCCAGTGAGTTGTCTTCTTATTATATGGCAAAGTATTTGAGCTTCAGCTTCAGTATTTGTTCTTCAAAAGAACAGTCTGAATTAATTTCTTCAAATATCAACTGATTTGATCTCCTTGTTAAATGACTCTCAAAACTCTTCTTTAGCACCCCAATTCAAAGGCATTGATTCTGTGGTGGCCAATTTTCCTTATAGTCCAGCTCTCACAGTCACACATTAGAGCTATGACTTGTATGGACCTTTATTGTCAAGGTGATGTCTCTGTTTTGTTTTTTTTAGTATGCTGTCTAGATTTGCCATAGCTTTCCTTCTAAAGAGCTAATACCTTTTAATTTTATGGCTGCAGTCATTGACTGCAGTGATCTTTGAGCCCAAGAATATAAAATTTGACGTGGTTTCCATTTCATTTTCCTCTATTTTCTAGGAAGTGATGGGACCGATTGCCATGATTTTAGGATTTTATCTTTTTTTTATATTAAATTTGAAGTCACTTTTTACAATCTCTTCTTTCACTCTCAAGAGGCTTCTTAATTCTTCATTTTCTGCCATCAGAATGGCATCATCTGCATGTCAGAGATTCTTCATATTGTTCCAGGCAACTTTATTTCCAGCTTTGTATTCATCCAGTCTGGCATTTTGTAGCTTGTACTCTGTATATAAATTAAATAAATAAGGTAATCATATACAACCTTTTCATACTCCTTTTCCAATCTCTTTTTCTTCTTATGTCTTATTGTAGTTTTTGTTTGCATAATTAGTTTTGCACTGAATCATACCAGATCTTGTGAAAGCTCTTCTATTTCGGCCTTCAATTGTTATTTAAGTTTTATTATCATGCAATGTTTCCTGTTTTCTTTGTCTCCCTAACCAGATTTGCTGTCCAAGTGGGGCTCTGTCTTAAACCTACTTGTGTTAATATTGCCACTGAGACATAGTAGGGACTCCTTAACTATTTGTTGATACATTCTAATTAGTATCTACTTATCTATCAAAAACATAGGTGAGGACTTCTGTACTCTCCATACTTCTGGTGGTACAAGTCACTAGAAGATTATAGCAAGGAAGTAGTGCTAATGATAGATGAGCATAGTGAGGGTAGAGATCGTAGCTTTTGGGAATGGAGAACAATGACCTTTTCTCATTAGTTTGCTCCAGGTAAAAATGCAGTTCCTCCACAAGAATTTACTAAGCACTTATGTGTAGCAGGTAAATCATTCCCATACCATCGCAGATCTTGGGAACATCTAACCCTAAATTATATAGCTATTGTGCAAACATACTGGGAGGCACTCTTTCTGGCTTTATTGAATGTAGTAGCAGTGACCAAAGAGTTCTCAGGTTGTTCTTACAAGGGAGAATTTCTAACTACTATACCCAATCACAAGAGTTCTCAAAATCTTTGATCTTAGGACCTCTTTATACTCCTAAAATTGCTGAAGACTCCAAAAATATTTATTTGAATGGATTATATCTACAATGTCTTCAAAAATATTTATCCATTTAAAATAGCAAGTATATACTCATTACATGTTAATATGCAATTTTTATTTTTCCAAAATAAAAAAGAATTAGTGAGAAGAATGACATAATTTTACTTTTTTTATTGCCAATCTCTTTAGATAAAGCTCATATCTACCTTTTCATTCAATCTCTTGTAATAAGTTTTTGGTTGAAATACATGAAGAAAATGCCAAAGTTATATAGGTATGTAGTTGGAAAGAGAATGGTTTTAGTAGGCAATTGACTTCTTAGTATTATTATGAAAATTGTTTGGGTTTTGCAGACCCCTGAAAGGTTTTCTTGGACTGCATGTTGAGAACCTCTGAACTGTCAGAATGGAGCTGATTAGATTGGGTAAAACCTTAAGTTATGAATAATCCTCCAACCTAGGGTGAGACATTCCCAAGTGGGTCATTAGACTGCAATGCAAATGAATTTGAGTGAGAAAAAACGATAAAGATAAAACATCATTTTTATCCCACTTAGCAAGCCCTGAATATCTGCATTGCTTATGCATATTGGTCAGGAGCAATGATTAATTTCTTTCCTCCTGTTTCTTGTGCAGTGAAAATTTTAGTAGGGCTACATATATTTACAGACTGATTTCACACCGCCTACATAAATACACTTTAATCTCCAGACAAATTGTCCTACCCAATATTTTCCATATTTAACAGCATGTTTCTTACCTCTGTGACTTCTCATGGTCTTCAAACCCTACTTACCTTGGCCTCTCAGAATCCAAAGGTATCAAAACTGAGCTAAATTGCTGTCTCTTACATGAGGTACTCTGATCCACTCAGGTCCCCCTCAAAATTTCTATGTAAAATCCTTAATCCAATTTTGAGAATTTATTACTAAAACATACTCAAGGTCTGTATGTCCCACTAACAACATTTTGAAGCCAATCATATATTCTCAGAGAAAAGCCCAACCCTCAAAGTTTGCTATTCAATTTAATTAGAATAAAACTTTTACATCTTTGTCTTATCCCCCATGCACACACACCTTTGAGGACATAGATAAATACATAGACACATAGATACATAGATGTAGTGTATTTATAGTGTGCATATGCATACATGTGTAAATGTGTCTCTACACATATATGTATATTTATGCACATATGTATATGTATAAATACACATACTATATATATATATATGTATGTATGTATAGTGTGTGTATCCCTATATCATCCTGAAATAGATACTTAAAGGAACTAATCTTATACACAAATACGTAACTATTTAGTAAGTATATATCAAACCTAATAACTCCTGTATTTAGTTGCTTAGGATACATAATTGACTAAAAATTCATATTAAAAATATTAAGATTTATTTAGCTACTTGCATCCTATCATAGTAACTGAAATCTTTTATATTAATCTCTCAATTAATAGAGTTATAGGAAATACATGAGAGTTGAGTCAAATATCCAGAAAATGTTAACTAGTGTAAGTCTCCAGACTGACAGATATCTGTATTGTTTATTAACTCCTAAGGTAAAAATGAAATCTTGAACATAAGGTTTGTTGTTTTTAACTTGGTTCAAAGATGTAATTTCAATACATATTCCTTATTAACAAGTGCAATTTTGTAATTTTCATAAATGATAGCCAAGTGATTAATCTCAGAAAAATCTAACTCTTTACTATAAGTAAACTTTATTATATAAGTAAACTTCACTGTAAATAAACTATAAGTAAACTCCCACTTTACCTATGAGTGGTTCTAGTTTCTCAGACCTCATTATTTTAATAATTTACAACATACTGTCAGCAGGAGTGATAAAATCTTATGACCCTTATGACTTGCCTGAATAAAAAGTCCCCAAAACTTCACAGACAAGGACAACTTAAGAGATCTTTGCTGCTTTTCTCCCCAACAGTAAATTATTATCCATTTTAAAACAAGATATGCACAATTAAATATTTAGCAGTTTTCATATATATATTTTGACCACATTTTTAGCAGCTAAATTCAGATCTAGCAGCATCCATGATACTCAGAAGTTCTTTATTTTTTGGAGGGGTATGCCCTGGACTTAGTTTTTCATGAGAAATCTGGATTTATGGACATGGTGTTGAAGGGCAGTTTTAGTTTTAAAGTTCAGCCCAACAACACAGATCCATTTGCCTAAGCTCTAATTTTTCAAGTCTGGTTTTTAGCAAGCCCAGTTGACAAAAATCAAAGGTCTCATACTCATAAATTTTGTTTCCTACAAATTTGCTTCCTACAATTATCTCCATACTGAGTCCAATCTAAACCATTCAAAATTTATGCTACTTAAGGTTTGAATATTCCTGGTCAAATGGGCATTTCATCTTTTTTTTCTCCCAGGCTATAACAATTTGCTTAAGTAGTAGGGGTTAGCAAGAGGCTTGTTCCTCCCAATCCCTTAGCAATACAAGTATTCTTCCTCTTTGCTGTCCTGTTCCTTGTTGACACTTCTACTACTGAAGAAAGATTAGATACTCACCCCTCTCTCTTTTATGTATGGCATGCATATACAAATAATACACAAAAACACAAGAATTGTTTTTTTCAGAACCTATTTCTCCTTATCCTGCCTGAATTTGAGGAATCTGACCAGTTCATTGATGATTTAACTGCTGAAGACAAAGGTGCAACTGCCATCTGTAGTAAGCTCTTTCTCAATCACAGTTGAAGTTCCTATCCTGACTGGCTAACCAATATTGTTAAAAAAGAAATCTTTGCTGGAGCTTTGCCCTCATTAATGAAGCAAACTCAGGGAGAGAAAGTTAAAAGGAGTTTATTTAGCAAGCCAAGGCAGTAGGTATTGGGTAGATCAGCCTTGATTAGAGTTATATTCTGCCTTTTATAGACAGGAGAAAGCAACTGGCATATATTTTGATTGCTGCACACAATCATGAGGAGGTGGGATTATGAAGCATATCCATAACTGCCACTAACACAAAGTTTTAAATAAGGTTTTAAAATGGAGTTACCCAGACTGACTCAATCCTAATAACTGTCTCTTCACAATAGAGTGATTTAGGCCTTTTTTGTTTCTAAGCTGTATTGTCTTCTATCAGGTAAATGAGCTATGTTCTTCAAAGTCCTCAGGAATAGATGGCCAGTTTGACAGAGCAAGTTTGAATTTATGAGGTTTATCCAGGAGGAATTTAAAGTGAATAATTCAATCCAGGGCACTCTCTGACTGCAGTCCAGCTGGTCCAAGCTGTATGTAGGCTTCTGAGTTCTTCTCTGGGGTCAGAGTACAACAAACAACTGAAGGGTCTAGGTATACTTATAGAAATCTTACTCCACGTTCTCATCTCCTTTTCCCTAGCACACAATTTGAGGCTCTAGGACTTTTCTGGAACCTGGAAGAACTCTGCGAACCACTCTTCCAGCCACATTTTTGTGGTTAGACACTTTCACTAGTGCCCACAGAAGCTGCCAATTGTGTGCGGTTCTGTTCTGGCACAATATAGCTAGTATCATCTCTCCTTTGATTTCTTAATCATTGTTCAGGTCAGTCCTCTTTGTTATTCGTATTTGAGTATTTGTGAGAACCCCAGGCTTTTTAAAAAAAATTATTTTCACTCACTGGACCATCTTGAGGGAAGTCCTTTTTAACCACCTACCATATGAAAGTCTACCACGCTGTTGTGTTGAATTTATTGTTGTATGTCTATGAAAACTAAACAGTATATCAGTGCCATGACAGGAAACTGAATCACTTCCATTTGAATTGTCTTGGGAAGATTCTGAAGATCACCTGAGAGGATAAGTACCAGACACTGAGGTCCTTACTTGAACCAAACTGCCAAGCATTCAAACTCTGCTTCAGAGAGTTCAGCTTTAATGGACATCGCATTTTTTGATTGCAAAACATACACCTGACCAAAAACTTATTTTATGAAGAACTATGGAGTTCTCAATAAGTCTAAAACTATTTTATGGAGAACAGAGCAAATTTTCACGTGGTGATGAGAAGTGATACAAGGACACTCTCAAGGTCTCTCTTAAGAACTTTGGAATTGTATGACATGGGAGTCAAGGGCCCAAGATGACTCAGCATGGTGTGCCCACATCAGAGAAGATGTGTTCTATGAGTAATGCCAAATTGAAACAGTTCAAAGGAAACATAGGATGTGCAAATCTAGAGTATCCCCCCTAAATGTTCATACGGACTACTTCAGCAGAACATGTGGTAGAGCATTCCAAGCTCATACTGATCAGATCAGTCACAGTCTGACATATTAATCATTCTAGTATAGAAATGTCATTTTGGTCCTCTTTAAGAAAGAACAACAACCAACGAATCATGTGCAAAGCACTATGCCAGGCATTAAATGTACAAAGCAAAAAAGGAAACAAACCCTTTTGATCATTGCTCTGATAGTCTGTTATACGTTTTCAATTATGAAACCTTAATGTATCTCAGCAACCAAGACATGTTTTCTTTTTGAGTCGACCTTCATGACTGGCCTTCAATTATACACATGATTAATCTTAACTGTCTATGTGTGGAGGAGGTTCAGGGGCATTATTTAGTTCTATATCTCAAGTCAGAAAAGGGCTTTAATAAAGAGAACTGAATTGAAAAATATTATGTGAATGTGAGGAACTTCAATTATTGAAAACTCATTGGTTTGGTTTGATCAAATAATTTTCTATAATTGTAGCATAGACTGCCAGTATCGCTAATCATTCTATCAAGAAAATCAGTGTTTTAAATGAGAGGTTCTTAAAATTTTTTGTGTGCAATGGACTGCTTGGGCAGACTAATGAAACCTATGGACCCCTTCTCAGAGTAATGCTTCTTTACTACTTTAATCTTTATTAAACAAATGTCGAATTTAAGGTAGAAGTAAAATAAGATGCATTTTTCCCACTGAAATTTATGGACTACTTAAAAACCTATCCATGGATCTCACTGTGAATTCCTGGCTAAGAACCCTGATTTTAAAGCTTCATTTTCAAAAGTTATATAACAAAGTAATTGTCAAAGCTATTAATCCTTTCACAGCAGTATTTTTATCTTTCAGTTTATCTAATTAGCTAGATTGTGAAACAAAGGAATTAGGGGCACCAATTGTGCATTAAGAGTTAAATTTAGAATTTGCTCAAACATAGAGTTGTTTGTTTATATCTTCTCCTTCCATATTTCAGAATTACATCTTTACCATAAATTTCTTATTACATTTCTAGGATATTACATTTCAAGAACAGTACCACTTATCAAATTATTATAAACTAATGAATTCCATAATTTAGAGATTTCTAAGGAAGAATGTATTCACTCCAAAGTAAATGTTATTGTTTCTTTTATTTTTTCAAAAGAGAATGTTTCAATTTTTAAAGCATGAATACAAAAAGCTTTCTAGAATAATGTAATTAAATGTTATATTATGGAAATTCTAGGCTCAAATCACTTACTTTTAGTTTTATGTACTATTTTAGTATAAACCTGAAGAATTTCCCTCAGGATACTAACAAATGATATGATCTTATAACTGAAATAATAAGAATGAAAATACAAAATAGCTCATTTCCCAAGTTAATACCATTTGTCACTTCAGAAGTTTAACTACATTTTTTAATAAATCTCAGTTTGAGCCCATTATATCAGTTTGACAACTGTGATTGTGATAATGGAATTGATAACCCAGTGTGGTATAAATATGGCTTTGAGTTTAATTCTAGTAAACTAATATGTTTAGAGATGGAAAGAGTCTTTGAAATCAGCTAGTTTAACCTCCTTTTACAGGTGAGAAAACTGAGGTCCAGAGAGAATTAGACCCAGAGACTTGGCCAAGGTCACATAGGCAGTCAGGGACAAAATTAGAATATGAAAGTACATCTGCATACTCCAAACCTTGCACTCTTTCCACTGTATCATGTTGGGGAATAACAATAAAAGTAAAAGAATATGCCATAGTGGTTTTTATATCATAGAATATTTTAAACACTTTTGTTTCAGCATTTCAAAAAATTCATCTTATGTTTCATTTAAATTCAAGTTAGAGGGATGCAAAAATGGCACTTTCATATAGATTAAGTAACGATAAATTGTAGTATTGAAAAACAAATGTATTTAGAAAAAATAAATTAGTATTTTCATTAGATAATACAATTTCATATATATCATGTATAAATTATTGATTTTATTGCCAAAAAAAATTCTTCTGTAGTCCCATTCCAAGGCCCTTCCTTCTCAGTTAACTTTATCAGGCTAACCTATACCTTGATAGTTCCTAATCTGGAAATGTTTCAAGCAGAGGCCCAAACATAGACTATCTATTGTTTAGGAAGCAGAGTAAGTTTGGGGATAACCAAGACCTAACAATATTTTTTGAGGTCTGGATAAAATGAATGAAACTGCCCACTGTCAGCAAAAAGAGAAAAACAAAAAGATGTTTGGTGTTTGGCATTAGAGAGTCACTCATCACTATGGATAATTTTAGCATTAAAAGAGTTATTTTAAAGTCTTTCGTTTTGGAGGAAATATACTATTTTTCTCTTAGCGTCTCATGATTTTCATTTAGTTTTTCGGTATACCTACTCATATCAAAAATGATTAAAGAGATGTAAATAATCTGATATTTTTACTCTGAAAAACTTATCGAATCTTAAAGTAGAAAGAAACCTGAAAGGCAATCCAATATAACTCTCCTTCCCCCAATGCAGCAATTCCTTTCATGTTTCTGACTAGAACCCATTTGGCTTGACTGTTTCTACTTAAAGGAGCTCACTATCTATTCACAAGGCAAATCATCCCATCTCTGAGTAGCTTTAACAGTTAAAAAGTTCTTATCTACATTAAGTAAAAAAAGAATGATTTGCTTCTAAGTTACAGTCAATGTTCTTAACTCTACTCTGTTGACCAAACACAGAATAAATAAAATACTTAAAGGAAACTATTGGGGGTGGAGCTAAGAAGGCAAAGTAGAAGGACAGACCTATAGAAGCTCCCCACCAGAACCTATAGAATACCTGTAAAAAATAACTCTAAACAAATTCTAGAGCATCAGAAGCCACAAAATGACGAAGTGAAAGAGATTTCCAACTCAAGACAGCCTGGAAGGCTTACAGGAAAAGTTTACTGCACTGGGAGCAGAGTGGAGCTCAGTCCAGCCTTGAATGTGTGGCAGGGACAGGAACAGAGCAGGCCACAGGGCTCATGGACTCCCTGACAGTAGCTGTGGTTACCAGATCCCTCAACCCACAAACATCAAAGGCAGCTTCAAAAGTTAGTAAGGAAGCTATTTCACCTGCATGAGAAGGGAACACTGTCTGGTTCAGGCAGTCCCAGGATGGCAGCAGTCCATGGGGTACATTATCCGTTTTAGGAGCCCTCAGCCAAAAGCCCTTGGGGAAATAGCAGGGCTGATCTGGATCTCAGTCCTGAGTTGCAGCACTGGTGTTGGCTGGAGGAATTCTACTCACAGATCCTGGGAAGAAATGAGTGCTTGTCACTGCTCCCAGACCAGAGCACATGACAGGAGAGGAATAAACTCTTCTCCTTTGATTGTGCCATCTTGGAGGAACTGAGAATTTACAGTACCCAGAGTATACCCTTGTCTCGACAAAGGCCTCAGAAGTCAAGTAATTGGTTGGAAAAATGCCCCAAAAAGAGGAAAAAATAAGACTATAGAAGGTTACTTTCTTCGTGAACAGGTATTCTCACCCATTCTTTCTTATGAGGAAGAACAATGCATACCATCAGAGGAAGACCTAAATTTCAATACTTCAGTATCCAAAACCTCCAAAATAAATATGCAATGATCTCAGGCCATAGAACAGATCAACAAGAATTTTGAAAATCAAATAAAGAGAGGTGCAGGAAAAATTGGAAAGAGAAATGAGAGTAATTCAAGAAAATCATGAAAAACAAGTCAACAACTTACTAAAGGAGACCCAATAAATGCTGAAGAAAATAACACCTTTGGCAAAAGAGGTCCAAAAAGTCAATGAGGAGAAGAATGCTTTAAAAAGCAGAATGCTTTAAAAAGTAGAATTAGCCAAATGGAAAGGAAGTTCAAAAGCTCTCTGAAGAAAACAGCTCTTTAAAAATTAGAATGGAGCAGATGGAAGCTAATGATTTTATGAGAAACCAAAAAATCACAAAACAAAAATGAAAGAATGAAAAAAGAAGACAATGTGAAATATATCATTGGAAAAACAACTGACATGGAAAATAGATCCAGGAAAGACAATTTTAAAATTATTGGACTACATGAAAGCCATAACCAAAAAAAAGAGCCCAGACATTATCTTTCATAAAATTATCAAGGAAAACTGCCCTGATATTCAAGAACCAGATGGTAAAATAAATATTGAAAGAATCCACTGATCATCTCCTGAAAGAGATCCAAAAAGACAAACTTCTAGGAATATTGATGACAAATTCCAGAGTTCCCACATCAAAAAGTAAATATTGCAAACAGTTAGAAAGAAACAATTCGAGTATTGTGGAAATACAATAAGGATAACACTCTACAGCCTCTCCATTAAGGGATCTAAGGGCTTGCAATATGATATTTCAGAAGTCAAAGGAACTAGGATGAAAACCAAGAATCACCTACCAAGCAAAACTGAGTATAATACTTCAGGCGGAAAAAGTGATCATTCCATGAAATAGAGGAATTTCAAAAACTCTTAATGAAAAGACCAGAGCTGAATAGAAAGTTTGACTTTCTAACACAAGAATCAAGATAAGCATGAAACTATAAACAGGAAAGAGAGATCATAAGGAACTTACTAAAGTTGAACTGTTTACATTCCTACATGGAAAGATAACATTTGTAACTCTTGAAACTTTTCTCAGTATTTGTGTAGTGGGAGGGATTATACACACACACACACACACACACATACACAGAAGCACAAGATGAGTTTTATAGGAAGGGATCATATCTAAAAAAACTAAAATTAAAAGGTTGAGAGAGGAATATATTGGAAAGAGAAAGGGAGAGATAGAATGGGGCAAATTATCTCTCATAAAAGAGGGAAGAAAAAGCTTTTTTCAATGGAGAGGAAAAGGGAAGAGATAAGAGGGGAAAAGTGATGCTTACTCTCATCACATTTGGCTTAAGGAGGGAATAACATGTACACTCAATTTGGTATGAACATCTGTTTTACACTACAGAAAAGTAGATGTGAAAGAGATAAGCAGGATGGGGCAGATAATAGAAGGGAGGGAAAATGGGATGAGGGAGTAATTAGAAGCAAACATTTTTGGGGATGGACAAGGTCAAAAGAGAGAATAGAATAAATGGTGGACAGGATAGGATGGAAGGAAATGTGGTTAGTCTCACACAACATGACTGTCATGGAAGTCCTTTGTAAAATTACACATATATAGCCTATACTGAATTATTTGCCTTCTCAAGTGGAGATGGGTTGGGAAGAAGGAAGAGAAAAAACTTGGAATTCAAAGTTTTAGGAGTGAATGTTCAGACTTGTTTTCTGTATGCAACTGGAAAATAAGAAATACAGGTAATGGGGTATAGAAATCTATCTTGTCCTAAAAGAAAAGAGAGAAGATGTGGATGAGGGAAAGGAGGGGTGTGATAGAAGGAAGGGAGATTGAGGGAAGGGGTAAAAAGATTGTACAGTTTTGCAGTGGTAGGGGAGAGATGACGAGAAAATTAGGAACCCAAAATTTTGTGGAAAAAAATGTTGAAAACTAAGAATAAATAAATAAACATTAAAAAACCCAAAAAACTAAGCAAACCTTCCCCAAAAAGGAAATTATCATCATCTCCCTCGAAGCCCTTTCCTTTTAGCTTAAATATCACCACTTTCCTTAGCCATTTCTCATATGACATAATTCCTAGATCTTTCATCATCTTTGTTACCTTCCTTTTGGACAGGTTCCAATTTGCTGATGTCCCTCTCAACTGAACGCTATACTTTGGAATATCTGGAGGGATTTGGAACACATTAGTTGATATTGTTCCAACGGCATTATAAGTTTATAACTTGAATCATCAGAGTAGGATACAGATTGATGAGCTAATCACAAGTTTCTCCAGAAATGAATATTTAAATTAAAATTAACAGGATTTGCCTGTCAAAGCTATCATGTACAAGAAGAATTAGTCTGACTAAAGGGAATTAAACAGAAAAGGAATCCTGGCTTTATTTGGCAAAGTTATCATTTTAAAATTACATGTTTCCAGTGTTGTAGATTTACTATAAAAGAATCATGTTCTCAACTATATACTTTATGAAATGTTTTAGAAGAAAGTATTTGGAAAAAATTCATATCAGATTAAGGCTCCCAAAGAACCAGTTGTCTCAGATTCTTTATGTGTCTCCACAACTAAGGCTAAGAGTTGCCCATAAGTCAACTTCTCTCTCTGTGGAATTTGAACAAAAACACCTAACAGATATATCTTGCTTATCTTCTTATTTTGTAAGGTTCTTTTTGGAGACTATTGTTAATTTCTGTTTTGAATTCTATTTTGTTTTATTACCCTGGATGGCAAACATTTTGTTGATGATACTGCATTATTTGAAGAAACCTAAAAGTAACAAAATTAGAACTGAATGGACCTCAGAGGCCATTTAATTTAAAACATTATGGTGTAAAATCCCCTCTACAACATCTCTGACAATTGGTCATCTAGTCTCCACTTTACAACCTATAGTATTGGTGAACAATTACAATATAGTCTACCTTCTATATCACACCATTTTAGTATGTCTCTAATTTTTTCACAAACGTATTTGATTTGAACCTAAATCTGCCTCTGTTTACCTTCTACACTGTATGTTCTTTGTTCTGTCCTCTTAGAACCACTTGGAATCACTTAGAACATATTGAATTCCTCTTCTATCTGACAAACTCTCAAATATTTGGGAAAAAAAAAACATTACATATCAACATTAGCCAATCTTCTCTTCTTGAACCTAAACATAACCAGTTCCTCCAAACACTCTTCTTATGTGATGATCCCGTCTAATCACCATTCCTGTAACCCTTCTTTGGACCTGTCCTAAGCTTTTTCCTAAAATGTGGCACCCGGAATACAATTATGCAGATGTGATCTAATCAACATTGAGAACAGTGAGAGCCTATCAACTTCCTTATTCTTCAGTCTATATATCTCAATGTCATCTAATTTTCCATTCACTTTTATGACTCTGACAAGCTCACAGTTCACTAATATTCCTACTCTCATTTATATGAACAACTATTCAGTTCTGTCTCTTCTTTCCTCTGTTTCTGTAGTGTTTTTTTTTTTTCTGGAATGCAAGTATAGTACTAGATATTTATCTACATAAAATTTCATCTTACTAAATTGTCAGTAACATTTTATGTCTTGATACTATCTTCCAATGTATTAATTCACTCCAATACAGCACCGACTTAGCTGCATGTTTAGGGAGGAAATTTTTGTTTTTGACTTTTCTTACTAGAAATTTTTCATTAGAGGCTTTTGCTTTGAACTAATCAAACCTTCCAACTGACTAACTAAAGGAAAATACATTAGTAGGGGCTCAGAATTTATGGTTTTGAGTGTGGGTGATTCAGAGTACCTTTATCCTCTAGCAATTTTGTCTGGGGGATCCAGGATATGACTTGATGGGAGCCCCGAGATATGACATATAGTTGGTTAGAGCTTTTAGCCATGGCCAAATGGAAACATCTCAGAAGATGAAGATTTAGAGGCATTTAAAACAAAGGATTTCATTTTGAGCTCTTGATTCTTTAAGATTTAAGGAGAAAATTATTTGGCAAAGAAGGACAAATAGAAACATCTGCATCCAAATGCATAGAGATTCTACTATTCCTCTATTGTGTCTGTAGAACCAGCTATTTGTATGAATATGTCTATTTTCAAATATCAATGCAGTTTGCCCAGAATGAAGACTCTGTTGACTAATTCTGATGAAAGGAAGAAAACAATATCAAGAATTGCTTAGAATAGTCTAGGGATTCCAAAGATTACAGATATTTCCTGCTTTGATGGTACTTAGAATTCTCATGTTTGCAACAAATAGTTTTTTTATTCTTTTGATAGAAGAAAAAAAGGTAAGTTTATTTCACTTTAGATTCACCACCATGGGACTGATAGCTTTAGAAGGTAAACAACAGCAGTGTCTACCCACTCAGATCTGTCTGAGTGATTAGAATAACCAGTATGGAAGGGATGACTTGCAGAAGCAATGACAGAAAAAGAAAAAAAGAAAGGAGAAAGGGAGAAAGGGGAAACTTTTTTAAGTGAAAAAAGTTTTGATAACTTTATAGTTATTTTAAAAAGTAATTCTTTTCACAAGCCTGCTTTGCAGGTTTATTGGGTAGTTTTCCTAAAGAATCCTTTGTTATTAGGTAATGAAATAGTCAACTTACTCTCTAATCGGCCAGGGCAGCAAGCTGGAGGATTGATTCCAGTTCTCTAATTTTGTTCACCACTCTACATTGTGCCCTCCATATAGTCCCTGAACAGGTGTTGGTTTTCTCTGACTCATCAGATCATCAGTTAGAAAGCGGGACTGATAAATACACAACCCTTCCTGTGTCATTATCACTGGATGCTGGAATAATGAAACATCTGGCAACTTTCCTTAGTGATTAAACAGGTCACTGCAAAGTCCAGTCCCTTATGCATGGCCATAGAGATGTAAATCTATACTATTCTTCCCCCCCCTACACCACCCACTAAGATTACCACCTCTCAGGATTTGCAGATGGTAGTGCCATAGGCTACTTTATTAAAGAATTATGGAAAATAGAACAACTTAACATTACAGGTCATTTGTACTTGGCAAAGGAGAAAAATGAAAGCATTTAATTTGAGAGAATTCAAACTTAATGAAATATGGCAATACAAAGATAACAACTCATCACAGGAGGTTGAGATATAGTACTAATGAGAAATTCAAGAACATCACTGCATTTCATAAATACACAGCAATCAAGATCAAGAAGAAGCCAGTAGATGAATTTATATTTCTTCAGTGCACTTCCACCAAGTAAATGCAAAGATGAAAATGAAAGCATTTCTGTCCTCAAGGAACTTATGTTTTCTAGGGAGAGTGTAAAACAATATTAACATACATTTTAACATTTACAAAGTGCTTTATACACATTATCTCCTTTTGATCCTATAATAACCTTATGAACCTTATTAACATACATTTTAACATTTACAAAGTGCTTTATACACATTATCTCCTTTTGATCCTATAATAACCTTATGAAGCAGGTCTATATCATCACCTTCTTTCTGAAGATAAGGAATCCAAGGTCAAAAGAAGTAGGTAAATAACCTATCCAGGATCAAACAGCTAGTAGTGAGTATATGAGGCAGGACCCAAACCCAAGACTTCTTGACATCCAATCCAGAATTTAGTCACTATCCCATACTACTTCTTTAGCCTGTTTTTAGGACTATAAAGTAAAAAATCCCTGTGTGTTTCCTGGTTGCATATTGAAATAAATGACTCAAGGTAAACTGAGATGTAATCTTTTTTTTAGCAAATCAACACAGAAAGAAATGACCCACACATATAGAAATATTCATAGCACCATTTTTTGTGAACTGAAAATTATATGGATGCCTACAAAAAGTAGAATAACCAACCATATTGTAGTAAATGAACATAAAGGAGTGTTATTGCATTGAAAAAATTAATAGAAACTTGAGAGTCTGCAGATCAAAGTAAAAAGAACGATAACAATTTTATAACTAAAACAAAAATGTAAAAGACATTGTAACAGAAGGGACATTGCCTAGTCAATAGATTGATTAATTATACTTTTGTTGAACTTCTAGCAAGGTTTATCTTTCTCCTCATAGCAGAAAAGTAGTGGAATACAGATGAGTCATATTTCAGTAAGTATGGTCTATATACCAATTTGTTTTGTTTACCTATATTTCTTTGTTGTGAGGGGTGATGGTTTTATTGAGGAGAGGGAGAAAAGTAATTACAGAGAGCAATGTAAAAGAAGAGCATTAACAAAACATTTACTCAGTTATTTTAAATGAAGAAAATCATATAACTTTAGATTTGAGTTGGGAAGGATTTTAGAGGCCATTGAGTCTAACTCCCTTATTTTATAGTTGAAGAAACTGAGGATGAAAGTGATTAAGTGACTTACTCTCACCAAAAAAACCCAAAAAATATATGAGGCAACATAAGAACACAGGTCTTCATGATTCCAAGTACATGGTATGGTATATTTTATAAAATATTTGTTACATGTTTGTGGGGAGAGTATTTCTCAGATGTCTCACCACTTCTCATTCAATAACTCATTGGTTAAGTTGTACAGCAAGAAACAGAAGAGACAAATAATTAATCTTTTAATTTTTTCTATTTATATGCCCAGTGAAAAGAAATTATCACTGACCTTCCTCTACCCTCTCCAACTCAACTCTCTTACCACCCCTAGCAATTCAGTTTAATTCAGCAAACATTTATTGGTTTATGTACAATGATTTATTGCTTTCAATGTGCAATGAAAATGATTAAGTCCTACCCTGAAAATACTTATATTCTAGTACAATGCAAATGATATAGACCCAAATCACAAGTCAGAATAGGAGAGTAAAGAAAGAAACCAGGCAAAATGTTGTAGGAAAAATGTGGGGAGAGAAAGATCACTTTCATTTGGGGAGATGAGGAGAAGATTTGTGGAGGAAGTAGCACTTGAGTTGAATCTTGCAAGGAGAGAATAAGTAAAAATGCCAAGATGAGAAAGGAGTCAATTCCAGTAAAGGCTGTGAGAGATCACAAGGCAAGACTGGGAAGCTATAAATATTCATAGGGTGAAAGTAGACTCTGGAAAAAGAAGTAACATGAATCAAGTCTGTGAAGGCAGTCTGGAGTCCAGCTGTGGAGGGTCTTATATGTCAGGTCAAGGAGTTCATGTTTCATCTTATAGATAATAGGGAGCCACTGAAGCTAGAAGGTAAAATGGAAAGAGCAAATGCCTGGAGTCAAGAATAGCTGAGTTCATATGCAGCCTCAAATACTTACTAGATGTGAGACTCTGGGCAAGTCATTTAACCACCATACACTTCAATTTCAATTGAAAATGAAAATAATATAGCACCTATTTCCCAGGGTTTTTATGAGAATCAAAGGAGATGATAATGATAAATAACCACTATATAAATGTTAGGTATTATTATTATTATTTAGTAGAGAAATGGCATGGTTGTGGTGCTTTAGAAAGATTATTTTAACAACTGCCAGAAGAAAGAAATGAAGAAAGGAGAGGCTGTAAACAGAGAGATCAATTAGAAGCTATTCTAATAAGAAGTGACATACAAATCACTCCACAGAACAAAGCAATACAAGGTCCAACATTATAGAAGAATTGAAGAGGAAAGAATTGGTGCTGAAGGTCTATTCATACTTTAGTTCTAACATTCTTTACTCCCTCCTTCCTTTGCCCATCAAAATTAAAAATTTAAGAAATCCACACTTTTATTCATTCTACAATTTCTTTCCCAATGACATCTGTGCATATTTCTTAACCCATTTCTTCAAATACCTCTTCATTACAGATCCCTGAGCCTAGAGTCTATGAGACTCTCAATAGTATAATTCAGAAGATGGCCTCATGATTTTATATGTTAACAGTGACATGCTGTATTCGATGAGCATAATGAAACTTTTCTTCTCATTTTGTGTTGTTGGTCAAAAATAATTACTTTGTAGCACATTTCAGAACTGTAAGACTTACAGGCTTATAGATAAGGTTCTGTGTTGATCGGTTTTTTGCAATGATATTTCATAAAGAATTCTCCTGGCATGTAAATGGTTTTATGAGTTACATTAGTGTTAAGGACTGTCATAAAAAGCTTAATTTTAAATTAACCCCCAAAGATCTCTGATTTATTTTTAGAAACGTGTTTTCACCTTTAAAATCTCAACACATTGCTAAGCTGACAAAATATTTTCAGAAGCACCTTTCCTCATTGTGCCTACTACAGTCATGATGGAGAATGGCATCTGAACTCTTTATACCTACAATGTGGGAGAAATCTACAATTTTTAATGAATTTTAGTCTCCATCCTCTGTGACAGCTGACAAAACTAATTCCTATGGTAACCAAAACAGACAAATTAGCCCTAACTGGAGGCACTCTGTTATTCTACTGCCCTCTAGGAAAGAAGAAATTTCACAGTATTGAGTTGCCAATGTCTATTTTAGGATGATGCCTTTGGAATATTTTTTAACAGAATCTTCTTCTTCCTGTTGTTTTAAATGAATGATGGGCATATTGTTCAGCTTTTTTAATGATCTCTCTTGGATTCCTTGAACTTTCTCTACACCCCAGTGGTTATTCTGTAAACTAAAAATTACTTGTCAGAAAATTTAGGATTTTTATGTTTTATACAAGGTGTTCCAAAAGTATTAGTACAGTTTTAAACTTGAATAACTTAAAGATTTAAAATTTCACTAAGACTTTTGGGACATCCCAGATATCCCCTAGAGGTCTACTGTAAAAGCAAATACCTCTGCCCACATCTTCTATTTGAGAATTCTCCACATCTTTATAAATTTGTCATTGCTCAGAATTAGACTCAAACTCAATAATTCACAAGATAAACACCTATATTCAGGGCCTATTTCAATAACTCCTGCAGCATACTAGTCTTGATTGAACCTACAAGCTGGAAAGATTTTTGACTATAGGCCTAGAAATGAACTGCCTGTTTTTCCTTTCAGGACAAGTCTTGTTAAGTTTACAAGGAAAACCACTGGGTCACCCCACCATAGCATCTCATAAAAGCTGTCTATTTCAACAGAAAAGAGCTTAAATCTCTACCAGTGGAGGAAGTAGCCATATGAACAAAAACTACACATTCCTAAAATATTGGAGTAATTTATCAAACCCTGCCCTTAAATATGGGGAAAAGACAAAGGATAATCTAATCTGTATTATTTTAGGAAGTTCTACATGGCATATTACAAAACATTCTAGTCGTAGAGGTAGAAAATATTTTGTTGAAATATTACTTTTGATATTTCCTAGCTGTGTAACCATGGATAAGATGCTCTAGCCTCTCTGACTCCTATTTTTTTCATCTTGTGATAGAGGTATTAAGGCCTACATTAACTACCTCAAAGGACTGCTATTAGGTCCAAATGAGATAATCTCTATGAAGTAATCTGAGAACTTTAAAATGCTACATAAATGTCATTGAATAAATCCTTCTAATAAAGAATCTTATCAACAGTTCTGCAATTTATAGTTTGAGAGATGCCTAGAATTAGGTCAAGTGACTGACAGACCAGAATCACAGAGCCAATATCTGTGAAAAGTGATCCAGGTTTCCCGACATTAAGACTGAGCCTGTATTCACTAAGCTTTTTTGCCCCTCTAGGTTTTCTGTCCATTATAATTCCTCCAACTCTTTTCATTTATAATTGTTATTAGATTAAATGTATACAGGCAGCTTCAGTAAAAGATACTGATGAAATTCAGAGAACATTAGGGCAGAAATTTTAGGGATTACAAATTGTAAAATTAAATTAAAGGAAAAATTTGAAAGAATAAGTACAGGACAGTACTTTACAAATCAGCCCCCACCAAAAAAAAAAACCAAAAAAACTTCTAAAAATCCTAGTACATGAATTCAGAATATTAAAAAGCAATCTTTTTTAAAAATATTATACTATATTATGGAAATGATTGTTTTATTCCATAAACTAAAAATAAAATTAATTTTTAGAAGCAAGTATGAAAGAAAAGGACCAGAGATTATACTACACACTGAGGAAATTTTGAAGGACTTGGGTTTGAAAACTGATTATTCCAATTAATACAGGTGTTTTTGGGCAAATCATTTAAATCATTTAACCATTCCAGCCCTCAGAGTTGGACTACATGACTGTGAAGGTCCCTTCTATTTCTCAATTGTGTTCATAGATTCTTTTAGGATTCAAAAGCTATGTAACCCTGGACAAGAAACTTAAGGTCTCAGTCTTCATTTCTTCAATTGTAAAATGGGAATAATAAGTGTACCACTCTTAAAGGTAGTTGTGAGGTTTAAAATGAGGTCGATATGTAAAGCACTTCATACAATACCATTCTTATAGCCATACAAGTTCTTTTTCACAGTGGTTCCCTGTTGCCTCTAGGATCAGGTTAGGGACAGGATCAAATGCCATTTTTTCAACTTGGAATTTAAAGCACTTTACATTCTTGTTCTAGCCTACCTTTCTAGGCTTACATATTACTCAATAGGTTCCTTTATACATTCTACATCTCAGTCAAACAGGCCTATTTACTATTCCCATATCTCAACATCTCATCTTCTGCTAGTGTATTTATGTAGACTGCTCCCTTTTTGCATGGAGTTCTTCTTACCACAACCTCAGAATCTGTAGTATCACTCAAGGATTATCCTGTTACATTTTTAATAAGTCTTTCCTATTCTCCCTAATAGCACTCTCTCTTAAAATCACTCCACATGCTTACTTGTATTTCCCTTTAGAGTGTAATCTCCTTGAGGGAAAGGACTTTCTTTTTCTTTTGTGTTAGCACACTTATTGTCTCTCAAAGAGTAAAATATTTTTTGGATTGGATTACATGGGTTTGGATTAGAAACTATGGAGGTAGATGTTCTGTTGTCATGGTGAAGAATTTCCTGTTAAAGGGGAGGAGCCAAGATAGCAGAGTAGAAAGATTCACATATGCTAGCTCCAAACCCACAGCCCATAAATTGCCTGTAAAAGGAACTCCCAACAAATTCTGGACCAGTGGAAGCCACGCATCAACAGAGTGGAGGAGATTTCTGTTCCAGAGATCTCTGAAAAACCAACACCAAAGGTCCGTCGCATCAGACCTAGAGCAGAGCCCAGCCCTGCTTTGGCTGTGCAGCACCGAGAGGAGCAGATCTGAGAAAGCTTCAGGGATGGAATCTCTGGTGGCCATGAAGGTCCCTCCATCCACAGGCACACAGATCAGTGAGAGAGACTTCTGGGCTGGCCAAGAGGGGAGTGGGGTGTCTCCATGACTCAGGTCCCCTCAGGGGAAAGCAGTGGGGAAAGCAGCAGACAGGAGCTCCCAAAGCAGGCAGGGGATCCATTGTTGAAGGTCTCTGCATAAACCCCCTGAGGGAACTGAGCATGGGCAGCAACCCTGCCCTCACCTGAGGACCTGAATTTAATCCCACTGAATAGCAATAACGCCCCTCACTGAAAGCCCTGAGACCGGGAAGCAGTATTTGAATCTCAGACCCCAAGCACTAGTGAAGCAGGGGTGGAGAGGAATCTCAGAAGTTAAGTAACTGGCTGGGAAAATTCCCAGAAAAGGGAAAAAAAAAATAAGACCATAGAAGGTTACTTTCTTGGTGAACAGATATTTCCTCCTTTCCTTTCAGGTGAGGAAGAACAATGCTTACCATCAAGTAAAGACATAGAAGTCAAGGCCTCTGTATCCTAAACATCTGAAATAGATATCCAATGGTCTCAGGCCATGGAAGAGCTCAAAAAGGATTTTGAAAATCAAGTTAGACAGGTGGAGGAAAAACAGGGAAGAGAAATGAGAAAGATGCAAGAAAAGCATAAAAAATGGGTCAATACCTTGCTTAAAGGAGACCCAAAAAAATGCTGAAGAAAATAACACCTTGAAAAATAGGCTAACTCAATTGGCAAAAGAGGTTCAAAAAGCCAATGAGGACAAGAATGCTTTCAAAAGCAGAATTAGCCAAATGGAAAAAGAGGTTCAAAAACTCACTGAAGAAAATAGTTTTCTCAAAATTAGAATGGAACAGATGGAAGCTAATGACTTTCTGAGAAACCAAGAAATCACCAAAAAAAAAAAAAAAAAAACCCAAAGCAATGAAAAAATGGAACATGATGTGAAATATCTCATTGGAAAAACAACTGACCTGGAAAATAGATCCAGGAGAGACAATTTAAAAATTATGGAACTACCTGAAAGCCATGATCAAAAAAAGAGCCTAGACCTCATCCTTAATGAAATTATCAAGGAAAACTGCCCTGAGATTCTAGAACCAGAGGGGAAAACAAGTATTGAAAGAATCCATGTATCACCACCTGAAAGAGATCCAAAAAGAGAAACTGCTAGGAACATTGTGGCCAAATTCCAGAACTCCCAGGTCAAGGAGAAAATCTTGCAAGCAGCTAGAAAGAAATAATTCCAGTATTGTGGAAATAAAATCAGGATGACACAAGATCTAGCAGCTTCTACATTAAGGGATCGAAGGGTGTGGAATAGGATATTCCAGAAGTCAAAGGAACTAGGACTCAAACCAAGAATCACCTACCCAGAAAAACTGAGTATAATACTTCAGGGGAAAATATGGTCTTTCAATGAGAAAGAGGACTTTCAAGCATTCTTGATGAAAAGACCAGAGCTGAAAAGAAAATTTGATTTTCAAACACAAGAATGAGAAGAAGCATGAAAAAGTAAACAGCAAAGAGAAGTCATAAGGGACTTACCAAAGGTGAACTGTTTACATTCCTACATGGAAAGACAATATTTGTAACACTTGAAACTTTTCAGTATCTGGGGAGTTGGTGGGATTACACACACACTCATGCACATAAATGCACACACACACAGACATACACAAATGCATGTACACACAGAGACAGAGAGCACAGAGTGAATTGAATAGGATGGGATCATATCTTAAGATAATTAAGGTAAATGGTGAGAGAAAAATATATTGGGAGGAGAGAGGGTGAATTGGAATGGAGTAAATTATCTCTCATAGAAGAGGCAAGCAGGAGACTTTTAAGTGGAGGGAAAAAGAGGAGAGCTGAGAAAAAACCATGAAGTTTACTCTCATCACATTCGACTAAAGGAAGGAATAAAATGCATACTCATTTTGGTATGAAAACCTATCTTACAATACAGGAAAATGGGGGAGAAGCAGATAAGCAGGGTGGGAAGGATGATGAAAGGGGGGGCAATGGGAGGAGGGAGCAATTTGAAGTCAACACTCAGGGAGGAACAGGATCCAAAGAGAGAATAGAAACAATGGGGGGCAGGATAGGATGGAGGGAAATATAGTTAGTCTTACAGAACATGACTAATAATATCACTATATACTAATATAACATATATGCTCCAAGTGGTATAGTATCAAAATTCAAAAAGGAGAAGTTAAGGGAGTTACAAAAAGAAATAAATGGCAAAACTGTACTACTGGGAGACCTCAAACTTTCCTTCCTTAACTTGATAAATCTAAATTTAAAATAAACAAGAAAGAAGTTACAGAGCTGAATAAAACACTGGATAAAATAGACAGGATAGATCTCTGAAAAAATTGAATGGGGATAGAAAGGAATTTATCTTTTTTCTCAGTGGTACATGGCACATAAACAAAAACTGACCATGTACTAGGTCATAAAAACCTCACAATCCAGTGTAGAAAGGCAAAGATAGCCAATGCATTCTTTCAGATCATAATGCAATAAAAATTATAAGTAATAAAAACCTACAGAGAGACAAAGATGTAATTGGAAACTAAATAATCTAATCATAAAGAATGAGTGGGCTAAACAACGAATCATAGAAACATTCAACAACTTCATTCAAGAGAAGGACAAAAATGAGAAAAGGTAGCAAACTTTATGGGATATTACTAAAGCAATTCTTAGGGAAAGCTTTATTACTTTGAATGGCTACATGAATTAAATAGAGAAAGAGAAGACCAATGAACTGGACATGCAGATGAAAAAGCTAGAAAAAGAACAAATTGAAAATCCCCAAGTAAATACCAAATTAGAAATACTGAAAACTAAAGGAGAGATCAATAAAATTGAAATTAAGAAAACTATTGAACTAACAAATAAAACTAAGAGTTGGTTTTATGAAAAAACCTATAAAATTGATAAACCTATGGTCAACATGATTAAAATAGAAAAAGAAGAAAATGAAATTACCAATATCAAAAGTGAAAAGGGTGAACTAACCTCTAATGAGGAGGAAATTAAAACAATAATTAGAAATTACTTTCCTCAACTGCATTCCTAAAAATTCAACAATCTAAATGAGATGGATCATTATTTTTTAAAAAATTGCCCAGATTGCCAAAGGAGGAAGTTGAATACTTAAATAGCCCCATCTCAGAAGAAGAAATTGAGCAAGCCATCAATAAACTCCCTAGGAAAAAATCTCCAGGGCTGGATGGATTTACAAGTGAATTCTGTCAAACATTTAAAGAATGGTTAATTCCATTATTATATAGACCATTTTGGAAAATTGGGGAAGAAGGAGTTGTCCCAAATTCTTTTATGATGCAAATATGGTTTTGATACCTAAACCAGGAAGAGTCAAAACAGAAAAAAATTATAGAACAATTTCTCTACTGAATATAGGTGTAAAAAGTTTTAAGTAAGATATTAGCAAAAAGAATACAGCAACATATCATGAAAATAATACATTATGATCAGGTAGGATTTATACCAGGAATGCAGGGCTGGTACAATATAAGGAAAATTATTAGTATTATTGATTTTCTCAACAACAAAACTAATAGAAAATGCATGATTATCTCAATAGATGGAGAAAAAGCTTTTGATAAACTACAACACTCTTTCCTATTAAAAACAGTGGTGAGCACAGGAAAAAATGGAACTTTCCATAAAATAATAAGCAGTATCTACCTAAAACCTTCAGCAAACACTATATGCAATGAAAAGCTAGGTGCACTTGCAATAATATTAGTGATGAAGCAACGATGTACATTATCACCGCTATTATTCAATATGTTACTAGAAATGTTAGCCTAGCAATTAGAGAAGATAAAGAAATTGAAAGAATTTGAGTAGGCAAAGAAGGAACTAAGTTATCACTCTTTGCCAATGACATGCTGATATACTTAGAGAATACCAGAGATTCAAGTAAAAAAAAAAAAACTACTTGAAATAATAAACAACTTTGGCAAAGTATCAGGTTACAAAATAAACCCACACAAATCTTTTTGTATTTCTACGTATTACTAACAAAGCCCAACAGCAAGAGATAGAAAGAGAAATCCCATTTAAAGCTAGGGTACCCTCTATTAAATATTTGGGAGTCTATCTGGGAACTATATGAACAAAATTAAAATATATTTCGCACAAATAAAGTCATATCTAAGTAAGTGAAAACATCAGTTGCTGGTGGGTAGACTGAGACAATACAATAAAAATGACAATTCCACCTAAATCAATTTACTTATTCAGTGGCATATCAATCAATTTATCAAATAATTATTTTATAGAACTAGAAAAAATATCAAAATTCACCTGGAAGAACAAAATGTCCAGAATATCAAGGGAACTAATGAAAAGAGATGCTAGGGAAGGTGGCCTAGCTCTACCAGATCTCAAATTGTATTATAAAGCAGCAATCATCAAAACCACTTGGTACTGGTTAAGAAACAGAGGGGTAGACCTGTGAAATGTTTTAGGTACTCAAGACACACTAGTCAATGAATACAGCAATCTTCTTTTGATAAACCCAATGACTCCAGCTTCCAGAACAAGAACTCACTGTTCAAGAAAAATCGATGGGAAAACTGGATAACTATGTGGCATGAACTAGGAATAGACCAATGCCTGACACCGTACATAAGAATAAAGTTCAAATTGGTACATGATCTAGGTATAAAGTTTGATACTATAAACAAATTAGTCGAGCAAGAAATAGTGTATTTATCAGATTTATGGATAAGGGAAAAATTTTTCACTAAACAAGGCATAGAAAGCATTATAAAGTGCAAAGGGGGTAATTTTGATTACATTAAACTCAAAAGTTTTTGCACAAGCAAACCCAATGCAACCAACATTAGGAGGGAAGCAGAAAACTGGGAAAGAATTTTTACAACTAGTGTCTGGGATAAAGGCCTCATTTCTAAAATATATAGAGAACCGAGTCGAACGTACAAGAATACATGTCATTCCTCAGTTGATAAATGGTCAAAGGATATGAATAGGCAGTTTTCAGAGGAAGAAATTAAAGATATCTCTAGTCATATGAAAAAATGCTCTAAACTACTATTGCTTAGAGAGATGCAAATCAAACAATGCTGAGATACTACATCACACCTATCCAATTGGATAACATGACAAAGAGGAAGAGATGTTGGAGAGGATGTGGGAGAGTTGGAACACTAATTCATTGGTGGTGTAGCTGTGAGTTGACCCAAACGTCCTGGACAGTGATTTGTAACTATTCCCAAACAGCTGCAAAAATGTTCATACCCTCTGACCCAACAACACTGCTTCTAGCACTATATCCCCAAGAGATCATAAAAATGGGAAAGGGTCCCACACGTACAAAAATACTTATAGCAGCACTCTTTGTGGTGGCCAAAATCTTGAAATCAATGGGATGCCCATCAGTTGGGGAATGCCTGTATAAATTGTGGTATATGAATATAATGGAATACTTTTTTGCTATAAGAAATGATGAACAGGAACACTTCAGGGAGTCCTGGAAACACTTGTATGAATTGATGCTGAGTGAAAGGAGCAGAACAAGGAGAACTCTGTACAAAGTAACAACCACAGTGTGCAAGGATTTTTTCTGGTAGACTTAGAACTTCATTGCAGTGCAAGGACTTCAAAAATTCCCAATGGTCTTTTAAGGTAAAATGTCTTCCACATCCAGATAAAGCAGGACAGAATTCAATCACAGAATGTAGTAGATCATTTTCTTTTGTATTATGTTTTGGTTTGTTTTATGATTTCTCCCATTCATTTTAATCCTTCTATGCAACATTACTAAGGTGAAAATTTATTTAATAGGAATGTATGTGTAGAACCTATATAAAATCATATGCTGTCTTGAGGAGGGGGGGCGAAATAGAGAGGAAGGAGGAGGAGGGGGGAAAAAGTCTAAATTATATGGAAGTGATTGTATAATATTGAAAATAAATAAAGAACTTTGGATTTGACTGTGCAACATGGGAGACACTGGCACAGGACCACCCAGGATGGTGTGCCCACATCAGAAATGATTCCGTGCTCTTTGAGCAAAGCAAACTTGAGACAGGGCAAAGTAAACCTAGGATTCATGAATTTGGGACACTGAAATTTCATTTTATCATAGTGTTGTCATTTTGGTCTTCTTCAAAGATGAAGGACAACAACCAAACTTGTATGTAAAGGTCAGACAGTGGGAAGTCTGTCTGTTGGTCTTTATTTCTCTTCTTATATTTGTCTCTATTGGTGAATGATATATATATATATATATATATATATATATATATATGCTTGATTAAAGAAGATTATTAACCCCTCAAAATTTGCTTTTCCTTTTAGAAAAGAATTTTGTGACAGTAGGCCCTATTATGTATGTCAACTTGCTTGTTTTTACATCAGTCCCTCAAAATCTTTTAAAACTATGTCTGACCAGTGCAAATTATTGTGCACATTTGTGATCAGGTCAAATCTTACCAATGCCAGCTAGAGTGCCATTGCAATTTCCTTACAAAATAGATCAAATTCTTAGACAATAGGATACAGATGTGGAGATTCCATTATTATTAATACTGAGAAAGGATCACTATAGAAATGATGCCAGAATTTCCATTTCAAGGCTCCAAAATTTCCTGTATTTATCTACAAATATGCTTCGGGTCATCTGATTTATTTGGATGTCTGTCAAAACTCTCTGTATACACATTTTCTTCCTGAACCCCTATTTGTTGTTTTGTAAAAATTATAAAGTTTGAGAACATCCTTTCTCAGAGCATCATAAATTTAGAGCTGGAAGGGACTTTATAATCCATCTAGCTCAATTCTCTCAGTTTACAAATAAGGAAACAGACCCAGAAAAGTTTAAGTGATATATCCAAGGTCACCCAGGTAATAAGAGAAAGTTAGGAACAGAACTTAAGTTCTCTGAGTCCAAAGTGTTAGATTCACTCTATCATACTACCCTCTCCTTTAAACTTTTGCAAGTAAGATTGTCCAACACACTTATTTTCTCTGGTTGCCTGATCAGGAGTGAAAATTCTGAGTAATCTGAAAATTTGGGGCATTTTTGTTGTTTTACTGCTGAATATTTTAACAGCAAAAATGTATATAGAGCTTCAAGGTTTACGAAGCACTTTACAAATATAATACCATATTTCCATTCTGCTGAATACTTTTTGTCTACTTCTGCTCTACCTACCTTTGTGTCAACATCAGCTACTTTCTTGGTATGGTGTTATCATTTGGAGAATCTGGTAAGACTTTACTTAAGCTGTGTAAAAATTGTTAATGCACAAACTGAAATTAGGTCCTCAGAGGGCTTACCTACTAAGCACATTGCCTAACAAATAGGAGGGGGTTAATAAATGCTTGCTGGATGACCCTCATCAGAAGCACTCTGAGGGAATACTCGGCCTCTGAGAATCCCTAATTTCTAAAAAACAAAAAAGTAATCAGTTCAGACTCCATCCCTTATATGATGCTTTTCCTGATTGTACCCCAGCTACTAGTGCCCTTACTGACAAAAATTTCCTTCTCCAGTGAATCTTTTTGTCAGGCAATCCATTTTGTGACTCTATTTTCCCCCAATGACATGTTAAAATAGTTTTCTAAATTTTTTTAGTGTTGATTTCCAAATTTATCCCTCCTCCATCCCTCCCCTCTCACTCGTTGAGATGACAAGCAATTAGTTATTGATTATACACGTGCAATCATGTAAAACATATCCATATTAATCATTTCATACAAGAAAACAGGGAGATAGTTCTTGATTTAGGCTCAACAACTGGGAAATAAGAAATACAGGTAATGGGATATAGAAATCTCTCTTGCCCTACAGGAAAAGAGAGAAGATGGGGATAAAGGAAGGGAGGGGTGTGATAGAAGGGAGGACAGATGGGTGGAAGAGTGCCTTGGGGTGGGGGGAGGCGAAAGAAGGGGAAAAAATTTGGAACTCAAAATCTTGTGGAAATGAATGTTGAAAGCTAAAAATAAATTAATAAAGTTTAAAAAATTAAAAACTAAAGCTGAAAAATCATGATCTTTAATCTAATATCCATAATTATCTTCATTCTAAAGAAGTATGTTTTAGGTTTCTAAATATATTGAAATAATGGAAGTTATACTATAGCAAAATGCTGGTTTAGTGAATATGCCAATTTGCACACACACATATACATACATGTATGTTTATGTCTATAAATGTCTCTTTATACATATATATATTTAGTATTTTATATTCCCCAGTTACATGTAAAACAATTTTAACTTTCCTTTTTAAAGCTTTGAGTTCCAAATTCTCTTCCTTCCCCATCCCCTCTCATTGAGAAGGCAAGCAATTTGATATAGGTTATACCTGTGTATAACATGCAAAATATTTCTGTATTAGCCATGTTGCGAAAGAAAACATAGACCAAAAAAAAAACTCTCATGAAAAATTAAAAAAAAAATTTTTAAGTACTCTTCAATCTGTATTCAGACACCATCATTTCTCTCTCTGGTAATGGATAGCATTTTTCCTTGTAAGTCCTTCAGAGTTCTCTTGGATTTTATTTTTACTAAGAATAATTGTCATTCACAGCTGATTATTTTATAACATCATTGTTACTTTGTACACAGTAGATTTTACTCTTCATCAACTCATGTAAATCTTTCCACGTTTTTCTGAAAACATCCTATTCATTATTTCTTATTACACAACAATATTCCACCATAATCACATACCATAACTTTTTCAGTCATTCTCCCATTGATGGGCATCCCCACAATTTATAATTCTTTGCCACCAGAAAAGAGCTGCTGTAAATACTTTGTACATATAGATCCTTTTCATTTTTGCATTTTTGTCTCATTTGGGATATAAACCTAGTAGTGTTATTGCTATGTCCAATGGTATGCATGGTTTTATAGCTCTTTGGACAGAGTTCCAAATTGCTCTACAAAAAGGTTATATCCATTCACAGCTCCAACAACAGTGCATTAATGTCTCATTTTTTCCCACATTGCTTCCAACCTTGCTCTTTTTCCTTTTCTATCCTATTAGCCAACCCAATAGGTATGTGGTAGTACCTCAGAATTGTTTAGAATTGCATTTCTCCAATCAATAATAAGTTAGATCATATGTAGCATGACTATAGATTTGATTATTCCATCTAAAAATTGTTCATATCTTTTTATTATTTATCAATTCTGGAATGGCTCTTACCTTTTTTTATGAATTTGGCTCATTTCTCTCTATGTTTGAGAAATGAAGACTTTATCAGAGAAACTTGCTTCAAGAAAAGTTTTATTCACAGTTATTATTGATAATTATTCTTTCCCTCCATCCTATTCCCACCCCAGTCTATTTATTATATTCTGTCTCTCCATTTGCCCTGTCTCTGATTAAAAGTGTTTTGCTTATGACTAATCTCTCCCCCAATCTGCCCTCCTTTCTACCACTCCCTCTCTTTTCTTATACCCTTCCCTGTAGAGTAAGATATATTTCTATACCTAAATGTGTTCGCTATTCACTATTTGAGTAAATTTTGATGACAGTAAGTTCACTTCTCACCTCCCCTCTCTTTCCTTCCATTGCAAATGCTTTTTCTTCTCTCTTTTATGCTTTTATGTGAAGTTGTTTAGCCCATTCTACCTCTCCCTTTACCTTTGTTCCAGTACATTTCTCTCTCACACTTTAATTTTAGATTTTTAGATATTATCCCTTCTTTTTCAACTCACACTTATGCTCTCTCTCTGTCTGTCTGTCTGTCTCTCTCTCTGTCTCTGTCTCTTTCTTATATATATATACACACACACACACACATATATATATATATGTGTGTGTGTGTGTGTGTGTCTGTGTGTGTGTTTATGTGTATACTTCTAACTGCCCTAAAAATGAGAATGTTAAGAGTCACAAGTTGTTATCAAGAATTCTTGAAAGTCCTCTATTTCACTGAATGTATATTTTTATCCCTTATTGGATTATTCTGCTTTGTTTGGTAGGTGATATTTGTTAGCAATCCTAATTCCTTTGCCTTCTGTAATATCATATTCTAAACCACTCCAATCCTTTAACTTAGAAGCTGCTTAAACTTGCATTATCCTAACTGTTCCTCCACAATATTTGAGTTGTTTCTTTCTGAATGCTTGCAATATTTTCTCCTTGACCTGGGAGCTCTGGCATTTTAAGATAATATTCCTTGGAGTTTTTATTTTGGCATCTCTTTTGGAAGATGATTGGCGGATTCTTTCAATTTCTATTTTACCATCTGGTTCCAAAATATCAGGACAGTGTTCCTTGATAATTTCTTAAGAGATGATGCCTAGGCTCTTTTTTTGATCATGCATTTCAGGCAGTTCAATAATTTTTTAAATTATCTCTCCTGGATAAGTTTTAAAGATCAGTTATATTTCCAATGGTATATTTCACACTGTCTTTCTTTTTTTTTCATTTTTTATTTTTTTTTATTTCTCATAGAATCATTATATTCCATTTGCTCAGTTCTAATTTTTAAGGAATTATTTTCTTCATTGAAATTTTGTGCCTCTTTTTCCATTTGACCAATTCTGCTTTTCAAGGTATTCTCCTCCTCATTGACATTTTGGACCTCTTTTACCATTTTGAATAGTCTGTTTTTAAGGTGTGATTTTCTTTACTATTTTTTTGTGTCCTTTACCTCCTATTGACTCTTTTTCCCTATAATTTTCTTTCATACTCTCATTTATGTTCCCATTTTTTCCTGTACCTCTCTTATTTTATTTTCAAACCCTTTTTGATCTCTTCCGTAATCTGAGACTAATTCATATTTTCCCTGGAGGCTTTGGATGTAGGAGCTTCAATTTTGCTGCCATCTTCTGAGCGTGTGTTTTGATCTTCCTTGTTACCATAGTAACTTTTCATGATCAAATTTTTTTTCTTCTGTTGTTTGTTCATTTCTCCAGCAGAAATCTTGTCTTTTAATGATCTGTTAAAGTGGTTGCTTCCCAGGCAGAGGACATAATGTTCCAAGCCTCAAGGTTTTTGTGCAGCTGTTTCCAGAGATATTTCCAGGGACCTGTAAGTTCTTCCAAGGTGATATAATCTAATGAGAGGTGTTTACTACTCTTCTGGTCTGTGCTCTGGTATGTGAGTGACAACAAGCACTCTTTTCCGTCCTGGAACTGTGATGAGTGTTCCTTCTCCACTGCAGCCTACAAACTCTAGTATGCTAGTCTTCCTTCTATCCCTGAGACTGCCACCCTGGACTGTGACCCAGATCTGGGCAAAGCAACAGAGTCCTGCCTCAGTGCTGCCAAAGAGACTCTTGTCATCTCCTGCTGAGCACCAGTTTGACCCCCTTATCATATGTAGTCTGAGAGTTCTGGAAGCAGCTGCTGCTGCTGCCTATTCAGTGATTCCCAAGCCTGCTCTTAGTTTGCTGTGACCAGTTGATATGGCCTGTGCTGAAATGTGCTCCTTTCTCACCTATGTGTGACAGACCTTATCTGTGGACCCTCTAAGTTATCTTTGGCTGGAACAATATTTCGCTCTGTCCTTTTGTGGATTCTGATGCTCCAGGAACTGTTTTATGGCATTATTTAAAGGTATTCAAATGGGTTTGGAGAAGTGTTCAGGAAAGTTGGTACATTCTCTCTACAATATTGGCTCTGAAACCCACATTAAAATTTCAATACCAAAAGCAAGCTGTTTCATAACTGAAGGATATGAGATTCCAATCTAAATTATAATTTACCATATAGCAGAACAGTAACAGAGATGTAATGGATATAATTAATGCTAATTCCCTACCTTAACACTAAAAAATTGTTGATTATCTGTGATTTCTATACTTTCCTTTTCATTGTCTCACATCTAAGGGGAAAAAAAATCATAGTGTCCCTTGATAATTCCCTAAGGGCAATTAAAGGGAATATAGGCCATTCTCAAATTTTCTTCTTAGAATCACTACTCTCCTTCAAAACACAGCTCAAGCTCCGCTGTCCTGGTGAAAACCACATATCTTTAAGTTACTTGAAGAAATTGAAGATGTTTAGCCAGAAGAAAAGAGAACAATGATGGCTGTCTTCAGGATATGAAAAACTGTCATGTTCAAAAGAGATTAGACTTACTCTCCTAAGCTTCAGACAACAGAGCAAGGCAAAATAGACAGATGTTGCAAAGATATAACAATTATTCTGCTTATATGTGTTTAAAGACAACTAGGTAACTAATATGTATATCCTTGAAGCTTACATGTGGGTATTCCTTTTTTTTTGGAGGCGATTGGGGTTAAGTGACTTGCCCAGGATCACATGGCTTGTAACTATCTGAGGCTGAATTTCAACTCAGGTACTCCTGACTCTAGAGTTGGTGTTCTATCCACTGTGCCACTTAGCTGGCCCTTGTGTGAGCATTCTTATCTCCAATTTGGAAAGAGGAAAATGATGCACAGAGAAGTGATACACCCATAGTCATGATTACTGTCAGAAGCAACATTTTGCTGTTGCTGTTGGTGTTTTGAGAGGGGAGGCGAGGCAATTGGAGTTGTGACTTGTCCAAGATCATACATTTAGAAAAGTAAAGTATCTGAGACTGGATTTAAACTTGGGTCCTCTTGACTCCAGGGCTGGTACATTTAAGCACAATTAGCATTTAAATCAAAGGCTTCTTGAAGCCATGTCTATGTTGTTGTTTAGTCATTTTCAATCATGTCCATCTCATTGTGACCCTATTTGGGATTTTCCTGACAAAGATACTGGAGTGGTTCACCATTTCCTTCTCCAGCTCATTTTACAAATGAGAAAAATGAAGTAAACAGGACTAAGTGACTTACCCAGGATCACAAGGCTACTAAGTACCTGAGGCTGGATTGGAATTTATAAATATGAGTCTTCTTGACTACAAGTCTAGCCACGGCACTACCTAGCTGTCCATTTGTACTGTGCTATGAAATGGATTACTTTTAAAGGTAGAAATACATTCCCCTTCAGTTTAAGATTTCAAATAAAAGCTCAATGAATATTCTCAGTGATGCTGTAGAAGGCATTATAAGTCCATTACAGTTTGAACTGTATGGCTTTTCTTGAAAATTTCAGTTCTGAAATTCAGTGATACAATTGCTTTTATTCTTTCTGGGTTTTTTTTTCTTATCAGCCCTGTATCATCTTTTATTCATTCTACTTTTCTCTAAATGGAATGGATATGTTTTAAAGTACAGACCAAGTGCCTGCATAAACATATTTAATGCCTACTTGTTGACACTAAGACAAAATACAAAATCCTCAAGGTGGATTTCTAAGAATTGTTGGGGATACTTGAAAGTGTCTTACAGAAATTAGGTCTAGATCAGCAATTTGTATCGTACATAACAATAAATTTAAAATGGCTACATAACCTAAATACTAAAGATTATGTCATAAAAACTAGATGTAGATCATATGCCACAGTTATGGTGAGAAGGTGAAGTTTTCCTTACAATACAGAGATAACAGAAAATAAATTTACTTAATTTTCACTTGAATTATTAAGAGACTGATATGCAAGATGCTGTATAGACACCTAACAATTATATAGTACAATAGTCATTCCTTGATAAATAAGTGATTGAGAGATATGAGCAGTTCTCAGAGAAACAATGTAATCACTAACATAGTAAATTATTAACAACCATATGAAGGAATTATCCAAATCACTAATAAGAGGAATGCAAATTAGAAGTTCTCTAAGGTTTTACCTCAAACCCAGTCAATTGAGAAAGATGACAAAAAATTGGAATAATCAATGATGTAGAGATTATAGAAAAAAGACACCATAAAGCACTATTGTTGGGGCTATGATTTTCCATCCACAGGAAAAATCTGGAATGCATAAAGTAACTAAAATGTTCAAATCCTTGGATAGAGATATTTGACTCCTAGTCATGTACCCCAAAGAGTTCAATAACAAAAAGGTCTCTTTTATGCTCAAATGTTTATAGCAGTAATTTTTTGTGGTGGCAGAGAACTAGAAACAAAGTAGATTCCCATCAATTTAAGAATATATGAACAAACTGGCATAAAAATGTAATGAGAAAGTATTCTTCTGTAAGAAATTATGAATATAATAAGTGTGGTAAAGCACAGGGTGATATATGAACAGAGACAAAGTGAAATAGAAACAAGACAGCATCATGCAAAAAGAAGCAAAATATGGCCACTTCCTGGCCATTTACAATCCTTGCCACCAGCATCCTTCCTATGGCCATCCTCCACATTCCCCTCCCAACATTACCTCAATTTTGACACTGCAAAGTAATCATTTTCTTTATCTTGCTCAGAAGATTTCCTAATCAGAAATTGACTATTTTCAAATGACAATTCAATACATACCCTTTACCCTAAATTTCTATTGACCCTTTATACATTCTGTTTCCTCCAATATAAGTTACATTCCTTGAGGGTAGCACCCATTTTGTTTTCCACTTAGCAGTGTCTGCTATCTTGTGAGCATTAAATAAATGCTGTGTCATTCTCTTATTCATCCAGTGAATAGGACAATAAAACATTTCACACTGAACACTATAATACTCCAACTTGATCAAAAGAAATATTGGAAGGCATTTCCCATACTTCTTTGAAAAGGTTGAGAATGTGGGTGGAATAATACATATAGTAAGCAACATGCTCTTTAGGTCACAGTAACAAAACAGATGGTAAGACTTTCATTAATGTCATCTCCACTGATAATATTATATCACTTTCAAACTTTTTCAGTATGTGTATATTCATTTTGTTAAACATTTTTATTTCTATTATTTTTCTTCCTTAGAAAGGATGGCTCTCTGGAAAAGGGGGGAGGTTGTGATACACTGGAAAGTATAAGATGATGTAAAACAAAGGTCTCAATACAAATTTATTTTAATTACTTTATCTAATAGTGGATATTTACTTATTAGTGCACATGCTGTATCCCCCCATCCAAAGATAATGTCATCTTCTTAAAGGTAGGAACCATATAATTTTTGTCTCAATACCTAGATCAATGTCGTGCACATAGTAAGCATTTAATCAACGCTTATTGAATGAAACTTAATTGAAATTATATGTAGACATTATTAGACCATTGCTTCTAGCATATCACCAAGAAATGTGGAAGTTATGAAGCGTAATGTTCTGAATAGTGAAAGTAAATGAAGATATTTATAAATATAAAATATTTCCAGTATATTAGCATTGGACCTTCATATGAATCAATCTAAGAACTAAACATAATTTTTTTCAGTATGAGAAAAGTCAAACCTTAGGTCAGTTCAACTTTTTTAAACTAGTTCTCAAGTCAAATTGACTTTTGTTGAAAATATCTAGTAGAAAACTGGAAATTATGAAAGTCATAATGTCAAAGATTTGAGGTCCAAGTTTTTATTCTTGAAAAATCACAAGGCACTTTTGGAAGTAATGACTTGGAAAATAACCAGTCAGTCTATGTTGGTAATAATATAATAACATAACATAATAGTTATCATGGATTCAGTAATAAAACCGTACCACCATTGGTTTGGCTTCTTAAAAATATTATTTTGTTATTAAAACTGTCATAATTCCCATGACACAGCATGTTCAACTTTTCTGCTAATATCTTCTTGGGAATATTATACCTTCTACAATTTCACCCAGACAGTGCTTAGCAGAAAAATTAATGAATGAATTAAAAAGTACTTATTAAACATTTACTTTTTATTTTTGCTTATTAGACTTATTTACTTATTATAGCTATTTATTTTAAGGTTACCATCTTTGTGCAAAGTGCTGTTTTAAGGACTAGGAATGCAAATAGAAAAAAAAAATCCATGCTCTCACATTCTAATGAAGGAAACAACAGATATGAAAGCTTCATGTCAGATGGAAAGATCCTATGAGCCTTAGGATGTAGAACCCAATCATGTGGTAAGCCTTCTTTAATGTCATTTACATTAATAAATTAGATCAGTTTGGGATATTGAGCCACTTAACAGTGTCAAGGACTTTAGTACCAACTTCCATCTTCTAATCTTTAGTAGCTTTTACTATAGCAAGTACAGGAGTTGTATCTTCACAGATATTGCCTCCCAGAATGATGTTTGAGGGTTCTGGGTTGGAAACTTAGCTATTTCCAAGCATCTCAGATGCAAAGTTCAAGACTATGTTCCTCATGGTCAGTGGAAGAATTTTAATTCAGAAGTTGTATATTCTGAGCTGCAAAAAAAAGTATATACTATAAATGACAATTGTCAGTAGAACTGATGCTAGAAGGGATATTTTGAAAGTAATTCATTCCCCCATCTGCATTAGTAAATCTTGGAATCTTAAATTGGTGCCTGATAGAAGCTTGTGGTAGACTGAGCCTCGCTTAGCAAAATTGAGAAAATTTTGTTCAAAACAGTCAGACACAGGTATTTTAAAAGGCTATTAAGGAATTTTTTTTACCATAAAAACTGCAAATTTATCATATGATGCATATACCATTATATCTGATAAGATAATACTGTGCATTCTTCTCTTCAACTTTCTTTTTTCTGGCACTTGCATTAGGAAAAGTAGCTCTGTTTCTTTCTTTGAGAGACTTTCCTTAATCTAGGAAGCTAGGTGAATTTCCTCAGGGTATATCTAGCAGGGACCAGTGTAAGTGCTAATTTTTAAAGTAATTCCATGTAAGGGTATCTTACCTTTGCATTTTTGCAACTGGTGCTTAGTTCTGTTATAATTTGTTCTATTGTGCACAGGTTGAGGTTTAGATACCTAGAGGATATATAGTACAAATGTCCATTACATACATAGTTGAGTTACCATTTTTTTCTGGTCTAATCAGTTTTTAAGACATTATTATACCTAACATTAATATAGTGCTTACTTTGTATCAGGTACAGTGCTAAGTCCTTCACAAATATCTCATTTGATCCTCACAATAATTGTGTAAGTGATATTATTATCCCCATTTTATAGTTGAGAAAACTGAGGCAAACAGAGGTTAAATGATTTACCCAAGGCCACACAGTGTCTGAGGTTATATTTGAACTCAGGTCTTCCTGACTTGAGCACCAGTACTTTTTCTACTACATTCCCATCTTGTTCAATAAATACCAGGGCCTCTCTATTACCTTGACGATCAAGCACAAACTCTTATATTTTAATTTAAAATACTTCACAAAACAGCAGGGATAAAAGGAGGTTGCAGTGAGAATGAATAGGTTGAGAAAAAGTGAAGGTGAGAGAGATCAAGAGGTTACAATACAGAGAGATGAATTTTAAAGCTCAAGATCATATTATAGGTAAAGGTTAAATCAAAGCTTTGATCACTGATGATAGGAGTAATATTTTCTGGGATACATATAAGCTGACATAACTTTTCCTGAAGTTCTAACTCATACAGGTTAGGCTAATTCTTTTCTTTAAGAGGTATAGAGGATTTCCTTGAGAAATGACTCAGAGAACTGGCTTCTATTGAAATGGTTTCTTGTTCTTCTGAGTTCCATGAGAAGTTCCAGAGCTCTCTGGACACCAGGGAGTTAGGTTTAGATGAATTAACATAATGTCCTCCCTGGATATCCTTACTGAAATTCTTTACTGTGGCTAAGGAAACAATTTTAATGACCTAGAAGTAGCTTGTTTTTTAGCATGTGTTTTGATATAACTGAATATGAGGACAGAATTAGTGATGGGAAAAAAGTAGGTATATATATATAAATTAAGAAGTTGAACTAGTTGACTTCTAAGGTCCCTTTTAGACTGAGATTTATGATTATAAGACTAGGAGATATCACAGTACAGTGCAGGGGGAAGGGGTTGGGGAAGGAACTGGATCTGAATGAAACAGTACCTGGATTCAAATCCTATTAATTGTAGGACCTTGGAGAAGTAATTTAACCTGATTGCCCTCAATTTTCTCATCTGTAAAAAGAAAGAGTTGGATTTGATGGCCTCTCCAATTCCTAGATAACATGGTGAATACAGTAATGGATTCTGAGGCTTAAGTCAGGAAAAATTGAGTTCAGTTCCTATCTTGCTTAGTGACTGTTGGACCCCAGGCAAATAGCTTAACCTCAGTCTGTCTGCTTTCTCATTTAAAAAATTATGATAGTAATAGTACCTATCTCTCAGGGTTGTTATGAAGATAAAATGAAATAATATTTGTAAAGTGTTTTACAACCATTAAAGTGCTATATAAATACTAATTATCATTATTGTTAACTCCTAACCCTGTATCCAAAATCCTGTGGTAAAGGGAGAAAGAAAGAGGGCAGTGAGGGCAAAGTAAGCCAATTAGTTTTAAAATCATTATATCTGTTTACATTTCAGTCAAACATGCCTTTACATATTTTAACTGTCAACATCATTAATTTTCAAGGACTTGGAAAAACTGAACACTCTAAGAACATCATTTTATAATTGGAGAGCATTGCCCTGTGAATTGCTGAGTTTCGCAACTTTGGTGGTCAAATTATAGTGGCTTTTTATAAGAGAAAGAAGAAATATGTTCTTTTAGGACATCATTTAAAACCAACGGTTGTTCTTCAAGTACCATGACTGCTTCACTACAAAAACTCTTCTGAAACACTGTCCTCTGAAATTTAATACTGAGCATGATAATTTGAGCTGCCAGAAACAGAGTGACTGATGTGAACTTCTCGCTGTTTAGATGCTGTTAATGATAGAGATGAAATAGATGCTGATGGCAATAGCTGAGGTACTCAGGGAACAAGTTGGCAAGATGGCAGAAAAGTCATAGGGCTTTAAGACATTCTTCTCCTCATTAAGTTTTTAGACTTCTTTTGCCATTCTAGTTAGTCTATTTTCTTCAGTATTTTGGGAGGTCTCCTTTACCAAGTTGTTGACTCAATTTTCATGATTTCATTGCATCACTCCTATTTCTCTTCCAATTTTTCCTCTACTTCTCTTACTTGATTTTCAAACTTCCTTTTGAGCTCTTTCATGGCCTAAGACCAATTCGTATTCTTCTTGGAGGCTTTGGGTGCAGGAGCTCTGACTTTGTTGTCTCTGGTTGTATATTTTGATCTTTATCATCAAAGTAAGAGTCTATATTCTGAGTTCTTTTACAATGTTTACTCATTTTCCCAGACAAATGCTTGACTTCCTAATTCTTTGTCAGCGTAGGAATCTGCTTCCAATTGGAGTGGGAGCAGGGGTGGGTGTATTGTCCCAGGCATCAGGGATTTTGCATTAGACACTCAATTCCCCACCACCTGTGGGCCCAGAGCTCAGGAAGCAGCACCTGCCCCTGCTGCTACTGCTGAGGCAGCCAATCACCACTGACACCAACAACACCACCCTGAGACTGAGGCCAGACCTGGTCAGAATGTGCGCTCCTCCTTCACCCAGGTCCCGCAGAGTTTTCCCACCAACTTTTGTAGTGTTTGTGTGTTGAGAATTCTGGAAACTGCCACAGCTGCCAATTCAGTCCCTTTAGGCCTGCCTTAGCCCATCTGTGCCAACGCAGCCCATGCCGAATTGCTCTGTGCTCAAAGTCCAGTGTGATAGACCCTTCCTGTTGACTTTCCAGGTTGTCTTGAGCTGGGGATTTGTTTCATTCTGTCATTTTGTGAGTTCTGTAGTTCTGGAATTTGTTTAGAATCATTTTTTCAGGTATTTGGAGGGCTTTGGAGGAGAGCTCAGGGAAAGCTTTTTTGTGCCTTAAGAAATGATCCTAAAAGATTCAGCATCTGCAATATAAAGCTTAAAGTTTATTCATAAATCAAATAGATCTATTTGTTGATACAAAACTTTATGAAATGAACACATTTCTAAAAACAGACTGTTGTGACCAAAACCTTAATTCCAAATCATCATCGTACTAAAAATAGTGAGTCACACACAGAGCTTATACCAAGAAAAACTGTAACCACTACCAATAAACATCTATTAGACACTACTTTCAAAGGGCTTAGCTAGGATTTAGGGACGTTTGAAAGATTAATTAAAACACAACATCTGCGCTTCTGGAGCTAACAGTATAAAATAGGAATATATCACACATACAAATAATGATAATGCAAACTAATATATGTTAAGTACATAAGAGAGGCAAGCCAAATGTTAAGTACTTGTCACTGTCATGGTCATCCAGCCTTTTGTTGTTGTTCCTCATTTCAAAGGATATAGGTAGAGGTCCTCTTATTAAATAGTAGAGGTTTTGTCTGTTTGTTTATTTTTTAATATGTTTTCCAAGGTGCCAAGTCAATATTTAAGCTAATTATTTCTCACAAATATATGAGAAGGTTAAGGGTAACGGACCATGCATTTTAACAGTGACATTCTTGAAACAACATTCTTGCTTTGGTCAAGCTCATTACTGATTCAAGAAGTGGGAAATATAGGCTGGCAGAAGGAGAGAGAAATGATGTCAGGACAGTCCAACTTTTGGGGAAAAGTTGTTCAGTCATTTCAGTTGTGGCTGATTCTTTGTAACCCCATGGAGAAAGGACCATGGGGATTTTCTTGGCAAAGATAATGGAGTGGTTTGCCATTTCCTTCTAGAGGTCATTTTACAGATGAAGAACCTGAGGCAAACCAGTGAAATGACTTGCCCAGGGTCAAACAGCTAGCAAGTGTCTGAGGCCAGATTTGAACTCAAGAAGATGAGTCTTACTGACTCCAGAGCTGGGATTCTAAAGAGCTACAGATTGCTCATGAAAATATCACACGTGACTTGAGAACAAACATTGTAATGACCTACATGTAAGCTTGGTTTCACATGTTTGGGAATCAGGTGTATTGTTCTACATGTTTGGGAATCAGGTGTTTTGTTCTCACTGGTTCCCTCTTTCTTGGAGGCAGTTTGTCACTAATGCGTTTTCATTTATGCTATCCATTCACAGATATAAGCAAAAGATGTCTCATAGTTGGAATGTGTTCCCCTTCAACCTAAGATTTAAAAGAAAATTTTTGTCTAAAATACATTTCTGTAAAATGGTTATATCAACACTTGGCAGATCTCACGTTTCTGAAACAAATAATATAAATGTACTTTAAAATAATATGATTTTTGTTAAATTACTATCAGTAAAATACATTTCACAATGTTCCAGAAGAATCAAAGCACTGGCAATGTATGATGAATATTTTATATTTACACAATATGTTTTCAATTTGTAAGATACTTTCTCAGTCTAACATGACTTCTTGTTTTTAAGTGTTCAATCAAATCACAAGATGAATTATAATTAGATCCATTTATTTAGCATATGGATTTGGAGTCAGAAGATCTAGTTTGAATCCTATCTTTGCTATTCACTACTTGTGCGACCTTGAGCAAAGCACTTAATCTGTTTATCCTAAAGATTCCTTCTCAGCAAAATTTTTGAGTTGGACAAAATGGTCTCTAAGGTTCCTTCTAGCTCTAAATCCTCTGAAAGTATCTTAATGATTTTCTAAGTGATTCAGTAGTAAATCTATGTTTATGAATCAGTGACCTAATCTATTTCTTAAACTACTTTCATTTTTCTATAAAATATTGTCTTCTTTCCCTGAGATTCTTATCTCATACTAGAAATATGATACAAATTAATTGAACAAATTTATTAAGTCCCTGCTATGTGCAAGACATTTGAGTTATATAGAAATAAATCTTTTAAAAAATATTTCCACTTATATAAGATATTTCTTTATTATTATATAGATTTCTGCAATTTTAATTTTAGATTTAATCCATTCCATTAGTTCATATTTATTGCCAGATAGATGGATAGTCATTCAGTTTTAAATTAAAAGTCGTTGATCAGAAAAGGAAAATTGGCCATGTAAACAGAATAAAAGACAATAGACATTTTGGCACACTATTAAATATTAGGTATTAAGAGAAGCAGAGGAATTCTTCCCTCCTGTTGAGTGGGTGAAGGGCAGACAATGTGCAAGAATGGGAAGGGGACTAAATTTGGAATCAGAAGATCTAGACTTGAATTCTTGCCCTGTGGCTTTTAATCTATATGACTGTGAATTTATTTGCTTGAAAATTATTGAGTTGCATGAAATTAGAATTATAAAATGCTACAATCCAAAAATGATTAATGTAATGACATGAAAATCATACAGTATGAGAAGGTAAGTAGGGACTGTAATATGCAATATGCAACATCAGTGAAATCCCTGATCCAACTAAGAATCTAATGCAAGTGTCAATGTATTACTCAGACCAATTCAGGGTATATGAAGACAGTGTTCAAATAAAACACAGATGTTTATTGTTTTTTGAATTTTTAAGTCAAATGCAGGAAAATCGGCAGTGTTTACCAAATGTTTGTTCAGTGGAATTCAATAAATCAATGAATCAATCAATAAATATTTAGTAAGCATCTATTACATTCCAGACATTGTCCTAAACAATGGAGATACAAAAAGAAACAAAAGATAGTCTCTACCCTAAAGGAATTCACAATCTAATGAACTGAATTGAATTAGTGTTTTTATAGCTTAAAAAAAATTGCCTTTATATGTATTTAAACAGGACAAAAAATTAGGTGAGAAAAACATTAATAAATGACTTCTAGTTAAGATGGTGTTCTGAAAGGTCATAAAGGAGACAATTTCCTCCATTTATATTCTAGAAATAATTTAACAAGATATCAGATGAAATAATGATCAAGGAATCTAAACAAAAAAAACATCACTATGGCTTTCATCCAGCTCTGGACTACAGAGAAAGATAGCCAGAAGCCATGGGCATTGAAAGAGAGATCTCTCCAAGGAAGTCAGAATAAGTTCAGACGTATAGGCCAGAATGTCACAGCAGCTACCTGACTTAGATGATCATAGCAGGAAAAGACTATTTAGCAAGAATATATTATTGATTCATTTTGGCAGTTTCCCTATGGCAATGTTGGCTGACCAGTATGTTGGCCAACAGTCAGAAGCCTAAGGAAGGAGCATTTGACTCTTCCTGTGTGTCTTTGCTTTCTTTGGTTTTACTTGGGGCCACAAGGAAGCTAGATGAATTATTGAAGCATTGGAAGATGTTTATAATACTTTTTAAGGAAAACTAGCTGAGTCTTCAAGGCAATATCCCCAAGGAAGAGTTAGTTCAAACCACACAGCATAGCCCAGGGAAATATTGATCCCACCACAACTCTGAGCATTGAAAACCTCAAAAACAAAACAGAAAATCAGAAATGTTAAACATACCCATTATTGACTACAATGTAATAAAACTTACCTCTAAATTTTTGTTGAAGAAAGAATTCAACCTTAAATGGAGATAATTTAATCCTAAAGAATTAATAATTAAAATAAAAATCATAAAAACAATTAATAATTTCATGAAAGGAAATAACAAGAATGAGGCAGTATAATAAGACTTTGGGATGTGGCAAAATCAATCCTTGAGGAAAAATTTTTTATCACAAATATTTTCATCAACAAAAGAAAGCAAGTACAGATCAATGAATTGGAAATGTAATTTTAAAAAAATTAGAAAAGTACTAAATTTTTAAAAAAAAACCTCATCTAAACACAGAAATAGAAAGAAAATGAAATAAAAGACGAACAAAATTGAAAACAAAAATATTGAATTGATAGCATACATTAGAAGCTTTTTTAAAGAAAAATTTTAAAATATAACTATTTAATCTGATTTTCAAAAGAGAAAGACCATATTACAGTATTAAAATAAAAATGACTCATGATAAATATGAGGAAATAAAGAAAAATAATAAAATATTTTGCCTAATTATATGTCAATGAAATTAATTAACTTAAATGAAGTTGAATAAAATATTTACATACCTGGATTAGTAGCTGAGGGCTGCAATTGATAGAACACTGGGTTTATTCAAATCCAACCTTAGCAACTTACTCTCTGTGTAACTTGGACAAGTCACAACCCTGTTTCCCCCAGTTCTTCACATATAAAATTAGCTGGAGAAGGAAATAGCAAACAACTCTAGTATCTTTGCCAAGAAAATCCCAAATGGAATCATGAAGAGTCAGACATGACTGAAAAATGACTGAATAAGATTAGCAGACTAAGACATGGAGAATTTAAATAATCTAATCTCAAAAAAATAAATTGAATAAGACATAAGTATAATTTCAAGAGAGAAAAAGACCCTAAAGATCAGATTAACAAGTGAATTCTATCAAACATTTGAACAACTACTTCCAATATCAGATGCTCTATAAAAAGAATAGCAACCAATAAGCTTGGAAGTTCCAAATCTAAGGAAAGAATGATGGCTCCAAATATTTCTACATAAATGCACAACACTGAAACAATAGGTGACAGAAATTAGAGAACATAATATAAGGAAGCAAATCAGACTTCATAATCATCACTTAGAACTGATGAAATGAGAATCATTACTGTCATATGTCTCTGGTTAGAGATACCTTCATCAAAGGATAGAGAATATGTATGATAGAGGGGAATGGAATGGGACAGGGTAGAAGACTTATTTCTTTGAGAAAACCATAGAAACAGAGGGGAAATTATTCTAGAGAGCATTTAATTGAAGTTCAATGTATACTATATACCTCTACAACAAGGAGTTCAAGTAGGAAGTTGGTCCCACAGACAACAAAAGAATGGTGAGAGGAAACATGAGAAAATAGTACATAGTGTGTGTCTATGTCCCTGTGACTCTCTTCTTGTGGTTAAGTAGTCATGATGGAGAGATGCAAAGATTTGGAATATTTAGATATCTTTCATTTCTTAATCCTCAATCATATTTTCTAATATATTTTTGCTATCTTCTACTTTCCAGTAAAGTCATCATGTATCAATACTTTTGCTGAATTTATTTGGAGAATCTTATCAAATTTGTTACAGAATGCTGCTACCTTTCTCTTTCCTTCAACAGATGCTGCAGAACTCCTTTGTGGAGGTCTTTTTGCTTATACTATTCATGAGCACTACAAGGTAAGAGAACCTAGTACCACCATGAAATGCTGAGAGATTTCACCTTTGGACTCATGATAAAATCAAATCTATTGATTCTTTTTAACTCTCAAAGAAGAACTTATGAATAGTCTTTCTTTTTAGCTTTAAATTCTTCTTCTCTCCAGGTTTCATTTCAAAAAAGATTGCTGATATTGATCTGTTTCTGTTTCTCTAGTATTATGTCAATTCACTGGTACAGTTCAAAAGTATGGAGTGTTATTCCAAATAGATATGTCTATGAGGGGATGGAAGTGAGAAGAATAAAACTGATATTCAGAATAATTTAGGAACATATTGGGTATGCAGCCTCCATTTCCCTTAATTTCTTGGACAGCATAGAATTGATGTTTCAATTATGGATATACTCTCTGATCAAAGGCCCAAGAACATCTTGGGGCTCAAATATGTCAAAAGACTGATATGGCACTAATAGGAAATAATTTTCATCACCTAGGAGGCATAGGGATGATGCAATCTGAAACAATGAAATGAGGATATTCTCTGAATTCCCTAATAAAAAACTGAGGAATAAAGGGCAAAGAGACAGAAAACTTATGCAGAATTATGATATGTCATCATGTAAAAATATCTGGGACAGGGGGACAATAGATAGGTCTTCTACATCATTTGAGTCTTAGTATATTTGCATTATTGGGACTGTTTAACCTGATTTCACCAGCTTATTATTATTGGACAATAATTTCACAAAGTACAATTACATTAAAGTTTATTGAAAGCCTAGAAACTGATTCTGAGTAACCTTCCTTAGAATAGGAAGGCAGCAATCAATAACTAATATTGACTTGGATTGGCATGGCCAAAGAATTTATCACCAAGAGGCCAGTCTAGTGTGCTTTTATTTTTTTTTTTGTAATTTTATTTAACTTTTAACACAAAATTTTGGGTTCCAAATTTTCTCCCCATTTCTCCCCTCCCCCACCCCAAAATGCCGAGCATTCTAATTGCCCCTATCACTGATCTGCCCACTCTTCTAACATCCCTCCCTTCCCTTGTCCCCAATTTCTCTTTTGTCCTGTAGGGCAAGATAACTTTCTATACTCCATTACCTGTATTTCTACTTCCTAGTTGTAAGAACAATACTCAACAGTTGTTCCTAAAACTTTGAATTCCAACTTCTCTTCATCCCTCTTTCCCCACCCATTCCCTTTGGGAAGCAAGCAATTCAATATAGGAGATATCTGTGTAGTTTTGCAAATGACTTCCATAATAGTTGTGTTGTATAAGACTGACTATATTTCCCTCCATCCTATCCTGCCCCTCATTGCTTCTGTTCTCTCTTTGGATCCTGTTCCTCCCCAAGAGTGTTGACTTCATATTGCTCCCTCCTCCCACTGCCCTCCCTTCCATCATCCCCCCCCACATCCTGCTTCTCCCCTTCTCCCCCACTTTCCTGTATTGTAAGATAGGTTTTCATGCCAAAATGAGTGTGCCTTGTATTCCTTCCTTTAGTTGAATGTGATGAATGTAAGCTTCATGTTTTTCTCTCACATGCCCTCTTTTTCCCTCCACTGAAAAGACTTTTGCTTGCCTCTTTTATGAGAGATAATTTGTCCCATTCCATCTCTCCCTTTCTCCTCCCAATATATTTCTCTTTTACCACTTAATTTCATTTTAAGATATGATCCCATCCTATGCAATTCACTCTGTGCTCTCCGTCTCTCTGTGTGTTTGTGTGTGTGTGTGTAATCCCACCAACTACCCAGATACTGAAAAGTTTCAAGAGTTACAAATATTGTCTTTCCAAACAGGATTGTAAACAGTTCAATTTTAGTAAGTCCCTTATGACTTCCCATTGCTGTTTGCCTTTTCATGCTTCTCTTCATTCTTGTGTTTGAAGGTCAAATTTTCTTTTCAGCTCTAGTCTTTTCATCAAGAATGCTTGAAAGTCCTTTATTTCATTGAAAGACCAGTTTTTCCCCTGAAGTATTATACTCAGTTTTGCTGGGTAGGTGATTCTTGGTTTGAGTCCTAGTTCCTTTGACTTCTGGAATATCCTATTCCATGCCCTTCGATCCCTTAATGTAGAAACTGCTAGATCTTTTGTTATCCTGATTTTATTTACACAATACTTGAATTGTTTCTTAATAGCTGCTTGCAATATTTTCTCCTTGACCAGGAAACTTTGGAATTTGGCCGCAATGTTCCTAGGAGTTTCTCTTTTTGGATCTCTTTCAGGCAGTGATTGGTGGATTCTTTCAAAATTTACTTTGCCCTATGGTTCTAGAATATCAGGGCAGTTTTCCTTGATAATTTCATGAAAGATGATGTCTAGGCTCTTTTTTTGATCATGGCTTTCAGGTAGTCTCATAATTTTTAAATTGTCTCTCCTGGATCTATTTTCCAGGTCAGTTGTTTTTCCAAGGAGATATTTCACATTATCTCCCATTTTTTCATTCTTTTGGTTTTGTTTTGTGATTTCTTGGTTTCTCAGAAAGTCATTAGCCTCCATCCGTTCCATTCTAATTTTTAAAGAGCTATATTTTTCAGTGAGTTTTTGGACCTCCTTTTCCATTTGGATAATTCTGCTTTTTAAAGCATTCTTCTCCTCATTGGCTTTTTGAACCTCTTTTGCCAATTGAGTTAACCTAGAAAGGTGTTATTTTCTTCAGCATTTTTTGGGGTCTCCTTTAGCAAAGTGTTGACCTGCTTTTCTTGCTTTTCTTGCATCTCTCTCATTTCTCTTCCCAGTTTTTCCTCCACCTGTCTAACTTGATTTTCACAATTCTTTTTGAGCTCTTCCATGGCCTGAGTCCACTGAATATTTATTTTGGATGTTTGCGATATGGAAGCCTTGACTTCTATGTTTTTCCCTGATGTTAATATTGTTCTTCCTCATCAGAAAGGATGGAAGGAAATGTCTGTTCACCAAGAGTATAACCTTCTATGGTCTTATTTTTTTCCATTTTCTGGGCATTTTCCCAAAAATCTACTTGACTTTTGGGTCCTTTGTCAAGAGTAGGTTATACTAATCAAGCGTCTACTGGTCTGGATGCAGAGAGGGATTTTTGTGCCCAGAATCTTAGCAGATACCTCACCACAGCCAGTTGGCTTCCAGTTCCTCCAAGCCAGCACTGGGAGCTAATTTTCAGATAAGCTGGATAGGCAGGGCCACCATTCAGTTGGAAGCAAAGACCAGCTCAGCCATGGTCTCCACCCCGGGTGAGGTAAGACTCAGCTCTTCAATACCCCCAGGGGTTTTTATGCTCCAACAATGGAGCTTCAGTATGGGCTACTTTGCTGGCTCTGTGACCACTGCCTGTTGCCAGAGCTATGGGAAGGCCCTTCTCCCTTTCTGGCCCCCTGATAAAACTCCATCACTGACCTTTGGCACCCGTGGGCCAAGGGATCTGAGGACCCCCTACTGTGACTGGAGATTTCACCCCAGAAGTGTCCTCCTCCCAGAGTCTTGTCACATTGTACAGTGCCACTCAGCCCAAGCTGGGATGGGCTCCACACTTGGCTCTGCATCCAGTGCAACTGATGTCTCCATGGCCTTTCAGGTCACTGTGGGCTGGAAATCTCCCCCACTCTGTTGTTCTCCACTTCTGCTGCTCCAAAATTTGTTGAGAGTCCCTCTCTACAGGTATTTTATGGGCTGTGGGGAGAACTCTGTGTAAGTGTGCCTTTCTAGTCCACTATCTTGGCTCCGCCCCACCTCAGTCTAGTGTTAATGAGTAACTCTGAATTTAGCTTGGCTAGTCTTTGGCTAGCACACACCATTTGTCACTGATAGATGTGAATAAATGTATGAATATGAAATACATGCATACAAATAAGTATAAACCAAGGTAGAATATAAACATGCCATAAGAAAATTTTGTGTAAGTTCAAAGGAAGGAGAGGTAACTTCTGCCTAGTCTGTCAAGTTAGAAGAGACTTGATAAGGAAGTGGCATTTGAACTGAACCTTCCTGTATGTGTATAAGCTAGACAAAACTAAGTTGGAGAGAATATTCCAAGCTGCAGAGAAAATGCAAGCAAGAGCATAAAGGCAAGAAAGCACAAGGAATGTTTATACGTTCATAAGTAGTGCAATGTATTGATGTTTGAAGGGAAATAATAAGGGATAAGTAAGAAAGATATACACTAGTCACATTTTGGAGAATCTTCAATGCCTGTCAAAAACTGATTTGTAGCATCACAGAATTTCAGACTTGAAAGAGATATCAGATAACATTACTAGAAAAACTCCAGTCAACATAGAAAACAAATAGTTATCCATACTTGACTTGACAATCCCTAGTGACAGGGTATCCACCATCTTCTAAGTCAGCCAATTATACTTGTGGATGGTTCTAAGAGTAAGGAAGTTTTTCTTTATATCTAATCCTAACTATCCTTTTTGTAGCTTCTATCAATTCTGTCTTCTAAGGCCAAGGAGAACTAGTCTTATCTTTCTTCTATATGATAGCCTTTCAATTACTTAAGGACAACTTTCAAGTTCCCCTTTAGTCTTCTCCATGCTAGATACTCCTAATTTCTTCCACTAATAGTTGTTTAAAAATGGAAAAGTGCTAAGAGTCTTTGACCAAAAGGGTAACATGATCATAATTAGGCATTAGGAAGATTAATAAAGAACTCCAATGCAATTTCCAGTTGAAAACAGTAGAAGTAAAGGAAACCAGTTAGGAGATTGTTGAAATAGCTGAGGCATGAGGTACTACAGATCTGAATTAGGGTTGTAGTGAAGGAAGCAAAGAGGAGAGGATGGATGCAAAAGATGTTGATGAGGTAAACTCAACAGCTATGCCCCTCATAGTCAAATTACAAGAGCAACATCACCGAGAGTTGGATGTAGTTGTTATAGTTAGTTTTTTCAATATTGAGTACCTGTGTTTTGTAGTGAAAACAAGATGGATTGTGCCTTCTTATATGAGAAAGCATGCTAAAATAAGAATTATCATAGCTATTTACCATATTCAAGAAGAAATGGGATAGAAAATGAAACCACTCAATGTGATATTTTAGAAACTTTGATCAACAGCCCCTCATAAAAGTGTCTATTGGAAATTCCTGAAATAATTCTTCCCAAATGTATTTACTTTAATATTTCTTGTAGGATATAAAACTTTTATTCTTTGTATTCAAAAATTTTGCTATATTTTATTGGAAAAGATCCTATGATCTACTATGCTTTGCCTTGAAATTATTCTGCAGTTGCTGTTTGTAGTCAGGTCAGAAAATCTATAGTAAAGCTGAAAAAAATGATGGTTGATACCTCATCCTTCTATTTGTTATTAATATTATGTTATTATTGATGTTTGATCAACATTAATACTACTATGATTCAACTGGCTAGAGAAGGATTCAAAATATGCATATGAAGAAAGGATATAATGATCATACTAAAGGACAGTAAAATTTTACTTCTTTCTCAAGGAGGCGAGCCAAATGCAAATGTCTATTTGATAAGCACCCTGAATGTAGTAGAGTCATTTAAAGATAAGCAGCTTATGAAAAGCATGCCAAACAAAAGTTTAATGGTAGCTTTCAAACCATCATTATTTAAACCATCAGAGCCTCTAATGTCAATTTAAAATGGAAGCCAAAATGAAAATTCAGACCATTTGTAACCATTAGCATTTCATCTCAATAGCTCTTGTCTTATATGAAGATTGGTTTTTTAAACACCAAATTTCTTTAAACCTTTAAGAAACCTAAAAGGAAGCGTTTAATATAATGATATCTTTATATATATATATATATATATATATATATATATATATATATATATATATATATATATATATATATATATGCATGCATGTATGTATATACTGAACTCATCCAGTGATACTCAGAGCCAACTTTCTGATTATGAAATAAAAAGACAATCAGTTTAAGTGGGCTGAACTACAACAACTCAGGAATAATTCAAAACGGAACAACACATCCAGAGGAAACAGCTGTTTTTGTACTTAAATGTTTCATCCACTAAAATAAAAGGTATGGTGTCCATTTATATTGAAGGGACCTCACCTACCATTTGCCAAGTGGAAAAACACTCAGTCAGAATTTGTTAATATATATGACTGAAAAAAGCTGTAACTTAGTATCAGTTAAGAAACCAGAGGTCTTTCCTCTAAAAGGATCTCCAACTCTAATCTTACAGCATTCTTAAAAATTTCTTGAAACAAGGACTCTTCATGAAACATACTATTTGACCAGAACAATTCCTGCTGTGGCAGAGTCAAGCCGGAAGCCTGGGTCAGTCTGAGGCTGCACCTGCACTGCAGAATCTTGAGCATATCAGCCCAGGATGGGAGTCTGGCAGAATTGAGCCAGTAAGAGCTGAGGAGTCCCAGGTATTTTCAGTGGTTGCTCCTGAATTTATTAGCCCTCAGATTAAATGTCTGTAAATCACCTACTTGAATTTCTGGGAAACAAGATGGTGGAGTGATCTGTAAATACTCTCCCCCTACCCTTGTTGACCTTGAAAAAACTATAGACTATTTCCCCAGAAAAATAATGCAACAGTGGGATCAGCAGAAGGGGCAAACACTCTCTTAGCCTCTGAGGCTAGGAAAATTGCAAAGCGAGGTCCCTCTTACTGTGGCTGAAGAGGACCAGTGCAGGACCAGAGCTGTCCTAGATAGACCCATCTCAGCAAAGCAGGAGATGATCTTGAGCCCCATGGGTTTGGAGCCACAATCATCAACATCAGGACCCCAGGCATGCCTCAGCACCCAAGGGGAATTGGGAAGATACTAGTGCAGAACGTGGGATCACTAGCTGCTGAGCATGCCTATGCTCTAGCTCATCAGAGGAAACTTGCTGTAGCCAGACCACCTCTACCCCACATTTAACACTGCTAGCTCTAGGCTAACTCCAGGGAAACCCCAAAAACTTCATATGGACTCTGCTTTCTCACACCAGCCAGCTCAGCACCAGGCAAGCTGCAGGATTTTGGCTTTTAGCTGAAAGACCAGAGGCCACAAGACACAAAACTTCAAATTCAAGGCCCAAGAACTGTGCCCCAGAAGCAGAGATCTACTTTAAAAACCAGGAAAATGGTGACCATCATGAGTAAGAAGCAAAGCAGAAAAAAAAAATACCATAGAATCTCTCTGTGGGGACAAGGAACAAAAGAGGAATACAAAGATGTCATCATTGACATTATACACCCACCTGAAACTTCAGAAGGGAATATGAACTGGTCTCAAGAGCAAAGAGCATTCTTGGAAGACCTGAGGAAAAATTTTGAAAGTCTAATTAGAGAAATAGAAGAAAAAATGGCCAATGATTTTAAAAATACGAAAAAAGAATTCACTGAAATTTCCTTAAAAAGGAAAATTGGTCAAATGGAAAAGGAGGCACAAAACTGAACTGGGAAAATTGGACAAATGGAAGAGGAAGTACAACATTAACTGGAGAATATAACTCTTTAAAGGAACAATTGGACAGATAGGAAAGGAGATGCAAAATTTAGCTGAAGAAAACCATTTGATAAAAATTAGAATTGAGCAAGTAGAAGCTAATGACTCTATGAGACGTCAAAAATCAAAGAGAATCAAATGAAAAGATAGAAGTAAATGTAAAATATTTACTTGGAACAACAACTGACCTGGAAATGGATCCAGGAGAAAACAAAAAATCTAAGAATTATTGGTCTACCAGAAAGCCATGATGCAAAGAAGATCCTAGATGATATCTTCCAAGAAATCATCAAGGAAAACTGCCCAGAAGTCCTAGATCCATAAGGCAAGGCAGTATAAAAAAATCCACCATTCACCTCCTGAAAGGGATCCCAAACTAAAAACACCAAAGAATACATTGTCAAATTCCAGAATTATCAAGTGAATGAGAAAATACTGCAGGCAGCCAGAAAGACACCATTCAAATATAAAGCAGCTACAGTCAGGATCACACAGGACCTTATAGCTTCTACAATGAAAGATCTAAAGAATTGGAATATGATATTCCATAAGTCAAAGGAGCTGGGACTACAACCAAGGATCAATTACCCAGCAAAGTTGAGCATAATATTTCAGGCAAGGAGATGGATACTCAAGGAAATAAGAGATTTTGAGACCTTCCGGATTAAAAGGCCAGAACTCAATAGAAAATTTTATCTTCAAACGCAAGTTGCAAGACAGGTATAAAAAAGGTAAACAGGGGGAAAAATCTTGTAACTCAATACAGGCAAACTGTTTACATCCCTATAAGGGAAGATGATACTTGCTAACTTGAAAATTGTACATTTATCATGATATATAAAAGGGAAATACATAGAGGGAGAAACCAAAAGATGTGATGATTAAACTGTGATAAAGGGTGCAAAGGGATTATAACAGGAGATTGGAAAAAGAGGAGGCAGAAAATGGTAAATTACATCACAGGAAGAGGCATAAAAATATATTACAGGAGAGGGAGAGAGGGGAGGGAGATGAGGATTGTTTGAGAGTTAGTATCATCTGATTTGGTTCAAGGAGGGAACACCAAATTCAGTTAAGTATATAAATCTAACTAGCTCTATAGGCAGCAGGAGGGGAAGGGAGAAAGAAAAGGAAGGGAAGGCTAAAAAGGAGGAAAAATGTAGTAAGGGCAAAGGGGACTAAAAGGGAGGGAGGAGGAAAGAAGGAAGGGAAGACTGGGGGGTGGTGGTCAAAAATTAAAAGCCTATTGTGGAGGGGAAGGGAGAAGGGAGAATTAAAACCACAAAGGAGGGGGAGGATGGAGGGAAAGACTCAAATAGTAATCATAACTGTGAATGTGAAGGGGATGAACTCTTTCATAAAACAGAGATGGAGAGCAAATGGATTAAAAACCATAATCAACCACTATGGCGTTTACAAGAAAAACATTTGAAACAGAGGGATACACACAGGATAAAGGTAAAAGGTTGTAGCAGAATATATTGTGCTTCATCTGATGTACAAAAAGGAGGGTAGCAATCCTAATCTCTGACAAAGCAAACCAGAAATAGATCTAATCAAAAGAGATAAGAAAGGAAACTATATTCTGTTAAAAGTCACCATAGACAAAGAAGCAATATCGTTACTCAGCATATATGCTTCAAGTGGTATAGCATCCAAATCCTTAGAGGAGAAGTTAAGGGAATTACAGGAAGAAATAGACAGCAAACCTATATTAGTGGGGGACTTCAACCTCCCCCTCTCTGAACTTGATAAATCTAACATCAAAGAAAACAAGAAAGAAATTAAGGAGGTGCATAAAACTCTATAAAGTAGATATGATAGATCTCTAGAGAAAAGTGAACAGAAATAGAAAGGAATACACATTTTTCTCACTGGTACATGGCACATATACAAAAAGTGATCATGTACAGGGCATAAAAACCTCACAAGCCAGTGCAGAAAGGCAAAGATAGTGAATGCATCCTTCTCAGATCATAATTCAATAAAAATTAGGTGTAATGAAAGGCCATTGAAAGATAGACCAAAAATTCATTGGAAACTAAATAATCTAATCCTAAAGAATGAGTGTGTTAAAGAAAAAATCAGAGAAAAATCAGCAACTTCATTCAAAAGAATGACAATAATGAGACAATCTACCAAATCTTATGTGATACTGGAAAAGCAGTTCTTACAAAAAGTTTTATATCTTTGAATGCCTACATGAATAAAATATAGAAAGAGGAGATCAATGAATTGGGCATGTAGCTGACAAAGCTAGAAAAAGAAAAAATTGAAAATCTCCAAGTAAATACCAAATTAGAAATACTGAAAACCAAAGAAGAGATTAATAAAATTGAAATTAAGAAAACTATTGTGCTAATAAATAAAATTAAGAGTTGGTTTTATGAAAAAATCCCACCAAAATTGATAAACTTTTGGTCAATTTGACTAAAAAACTAAAGAAAAAAAGCAAAATTACCAATATCAAAAATGAAAAGGTTGAACTAACCTCCAATGGGGAGGACATTTAAACAATAAGTAGAAATTATTTTGCCCAACTGTATGCCCATAAATTTGACAATCTAAATCATATGGAAGATTATTTTAAAACATATAATTTGCCCAGATTAACAGAAGAGGAAGCTGAATACTTAAACAACCCCATCTCAGAAAAGGAAATTGGATAAGCCATCGTTGAACTCCCTAGGAAAAAATCTTCAGGGCCAGATGGATTTACAAGTGAATTCTATAAAACATTTAAAGAACAGTTAATTCCAATAATACATAGATTATCTGGGGAAATTGTTGAAGAAGAAGTCCTACCAAACTCTTTTTATGATACAAATATTGTTCTGATATCTAAACCAGGAAAAGTCAAAACAGAAAGAAAATTAGAGATCAATTTCTCTAAGGAATATAGATGCAAAAATGTTAAATAAGATGTTAGCAAAAAGAATACAGCAACTTATCATGACAATAATACATTATGATCAGGTAGGATTTATGCCAGGAATGCAGGACTATTTCAATATTTCAACTTAGCATTATTGATCATATCAAAAACAAAACTAACAGAAACCAGAGTATTATCCCAATAGATGCAGAAAAAGTTTTTGACAAAATACAATACCCATTCCTATTGAAAACACTGGAGAGCATGGAAACAAATGAAATGAAGCAGTATCTACCTAAAATCTTCAGCAAGCATTATATGTAATGGGAATAATCTAGATGCATTTCCAGTATGATCAGAGTTGAAACAAGTATGTCCATTATCACTATTATTTTTCAATGAAGTACTAGAAATGTTAGCGTTAGCAATAAGAGAAGAAAAAGAAATTGAAGAAATTAGAATAGGCAATGAAGAAATTAAGTTATCACTCTTTGCAGATCATATGATATTATACTTAGATAATCCCAGAGAATCAAGTAAAAAAACTACTTGAAATAATAACTTTAGCAAATTTTCAGGTTACAAAATAAACTCACATATATCATCTGAATTCCTATATATTACTAACAAAATCCAACAAGGGATAGAAAGAGAATTTCCATTTAAAGCTAAGGTAGACATTATAAAATAACAGGAGTCAACCTGCCCAAACAAACCCAGGTACCATAATGAACACAATTACAAAACAATTTTCTCACAATAAAGTCAGATCTAAGTAAGTGCAAAAACTTCAGTTGCTCATGGGTAGGTTGAGTCAATTAAATAAAAATGACAATTCTACCTAAATTAATATACTTATTCAGTGCCCTATCCATCAAACTATCAGATAATTATTTTCCAGAGCTAGAAAAAATAATATCAAAGTTCATCTGGAAGAACAAAAGGTCCAGAATATCAAGGGAACTAATGAAAAGAAATACTAAGAAAGGTAGGCTAGCCCTACCAGATCTCAAATTGTATTATAAGGCAGCAATTATCAAAACCACTTGGTACTGGCTAAAAAACAGAGGGATAGACCAGTGGAATAGGTTATGTACTCAAGACACAGTAGTCAGTGAATATAGCAATATACTGTTTCATAAATCCAAGGACCCCAGCTTCTGGGTTAAGAACTCACCATTCGACAAAAATTACTGGGCAAACTGCATAATAGTGTGGTAGAAACTGAGCATAGACCAATGCTTGACACTGTATACAAGAATAAAGTCCAAACGGATACATGATCTAGGTATAAAGACTGCTATTATAAACAAATTAAGGGAGCAAGGAATAGTGTATTTGTCAGATCTATGGAGAATGGACAAATAAGAAACAAGAGATAGAAAACAGTATGAAGTATAAAAAGGATAATTTTGATTACATTACATTAAATTGAAAAGTTTTGCAACCCAATGCAACCAAGTTTAGGAGGGAAGCAGCAAACTAGGAAAGAATTTTTTCAATTAGTGTGTGTGATAATGGTCTCATTTCTAAAATATAGAGAGAACTGAGTCAACTGTACAAGAATACACGTCATTCCTCAATTGACAATTGTCAAAGGATATGAAAAGGCAGTGTTCAGAAGAAAAAATTAAAGCTATCTACAGTCATATGAAAAAATGCTATAAATCTGTATTGATTAGAGAGATGCAAATCAAAACAGCTCTGAGAAACCACATCAGATTGACTAATATGACAAAACAAGAAGATGGTAAATGTTGGAGAAGATGTGGGTAAGTTGGAACACTAATTCATTGCTGGTGGAGCTGTGAACACTGTGAGTTCTGGAGAACAATTTGTAACTAAAGCCAAAGGGCTAGAAACATGTGCATACCCTTTAATCTAGCAATATTGTTTCTAGGACTATATTCCAAAAATATCATAAAAAATAGGAAAGGGTCCCACATGTACAAAAATATTTATAGCAGTTCTCTTCCTGGTGGTCAAAAACTGGAAATCAATGGGAAATGGTTGAACAAGTTGTGATATATGAAGGTAATGGGATACTATTGTGCCATAAGAAATGATGAACAGGAAGACTTCAGAGATGCCTGGAAAGACTTAGGTGAACTGATGCTGAGTGGAAGAAGCAGAACTAGGAGAACTTTTTACACAGCAACAACCATAGTGTGTGAGGAATTTTTCTGGTTAGACTTAGTCCTTCATAGTAATGCAAGGACCTAAAAATTTCCCAAAGGACTTTTGAGGCAAAACCCTTTCCACATTCAGAGAAAGAACCATGGAATTGGATTGCAGATTGAAGCAGACCATGTTATTTTGTGTTGTGTTATGTTTTTATTTTATTTTGTGGTTTCTCCCATTGATTTTAATTCGTCTATTCAACATGACTATGGTGAAATCGTATTTAAAAGGAATGTATGTGTGGAACCCATATAAGATTGCAAGCTGTCTCGGCAAGGGAGTGGGGAGGGAGCGGGGAAAGTAAGGGAGAAAGGGAAAAAATCTAATATATAGGAAGATGATTATAGGACACTGAAAACAAATAAAATAATTATTTGTAAAAATTAAATTAAATTTAAAAAAAGAAACATACTGTTCACTTCCAGACAGAGAAGTGATCAACTCATAATGCAGATAAAAGCATATGTTACTTTCCTTCTCCCCTGCCCCTCTTCCTTCTTTCTTTTCTTTCTTTCTTGGACATAGAAAATGTGGAAATTTGTTTTGCATGGCTATATGTACATACACACACATATATAAACATACATGTATACGTATGTATATACACATATATATTATTCATAATGATCTATGTTTTTCTAGCTTTCTTAGTGTGTTGCACAGTGGAGGGAAAAGAGGGAGAATTGTGAAGTGAAAATAAAAGTGACAATAAAAATAAATTAAGATTATTTTTAAAATAAGTTCATGCCTACAGAACTCTGAATAAGAGGACAAGAATGGTGGTTAAATCAAACCAGTAACAATAGCATGTTGTCAGTGCAAAAAGGATATGGATCATAGCTTGATACGTTACTGGCCTCAAAATGACAAAAGGGACAAATTACAAAACAGATTTCTCTTCTGCCTGCCCTTGAAATCTATCCTTGAATCTATTTTTTGCTTTACATTTTTTCTTGTCTGCTCCTAGGCATGACCTGACATTTCTCCCTGTCACCACTATTGATGTCATAAATTATTTGATCCAATAAATATGTATTAAGCATATACTATGTGCAATATAGTATGCTCGGCACTCAAGAATAAAAAATAAAAATGGTTTCCTATTTCTTTATGTTTGTTTGTTTGTTTTAACATGAAGGTAAGTAATAGGAAATAAAATAACTTCCATATAAACAATTAAAATATGTATAAGCCAAAAGATGGAAGGAGGGGTTATCATTCAATCTGTGTTCTAAGAATATACAGTGGCTCACTCTCAAGGCCAGAGGATTTTGTTATTGTTTTAAATGTTGAATTATTGATTTATAAAAATTACTTAAAATTGTTATCTTTTAAGTTAAAATTGTTCCAATAATATGATGTGAAAAAATCGTAAAAAAAAAAAAAATTTGGAAACGCTTTTACATGCTTTAAATTTGACCAGGAAATGGTAGAGATTAAACCAATGCAATATACTACTAGTTACAGATATGGAATTGAATTTAGTACATCTTGAGAGTGGAGAATTGGCAAAATTGTAATCATCTTAAAATCATTTTTCCCCTAGAGTAAATGGAGTAAGTATATTCAATTTAACCTTCTAACCTCTAAGTGATAAACGGATGATTCTTCCTAATGAAATCATTATTTTCTGTAATAAGAAGTGACAGTAATTGAGTCCATATGATGCTAAAAAGTCAAGATGAAGATAAAAATTTATCTAGCCGTCTGGCATATGCTAAACAATGTATACAAAGTCACAGTTGTATTCCCAAGCTAGTTACCTTTAAAATGGAGGAAGATAAAGGGAATAAGCACTAGGTCATCCTGGAAATCATTAACATCATTTGTTCTCAATAAGATGCTGGATATATTTTGCTGGTGGTTTGGTTGTAGTCATATATATTTTAAATGTTCATTTTCTTGGATTCAAGTTTAGAGACAGAAAAGCTATATGCTTTCCTGAAAAGAAATCCTATAAAAACAGCAAAGCTATTTGAAATATCTTACTGTTTGTTTTTACTTCTACCATCAGATCTTGATAGTAAAATCTCAGCCTTTGTGACAGATGAAAGAGAAAAATAGTAGCGTGTTATGAAATATATGATAGTCTGAAACTGTCCTAAATGCAGCTAAACCACATTTCAATAGGGAAGACCATTTGAAATTGTTAGTATTGTTAGAGCTGACTACAAATAAATAGAATAATATCCATTCCTAATTGGGGATGGATTCTCTTGGTTTTTTTCATATCTTTGCTATTCATTAAAGCCAACTTTGAAATGTCTAAATTACTCATATGGACTAATTAATGTGTGCCTTTTGTGTTATTATGCCATCACAAATAGAAATATCTTCACATTTGCATCACTAATATACCTCTTTCAAAGTGTGTTCATATTTCAGTTGATTTTGAATGCTCTTTAATGTCTGTCTTTTTTTCTATGCATTAACACAGCATTTAGGGTTATGCCATATAGATGAACAATATACACCCAATATCCAACTTTAATTCAATGAATATTTATTAAGCTCCTACCACATGCAAATCACTACAGGTGCTCAAAAGACAGTAAAGAAATATCTCTGTACTCAAGGAATTTATTATCTACTAAGTGGTCATGACATGTATACACATAACTACCTAGCACAAAGGAGAGTGTGACAGATGCTATAAGGGGAATAAATATAAAGCAAGAGTTAAGAGGAAGACAAGGTTACAGGAAAATCAGAAGAAAGCATGAAGACATTCATAGAGAAAAGGTCATTTGGCCTGGGGTGGTGCAGTGGATAGAGCACCAGTGCAGGAGTCAGGAGTTCAAATCTCACCTCAAACCCTTGACACTTGCTAGCTGTATGACCTTGGGCAAATCACTTAACCCTAATTGCCTCATTCTGGGTCATCTCCAGTCATCCTGATGAATATCTGGTCACTGGATTCAGATAGCTCTGGAGGAGAAGTGAAGATGGTGACCTGCACAGCCCTCCCTCACTCAAAACAGTCAAGTACAAATCATGTCATTATTTCTCTTATGCCATGGTTTTCTTCTGTAATGAAGGATGAACACATATATAGCCAACCATGGAGACAGGGGATAACCACTTATTAAGCACCTACTATGTGACACCATTTTTTGGGGGGGAGAGGTAGACAGGAATTGGGAGGAGCAGTTAGATAGTTCAGGGAATAGAGTGCTGGGCCTAAAGTTAGGAAAATTCATCTTCATGAGCTCAAATTGAGTCTCAGACACTTACTAGCCACGTCGCTCTGAACAAGTCATTTAACCCTGTTTGACTCAGTTTCCTGATTTGTAAAATGGAATGGAAAAAGAAATAGCAATCTATTTCAGCAACTATGACAAGAAAACCTCAAATGGGGTCACAAAAAGTCAGATAATATTAAAATAGCTAAACAATAATGACAAATGTGCCAGGCACTGTGTTAAGTACTTTTACAAATATTATCTCATTTAATTCTTAAAACAACCCTTTGAAATAGATAGTGCAAATCAAAAGTTAGATACAAAAATAAAAATTTTAGAAGGCAGTTTGGAATGTTTGACTGAAGAATTTACAAAAAAACAGTAGTGAATAGGAAGCCAAAGACTTTAGAGGGAAATTATGTGATTTAAATGATGCTTCAGTAAAATTAATAAGGCAAATGTGTGTAAAATGGCTTGAAGGCTCAAGAAACTGGAGGCAAGAGTATAATTTAGGACATTCTTGCTATAGTCTGGATGCTTGGGGGAAGGCGTGATAAGGGTAATACAAATAGCAACTGGGAATGGGGCCCCAGCAAGGAAATGTATAGAGAAAACTGAGAGATAGAGTGACACAGTAATGAGAACATTGGATTTGTGGTGAGAGGCCGAAGTTCTAAACTCTTATTCTCTGTTACTTAAGAGACATTGGAAGTTCCTTCAAATTCCCTGAGTATCAGTTTATTCATCCATAAAATTCTAAGATGGGACTACATTATCTAACATCCCTTAGAGTTCCAAATCTTGTGAAGTCAGTTGAGGCAGAAATATAAAAATTTGGTAATGTTAAATGAGATAGGCAAAGAAGAAAGAAGAGTCAAGCACAAATTTGATGACAGAAAATAGAGACATATGAAGGAGAGGCAGATATGAAATGATGATGAATTTGTTTTTAAGCATTCCATGTTCAAGGACCTGGGTTTGATATCAAGGTAAGAGTCTCAAAAAAAGAGGTTTGAGTGACAAATATAGATATGGATGTTAAATGCTAAAAGATGATAACTGAAGTCATGACCATAGATTAGATCACTGAGAAAGAAAGTACAATAAAAGGGGAACAGGAGGAACAAAATACAGAACACTGGGAAATGTAGCAAAATGAGTTCAGGAAACAGAAAGAGGAAAATAAGATTGAGGAGATAGAATGAATGATTAATATTACATGGATAGCAAGGGAGGAGAAAGATTAAAGAATACAAGGGTGATCAACAGTGTCAAAAGCTAAAGAAAAATGGTCAAGGATGAAGACTGGCAAATGGCTAATGGAATTGGAGATTGAAAGATTCCTGGCAATTACTGAGAGAGCAATCTCAATCAAGAGGTATAGATAAAGTTCATACCAAAGGCAACTAAAGGGTGAGTAGTCAAAGACGATGGCAACATATATAGACAAAACATAAGATTAGAATTGGAAGAGACCTCGGAGACCATCAAGTCCAACTACTCATCCCAAAGATGAGGAAACTGAGACACAGAGACTAAGTGACTTGCTCAGGTTCACACAGATGGTAAATATCTGAAGTAGGATTTGAATTTAGATCCTAAAGAGATAGAATGATGTCTTGAGAGAAATGAAGGCCAAAAGTTGGGTTTATTAGTTTGATGTTTTTTGACTTAGGATAGAGGAGAAATGACAAGTTTACAGGCAAAATGAAAGGAGCTAATAGGAAGGAAGAGATTGAGAATGTAAGAAAAAAGATAGCTGAATGAGCAGGATTTGGGATAGAACAAAACAAACGGACTGAGAAGCATTAATTAAAGGCTAAGGAATCAAGTGGCCACCTTTTCACCCAGAATTCATTTGGTTAGGTAGTACAGTGGATAGAGCACCAGTGAGGAGTCAGGAGGATCTGAGTTCAAATCTCACTTCAGACACTTGACACCCACTAGCTGTGTGACCTTGGGCAAATCACTTAACCCCAATTGCCTCATCCTGGGTCATCTCCAGTCATCCTGATGAATATCTGGTCACTGGATTCAGGTGGCTCTGGAGGAGAAGTGAGGCTGGTGACCTGCACAGCCCTCCCTCACTCGAAACAAAGTCAAGTGCAAGTCATGTCATTATTTCTCTGATGGCATGGTATTCTTCGGCAATGAATGGCAAACATTTGGTTAAGTGCTGATAAGGGAATCTCATCTTGATGATGCTATGAATGATGCTTTTATGTCATGAATATTTACACTATATACTGACACTGCTGAAAATCTAAGCAGTAATGTTGATTTCAATAGATTTTGTTAAGTGCCAACTATGTGCCAGGCACTGCGCTGTATTCTTGGGAATTCAAAAAAAGGAAAAAACAATCCCCTGCTTTCAAGGAACTTATGATCTCAATGAAGGCTAACTTCTCTGCCCCACTCATTCCAGGTGATCCAAACACAAGAAATACCCATTATAACACTGTTTTGAAAACAGAACACTTTTTTCAATTAATGCTCAAGAATTCCTTAAATAACCTAATTTATTCTTTAATTTCAAGGAAGACTTTTGTGTATTTTTTATATGCATAACTACTTATTTCATGAAATCATAATATGAATAAATCAGAAATCATTCTAGGGAGGCAGACAGAAAAGGGGTGAAAGAGGGACAGAGACAGAAAGACAGAGACAAGGATGCAATAATAAGGACCCAGAATGAGCCTCCATCTGTTCCATTCTAATTTTTAAAGAACAATTTTCTTCAGTGAGCTTTTGAACCTCCTTTGAACCTCCTTTTCCATTTGGCTAATTCTGCTTTTTGAAGCATTCTTCTCCTCATTGGCTTTTTGAACTTTTTTTGTCAATTGAGTCAGCCTATTTTTCAAGGTGTTATTTTCTTCGGCATTTTTTTGCAAGGTGTTAACCTGCTTTTCATGCTTTTCTTGCATCTCATTTCTCTTCCCAGTTTTTCCTCCACCTCTCTAACTTAATTTTCAAAATCCTTTTTGAGCTCTTCCATGGCCTGAGCCCATTGAATATTTATTTTGGGTGTTTGGGATACAGAATCCTTGACTTCTATATCTTTTCCTGATGGTATGCATTGTTCTTACTCATCTGAAAGGATGGGAGGAGATATCTGTCCACCAAGAAAGTAACCTTCTATGGTCATTTTTTTCCCCTTTTCTGGGCATTTTCCCAGTCAGTTACTTGACTTCTGAGATTCCTCTCTACCCCTGCCTTTCCTCCAGATCCGCCCAGCTAGTGCTTGGGGTCTGAGACTCAAATGCTGCTTCCTAGCCTCAGGGCTTTCAGTGGGGGTGGGGCTGCTATTCAGTGTGAGATTAAATTCAGGTGCTCAGGTGGGGACAGGGCTGCTATTCATTATGAGATCAAGTTCAGCTGCTTGGGTGGGGGCAGGGTCACCTCTCAGGGCTCAGTTCCCTCAGGCAGTTTATGAGGAGACCTTCAACAATGGATACGAGACCCTGCTTGCTTTGGGAGCCCCTGTCTACTGCTGCCTTTGCTGCTGCCTCCTGAGGGGGCCTGAGTTATGGGGACACCCTGTTCTCCTCTTGGTGATCCAAACAGGCTCTCTCACTGACCTTTGGTGTTTGTGGGTGGAGGTACCTGCACAGCTGCTGGAGATTCTGTGTCTGAAACCTGCTCTGATCTGCTCCTCTCCATGCTGTGCCGCCAAGCCAGGGCGGGACTCTGCTCCAGGTCCGGTGCATGACAGACATTTGGTGTTGTTTTTTCAGGTCTCTCTGGAACAGGAATCTCCTCCACTACATTGTTTTGTGGCTTCTGCTGCTCCAGAATTTGTTGGGAGTTCTTCTTTACAGATATTTTATGGGCTGTCAGTTGGGATCTAGAGTATGTGAATCTTTCTACTCTGCCATCTTGGCTCCTCCCTGCTATGTATATCTCCTAATCAAATGGGGCACTTAATGTGTAGGTCCACTAATAGGTGGGTGGGGAAGATCTTTAACTCTCAATAACATAGTTAACATTACAGGGGGAGGGAGAGGAAGAGGGAAAGAGAGTCAGACAGAGAGAGATTTCATTCCTTTGCTATAATTGTAGTTATATACATCTTGAATCTGAAAAAAAACAGATTAATGCTGTTGTTTTGTTGTTAATGCTGCATGCCTCATATGAGACTCTGATTCCTTATTTGAACTCTGCTGTGTAAGAATTTAATGGCCCCTCCCAAAGATATCTCAACTGTCCTTTTTTTCAATAATTAACCGGGTTTTCCATTCTGCTTGCACATCTCTCCCTCCACTGCAAGTAAGGAATTTGTGCATGTAGTATCAAAAGTCTAATAGGGATAATATTTATTAGCCATACCAATAAATGACTCCTACATAGTATCTCAAAATTACCATAACAAGAGCTGACATTTTATAACACTTTTAACATTTATAAAGTACTTTGTACATATTCCCTCCCTGACTTTAAAACATAGGACCTGTTATTACACTAATTTTACAAATGGGACAAATAAGGGTCAGGAAAGTTAGGCAATTTTTTTTCCATAATCACACAGCTAGCAAATGTTAGAACTGAGAGTCACAGGTCCTTGTTAACTCCAAGGCCAACACACAATCAACCATACCCTTAAGGAACCATCTCTTCCTTATTCAGAGTTCAATGCTCTCTCACTCACTTTCTTTAGATGGTCATGCAAGTTTCATTTAATTTTTAAAATGCAAGGATTTTGCAACTATATTTATGAAAGAAAAAGGTTTAATTTGAAAATTCTCTATGCATTTAAAACCACATCATTTTGTGACAGGCATGGCTTGCTAAGATTTTTTTTTCCTTGTATTTGATCTCCTCCGCACTGTCACTGTGAAGGTTCTGTACTAGTGGTGCAATGGGAGCTCTGCTTCAGTGACTATTACACTGTGGAGTAAATTAAAATTTACAGCATAATGGGCAGGAATTTTGGCACCAATCTATTAGTATTAACTGGATCTTTAAAATAAAATTCCTCAGTCTTTTAATGGAAATAACCTGCTTAAAATGGAGTTAAAATCCCTCCCATCCTGACAGCCTTCACTGGGCCAGTTAAATTTGAGGGAAAGGAGGACTTCTGTCTTTGCTATAATTCTTTTGACTTTGCTCATCAACTTTAAGCTGAGCAACAAAACATTTTTCATGCCCGTCTTCCCAATTTTGATTCATCTTAGAGAAGGGAAATTTTGGACAATTATATGTACTTTATCAATGAATTTTACATCTTAGAAAAACCATGCATATGTACTGCTTTATAAAATGGGTCAATTCCACGAACATTCTGACTGTTTTAATATTTTTAATTTTTAAATTTAATATATTTTTATTTTTAATAGTTTTTTTAATTTAAGTATTTTTAATATAGTTTTGCTTAGTAGAAATAAGTTAATAAGTATTTTAATATAGTTTTGCTTAGTAGAAATAAGTTAATAACAATAAATCACATTTTCATCCTTATAATAAAAGTAAGATTTTTATAAAACTTAACATATTGTAGCTTATTTAATCCTTATGACAACCCTTCCAGGAAATGTTATTTATTATATCCAGCTTACAGATAAATAAACTGAGTCTGAGAGAATTTAAGAGACTTGTCCAGAGTCATACAGATAGCAAGTGTCTAAGGCAGGCAACTCAGGTCTTCCTCCCTCAAAGCAAATTTCCTCTGTTCACTATATTACAGTATTAGTTTTTGGAGTGATATATGTAGGGCCACCTAATAAAATGTTTTATTAAAACTTTGCTTGGAAACTATAGATTATATGGCATGGAAAAGAACTACCTAGTCAAAATTATAAATTAATTCTAGATACATGAAAGGAGTCAAAACAATTAAAAAGGGAACCAAATAACCAGAGAAGTACAAGGAGACACAACTGAGTTCAGAAAGAATGAAAAGCAAGATAGCAAATTAATTCTAATTAGATAACTGGGATTTTGCTTGTTCATGTTTTGGAGGGTGTCTTCTGTTTCTGTTAGCACATCGTTATCCCCTAATACAATGTGCTAACTGCCAATTATAAGTAGCCAAACAGGATGCCTCATTTTACAGAAATTTCAAGCTCTAACACAGAGGTTCCCAAACTTATTTGGTCTACCACACCTTTAAAAAAAAATCTCAGCATCCCACTCTGGAAATATACTTTTTTTTAAACCCTTTAAATATTTTTTTGTGATTTACATCATTTGAAAACTTATAATGTTATATACATATATATATATAGATATATACATATGTGATATATTTAAATGACATCTTAAATTAATAATTTATTATAAATTTGGAGGGGATTTTCCTACATTGAAATTTTGATAACATAATATTGCATCATGTAACCATATAGTATCATATTGCAAACAAACAAATCCCTGCCAACGCATTCTGGACTTCCCAACAATGTACAACATGCTCATCTGCCAACACTTGCTTGTTAAGACCTGTTGACTAACTTGACCTCTGAGTGATTATAACTTGCATTTTGTGTGTATATTTGGAAAATAATGTAATCACCATAATTTTAACTGTCATACAATAAATGAAACAAATACAAACTGTTTTTAAAAATATTTTTTCTTTCTTTATACTTCCATCACCTCCTTATTTTTATTCAACTCCCCCCAGTTGAACCAAAGGCAACTACAGTCTCCCCTGGATCGTTCTAGCACCATTCTGTTGGTGGTATTGTCCACTTTGGAAACCGTTCATAGATGTTTGATTTCATCTCACGTGGCTCTCCACGAAACAAAGCAGAACACAGTCCAATCAGGTTTACACGTACTTTCTTCCTTGTCGAGGTTCACCACAGGGAATCCTTTCAATATTCTAGGTTTGGGGTGATTTCTCAAATTCTTTTGACTTCAGGAAGATACCACCAGCATATAAGGGTCGATTATTTGCCTTTTCAGTCTTTTTCAGTCTTACATGTCTCTGATGATGTGCTTTGTGCAGCTTGCCCTATGTAATTTTTTGTTTTTCATGAGTTTAGGCCTTTCCTGACTGCCATGAATTTTCCCATCATAAGAAAATATGGGGAAACTGTCATAAATTAAGCTTCCTTCAGGAGTGCATAACAAGTGAGTTTCCAGCACAATGGCGGAGCTAGACAAGACCAACAGGCACTTTGTCATGAGAGTTTAAAAAAAAATTAAAGAGACAAAGGACTAAATACTCTTGCTTTTTGTACGTAGAACATGGAAAATGTTGTAGCGATTGGAAGACAGCAGGCTATATTTGCAATTCTGAGAATGCCACTTAATATTTATATAAGATCACAGTGCAAATTGATTTCTATCTTCTAATTAAGGGGAAAAGGTTGGAGGTTATGAGGGAGAGTTAAGTGACCAGTGAAGAAATGAAAGGGTTTCAATAGAAAATAAAGAAGAAAAGGAATGTGAAGCAGTGGCAAGAGAAAGTTCTAATCATCTGAAACGTGAGGAGTTAGAAGAATATAATACAGCAAAGAAAGGGAGAAGGGACCATGGTCATTTGGATGTAAGCAATAGATGAGATCCTTTACCCTGGAGCTGCTAGAGGGGTAATTACAACTTGGGAGAATGCAAGCAGATTCCCATGAACTCAGGAACCAACAGGGAAAACATGATATAAATTATTTAGGGAGATAAAGAAGAAAGAAACATAACTGATCTTGCTCTATTATTCCACATCTACGTAGCCAAGACAGAGAGAGGAATTAAATGAAGACTTTATTAAATGGATCGAAAACAGTAGCACAAAGGCAATTATTTGTACTGGTCAAGGATTTGGGTTATATAGACATTTATTGGAGCTTTATTTTAACCAAAGGCATAGTCCCTGATGAATACTATGCTTCCAATCATTTCATCCCTCAAAAGGAAGTCTTCCCAAAAGATGTGACATGCTCTCAAAAACGAAATTCTGAAGACACAAAGATGTTTTTAATAAATTGCAGTGGCTATAAAAGGAACTTCTTGACAAAGTTTTATTTTTTTAAATGTTTATATAGTTGATGGAAAAAAAAATAAAAGAAAATGGAGAATGAAGAAGGCAAACACATGATATGGTCTTATAAAATAGTTTGCCAGGTGCCAAGATTTAGAATGAGCTTCATGAGGAATGTTAAGGAAACTTTAAAAAGTCATTGTTGTTGTAGCTATGTTTGGGAATAAGAAAAAGTGTCACTAGGATTGCTGCTAAAAATACAGATAAATGAGATACTAATTCGCTATTGGTGGAACTGAACTGATCTATTTTGGAAAGTAATCTGGAATTACACCAAACTGTGTCCAACTATGCCCATAGTTATAAAACATAGTTAATAAACTTTTGACAGCAATAACTCCACTAGGCCTATTTCCAAAGATGATTAGGAAAAAAGGAAAAGAACCTGAATGTTCTAAAATATTTATAGCAGCTCTCTTTGTGGTAACAAAAAACTAGAAATTGTGGAGATATCTGTCAAATAGGGAATGGCTGAACAAGTTATGGCATATGACAGTCATGTAATACTATTATATTATAAGAAATGATGAGTTTGTTGATTTTAGAAAAAAACATGAATAGACTTGCACAAAATAAAGAAGAATGAAATGAGTAAAATCAAGAGAACATTGTATATGGTAATAGCAATATTGTTTTAAGAACAACATTGATCAACTAAGGCATTGTGATTATTATAAACACCCAAATTAACTACAAAGGACCGATGACGGAAGATGGTATGTTTCTATCTAATGGCAGCCATCTCTAGGGTGAGGAGAAGGAAAGGAAAAAACAAGGAATTTACATGATTATTTTGCTATATGTTTAAAAGGAATAACAAGTTGTACATAATAGATTTGCAGTTTCATGCACTATCTTCTTTTTTTCAAATATGTTATGGAAATGCTTGTTTTATTCCATAAATTAAAAATACAATAAATGTTATTTTGAAAATGAACAAAAATATAGATAGGAAGATAAACTTCCTTTCTGTGTCAAATGCTCCCCAATAAATGCCATTCTTTTGCCTATAAACCTGGTATAATACAACTCAGTTATGAGTAACTTGGCCCTTTCCCTTGTGATATTGCTAAAGATTGTGACATCCTATTTCTAACCATGGTGGTAGCACTTTGTTTTTCAGAGGGCAAAAGGGAAGAATATTTGCTGAGGGATATCAGAGAACCTTGAACTTCTTTCATATTTATAGGGCTAGGGCAAAAAGGCAGAAGTTGAACGAAACTCTATGTTGGAGCCTGAGGTCATGAAGGTTTTCTTTAACTGGAGTTGTCCAATGCCAGTTCTATACCACAATAAAAATCACTTGAGCCTTCCAGTGATATCTAGTTAGACACAAATACACAAATCTTTGAAGAAAAAAATCGATATCCTAGACATAATAATTTTATCTCTTTTTCAGATTCTCATGCGTTTTTCAGACATTACAAGTTTTAAAATTTCATCAGAAAACTGGGGGAATTTATATTCTAAAACATATTAGTATCTTAGGAAAAGGGATTATTTTAAAAACTAAATAGACAAAATGAGAGAAAAATGATAGTACTTGAAGCAGTGATGCAGTGATCACCTTACCGAATTAAAATGAAATGTATAATAATGTAATCAAATAATAAATGATAATGATAAAAATATTAAAATAGACCTTTTACAAAGTCTCATATGTAGAATGGGTATATAAAGCTGACACATTCAATGATTTCTGAACATGATGGATTATATATGTGTTTTATTTTATGATACAAGGTAACATGGTGGAAAGAGGTATGATCAGAGGCATGAAGAACTCAGATTACGTCCTGCCCCTACCACACACTACCTGTGTAACCCTGTACAGATTCCTTAATCTTTCACTGTACTAAGTGATTCTCTAAAATCATGAATCGAAGACAAAGTGCTAATTTAATCTAATTTGGTAAAGACAATTTCCTAGTGCAAAATTTCCCTAAGTCAATGAAATCATCTAGTCTCTTATGATCAAAATCATTCATGAAATATATTGTACAAATGTGTTTTTTTCTTTTCTTGTGGATGTAAGAATATATTTTAATACTAAATAATCTTTGTAGCTGCCCAAGGTCATGTTTAGATGCAGCATTCAAAATTTTGAATTGCCAATAAAATACTTCAGGGAAAAAGGAAAATGGATCAAGAAAAGTTAAGAGAAAGTGATTTAGATGAGAGCAAGTTAACAAAGTCAGCAGTCAGCTGTAAAGGTCTCCCTGATGAGGGACTGGCCAAATTACTAAACTGAATTTTCAGTAGGAAGTGACAGAATTCAGGTAGAGTCAATTAAAGCTTGTGAGAGCTGACAGGACCTATTATACACAATCCTTTCTAACAGGGAATTAATATTTCATGGCTCTTTATGTTAGTGTCCACCAGGTTAGATTTTATTTACCTAAGACCTTGCAAATATGAAATAAAATAAATTTTGTAATAATTTTCATTTTACTGTTCAGTGTAGTCAGTAAGACTTAAAAATAGTGCCAAATCGATGAAGGACACACGTGGATGCACACAATTGTTGTTTATCTGAACAGCTTGCTTTTCATTATAACTGGTCATGAAAACTTTGCATGTAGTTGATAATATAACTATGGGATATATTCCACCAATAATACTTATCAGCAAGGGGATGTTATAAAGGAACTAGCCTGGTGATATCTTTGATGAGTCTCTCCTATCAGGAAGCCTTAAAACTATGTGAAGAATTTTCTTTTGATTAGAATTTATGTGATTAATTTTAATTTCATATGATTTGGAATTTTGAAGACCAGAAAGATCTTTAAAGCATTTATGTAACACATAAAATGGCACTTATATAATTTATTGTTTAAAAGGATAAATCTATCATTTACTCTATAGTAATGAATTTAGGTTATTTTAAAATCCTATGCACCTACACACAGAGTTTTCCTATTATACTGGGTTCATCTTTTAGATAATGAGGTTCTGTTAGTATTTCAATAGTTGAATTCTCTTGGATCAAATCTGAAAAATACCAACCTGATACTGAAAAAATTCTCCAGGGACATTAAAAACCACTACTGAGTCAGAAGCTTTGGTTAACTCACCCTTCTCTGTTACTTACTAAGAAATGGGGCAAGGAGACCAAATAACAAGCTATTGCAGAAGTCCAGGTGTGGCATAATGAGGGCCTACAGCAATACAGGCAGTGTCAGAAGACAGGGGGTATTTACAGGACGTTATGATGGGAGTGAAAGAAAATGAAACGTCAAGGATGTCATCGAAGTTATGAGTCAAGGGTGATGGATTCCTTGACAGTATTAGATAAGTTCTGAAGAGGGAAGGGCAGTTTTGTACATGCTACAAGTATTATAAAGTATTTTTTTAAATCAGCATAAGTTTTGGTCTTTGCACACAAATTTACAATCTAATTAGAGAAAAAATGTACATAGATGGTATTGTCACTAAATAATATTTTATTTTACTTATTTATTTGTCAAGCCCTGTACATAGGCATTTCAATCATGGTTACAATTTAGTAAGTTGGTAACGATGAATAGTCAGATAATCCCCCTCCTAGAAACAAAGATGGATTATGTTTGAGGCTCAAAAGTTTAATAGAACAAGAAAAGTTCGAATGCTCATCCACAATAGAATGTCTTGCCATTTTCTTCATTTTCTTATAATCTTTTTTCTCCTTCCTTTCTTTTTAATTGTTTGCCATATCAAAAGAGGATAATAGTCCTTTAAGAGAAAAATTCTAAAGTCAAGTGCTTTTTTTTTATTTTATTATTTTTTTAATAAATTTATTTATTTAACTTTTTACAATCACTTTCACAAAATTTTGGGTTCCAAATTTTCTCCTCATTTGTCCCCTCCCCCACCCCAATACACCGAGCATTCTAATTTCCCCTATCACCAATCTGCCCTCTCTTCTATCATCCCTCCCTTCCCTTGTCCCCATCTTCCCTTTTGCCCTGTAGGGCCAGATAACTCTCTATTCTTCATTACCTGTATTTCTTATTTCCTAGTAGCAAGAACAATACTCAACAATTGTTCCTAAAACTTTGAGTTCCAACTTCTCCCCATCCCTTCCTCCCCACCCATTTCCTCTGGGAAGGCAGGCAATTCAATATAGGCCATATCTGTGCAGTTTTGCAAATGACTTCGATAATAGTCGTGTTGTGTAAGACTAACTATATTTCCCTGCATCCTATCCTGTCCCCCATTGTTTCTATTATATCTTTTGATCCTGTCCCTCCCCCAAGAGTGTTGATTTCAAATTGCTTCCTCCTCCCATTGCCCTGCCTTCCATCATCCCCCCCACCCTGCTTATCTCCTTCTCCCCCACTTTCCTGTATTGTAAGATAGGTTTTCATACCAAAATGAGTGTGCATTTTATTCCTTCCTTTAGTCGATTGTGATGAGAGTAAACTTCTTGTTTTTCTCTCAGCTCCCCTCTTTTTCCCTCCACTAAAAATTCTCCTGCCTGCCTCTTCTATGAGGGATAATTTACCCCATTCAATTTCTCCCTCTCCTCCCACTACATTTCTCTCTCATTGCTTAACTTCATTTTTTTAAGATATAATCCCATCCTATTCAATTCACTCTGTGCTCTCTGTCTCTGTGTGTGCTTGCACATGTGTGTGTGTGTGGGGGGGGTGGGTGTAATCCCACCAACTACTCAGATACTGAAAATCTTCAAGAGTTACAAATACTGTCTTTCCATATAGGAATGCAAACAGTTCAAATTTAGCAAGTCCCTTATGACTTCTCTTTGCCGTTTACCTTTTCATGCTTCTTTTCATTCTTGTGTTTGAAAGTCAAATTTTCTTTTCAGCTCTGGCCTTTTCATCAAGAATGCTTGAAAGTCCTCTATTTTATTGAAACAACAGTTTTTCCCTGAAGTATTATACTCAGTTTTACTGGGTAGGTGATTGTTGGTTTTAGTCCTAGTTCCTTTGACTTCTGGAATAGCATATTCCATGCCCTTCAATCCCTTAATGTAGAAGCTGCTAGATCTTGTGTTATCCTGATTGTATTTCCACAATACTGGAATTGTTTCTTTCTAGCTGCTTGCAATATTTTCTCCTTGACCTTGGAATTCTGGAATTTGGCCACAATGTTCCTAGGAATTTCTCTTTTTGGATCTTTTTCAGGCAGTGATCGATGGATTCTTTCAATACTTATTTTGCCCTCTGGTTCTAGAATCTCAGGGCAGTTTTCCTTGATAATTTCATGAAAGATAATGTCTAGGCTCTTTTTTTGATCATGGCTTTCAGGTAGTCCCATAATTTTTAAATTGTCTCTCCTGGATTTCTTTTGCAGGTCAGTTGTTTTTCCAATGGGTTACTTCACATTCTCTTCCATTGTTGCATTCTTTTTGTTTTGTTTTGTGATTTCTTGGTTTCTCAGAAAGTCATTAGCCTCCATCTGTTCCATTCTAATTTTGAAAGAACTCTTTTCTTCAGTGACTTTTTGAACCTCTTTTTCCATTTGGCTAGTTCTGCTTTTGAAAGCATTCTTCTCCTCATTGGCTTTTTGAACCTCTTTTGCCAATTGAGTTAGTCTATTTTCTTCAGCATTTTTTGGGGTCTCCTTTAGCAAGGTTTTGACCTGCTTTTCATGCTTTTCTTGCATCTCTCTCATTTCTCTTCCCAGTTTTTCCTCCACTTCTCTAACTTGAATTTCAAAATCCTTTTTGAGCTCTTCCCTGGCCTGAGTCCATTGAATATTTATTTTGGATGTTGGGATACAGAAGCCTTGACGTCTATGTCTTTCCCTCATGGTAAGCATTGTTCTTCCTTATCCAAAAGAAAAGGAGGAAATATCTGTTCACCAAGAAAATAACCTTCTCTGGTCTTACTTTTTTTTCCCTTTTCTGGGCATTTTCCCAGCTAGTTACTAGACTTCTGAAATTCCTTTCCACACCCACCTGGCCTCCAGATATGCCCAGCTAGTGCTTGGGGTCTAAGATTCAAATGCTGCTTCCCAGACTCAGGGCTTTCAGTGGAGGCAGGGCTGCTATTCAATGTGATATTAAATTCAGGTGCTCAGTTGAGGACAGGGCTGCTATTCAGTGTGAGATTAAGTTCTGCTGCTTGGGTGGGGGCAGGGTCACCTCACAGGGCTCAGTTCCCTCAGTGGGTTTATGAGGAGATCTTCAACAATGGATCTGAGCCCCTGCTTGCTTTGGGAGCCCCTGTCTACTGCTGCCTCTGCTGCTGCCTCCTGAGGGGGCCTGAGTTATGGGGACACCCTGTTCCCAACAGGCTCTCTCATTAACCTTTGGTGTCTGTGGGTGGATGGAACTGTGCAGCTGCTGGAGATTCTGTCCATGAAGCCTGCTCAAATCTGCTCCTCTCAGTGCCGCACCATCAAGTGCTTTCTTTAGCCTCAATTAAGGTGAATTTTGTAGAACATTAATGTAGAACATCTGTATTAGAAATGTAGAACATTTTAACAAGTAAAACATTAGCTTTGTGTACTACCATAATTCCAAAGAGAATTGGTTTAAAAAAAATGAGTACAATACAACCATAACCTAACTGTGGCTTATAATATCTTTTGTGTAATCTCACAATCTCTCAAGAAATGTGAGAGAGAGGAAATATATCATATGAATGTATGTTACTATATATGTAAATATCGAAAGGAGATTAGATTGTTTTTCCAATCTTTAAATGGAATTTAAAAAAATCCCACATTAGCTGTATCATTTTACCCACCCCTGACAACTCTAGGTCATATACCAAATGAAAATACTTCCAGATATACTAATCATTTTTGATACCTGAGGTTTATGTATTCATATTAGTCACTAAAATGTCAAGCATAGGTCCAAAGAGAAATATGAAAAATATTCCAATTACTTTTTGGTCATAGCTCATGTTCAACCACTTATATTAGTATGGTTTTAAACATACAAATACATGCACATCATCAAAAATATAATAAACTGTTATCATTAAGGGTAGTCCCAAGATTTCATCCATGTAAAGAACTTGGGGTATCAAACTCCTACCACCACTACCCCCACTGAGGCAGATCAGCAATTAACATTTAATTCTCTAATAATATTTATAATCAGAGTAATATACCCATACGTCATCTTCATAAAAATTAATGTTGTAGTATAGTCATAATTGAAAAACAGGTATAGTTCCCTAAAAGCAATAGAGGGAATGAAAACAGTATCATAATAAAAGAGTCTATTGTGAGGACTTTCCCATGATTGAGAAGGTTGAGAGACTTTCCTATGATTATACTTTTAAAATAGGTCAGAACAAAAACTTTAGTCTACATCTTTCAGACGCCAAGACCTCTATTCATTCTGCCACATTTTTCCATCAATATTTATCTAAAAATAAAACAAAAATTAAAGAAGCCATGTTCAGTGTGGTACAGTGAAAAGAGCTGGCTCTGCAATCAAGAAATGTAGGGTTGCATTCTGATTTTGCCACCCTAATCTTACGCACATCATTTAGCCTCTCTGGGCTTCAGCTTCTACAATTATAAAATGAGAGGGTTTGACTAACTGGCTCTTCTAGACCTCGTTCTATGTTCATCTGTTAACATACCAGCTCAACTTATTTATAATGGCAGCTTACGGAGAGATCAACTGATTGCAGTTCATTTAGGATTCTCTCTGGGTGAGAAGGCAATTCTATCCAAGATCCATAAAGCTATGACTGATATTACATCAAAATTCTACCATAGCAAACACTACCATATGTTTATGTGATTTCACTGCCATTGAAGCATACCAATACAAACATTCAATTTTGTACATTCTTGTTATTTCACAGGAAGTAAAATTACATTTTAAAGTAGACATCAAAAAGCATGAGGAACAGCATGGCATTAGGCACAGAGGCTTGGTCTCTGAATCAGGAAAAAATAAGATCTGCCTCTGCCATAAAGTGCCCATATAACTTCTTAATCTCTCAAAGCCCTCAAGTAAGACATACACATACAGACACACATACACATTTATATGTGTGTATGTGTATGTATGTGGATATGTGTATAAAACTCAATGTCTCACTCTCAAGTAGGACTATTTATTGATCTTGGAATATACCTAGGTAAAAATCTAGTTGAACACAAACCCAACAAGAATCCCTTCTATAACATATCAAATAATTAGTCATTGAACCTCATTCCTGATGATTTCTAAAGAGAGACCACAGATGTCAGGCTGTATTAGTAGAGGGAGTTTCCACACTAAGAGCACTCACACACATGAAATCATAACACAGAATAAAAAGAACAAAAATAAACTATTTCCAGAAGTTATGCTTCCAATTAAAAAAATAAATTAAAAAAAGAGATGTCTTTAGGAACATATGTTTAAATACAAGGATACAAGATCCATAGGCCATAAACGTACAAGCTCAAAATCCTGAATCTGGAATTTAGGGACAAGATGAGGGAGAAAGCTAGATGACTCAGCGGATGGCATGCTTGGGTTGGTGTCAAGAAGACCTGAATTCAAGTCTGACCTCACACACATACTAGCTGTGTGAGCCTGGGTAAGACACTTAACCCTGTTTACCTCAGTTTCCTCATAATGAGCTGGAGAAGGAAATGGCAAACGACTCCAGTATCTTTGCCAAGGAAACCTTAAATAAGTTCATGAAGATTTGGACACAACTGAACAACCTACAAGAAGATTATGTATATCAATACTAAAAAAGAATATAAATAGACTATTGAGGGCATGTGGTATGTGGCACAATGTAAAAAAAAAAAATGCTAGGCTTGAAGTCAGAGGAATTTAGTTCAAATCCTGGCTCTGCCAATCATTACCTATGTAACCCTGATCAAGTAACAGCCTCTCTGGGCATCAGTTCTCTAATCTGTTCAATGAGTGGGTGGCTAGATGACTTTTTATGTCTTTCTAGATCCATGTGTATGTTCCTGTCATCTTGTGAGCCTCTTAGTATTTGATTTGGCTGCTAAGTCTCACTAAAATTCCCTATTCATTTGTCGCAAGCAAGTAACAAGTGTTAAAAAGAATATTTTTTACTAATGAATTCTTAATATATTTTCTATCATTAAAATTATAATAATAACCACAAGAATTAGTATTCAAAAGTAGCAATAAATGATGTCTAAAGGAACAGAATTTTGTTGACAAAGTACAAGTTTGTAGATTGCTTGCTACAAATTCCACTTGATGAGGCAACATTTGTTAACTTTAACATGATACAATTTTATGATTCTTCCGATTCTGACAAAGCAGGAGATCATAAACTTGGTAATACTAAAAGTCATATTCAATTTTCCAATTCCTAAGAGCATGTACCCCAGGCCATTCAAAGAGATTATAAACATTAAACATTACTATTTTCCACCTGTAAATGGAAGGTTTGGCTTTACCATTCTGGCAAATGCTGAAAGTTATAAATTTTAAAATACTGTCTATGATATTGGCTAGAATAATCAAATGATAATTGTAACATAAAACAGATTTTTGAGCAGCAGGAGATAGAAAGTATATAACATTCCCCAGAAACAGCTTTGAATATTTGGGGAATAATGGAATGTTGGTATGATGCCTCCATCCACATTCATGATCAGAGTAATTTGCTTTCACCAGTCCAGAATCTTTACTTAAAATTCATGTGTGTAGTATGGTCATAATTAAAAAATAGATACAATTTCCTAAAAGCCAGAAAGATGTAAAAAAAAAAAAAAAACTTGGTAATGACCAGAGACTTAAACACATGGGGGTCTGTGGGGATACTACCCAGTTTGTTGATGTCAGAGTCTCAGCTGGTAGTCTCCTTGCCTCCTATGACATTTACATTTTTAGAGACCTTATAGTTATTTTGAAGGCCACATGAGAGCAAACTCCCTGCATATAACCCTGGTGCATGCATTTGTTTTAAGTTATATGAACAATATTTTGTTAATAATCCTAGTTGTGACTGCTGACTTAGAAATGTCTGCAAATTGCTGTGGCTAAATAATTCTTTGCAGGCATTTCACCTCAAAATGGAGTGATTTAAGATAAAATGAGTAGTAACTAAGCCCTCTGTTAAATACTATCTGCATCACATGAGAAGGAACATGAAAAACAAAATAAATAATTTTAATTACCCAAAATCAAACATATTTTGCATAGTCAAGTTAATGTAAACAGGATAATAAAGGAAAAGGTAATTGCCAAAACAAAATCTTTGCATGAAATATCTCTGGAAGACACATAGTTAGCAAATGCAAATATATGACACCAAAAGCCATTGTGGTTAAACAATATAAACAGTTCTAAAAAGAAATATAACCCCTAAAATGTACGAAATATTACTCATAATAATAACTATTAAGAGAAATACAACTCAAGCCACCCTGATGTTTCACTGAACAAATTGGTAAAGACGACAAAAAATGAGAATAGTCAATGTTGGAGGTATTATAGAAATACAATGGTGATGAAATGAAGAACTGGGCCAACCATCCTGGAAATATTTTGGAACTAAGGTAAGCAGGATATTTAACCAAAAAGCTAAATGCTAATGAAATATTTCAGAGAAGTCAAAATGAAAAAGAGTCAACATCCACCTATGCATTTATAGCATCACTTTATTTTGCTGAAATTTAAAAAAAATCTTGAAGCAAAGGAGTTGGTCAATTGGGCAATAGATAGATATATTATGGTACATTAATGTAATGGAATTTTATTGTGCTGCAGGAAATCAAATATAATGAAGAGAGAGAAGGATATAAAGACATGAACTGACACAAAGTGAAAGAAAGCTAAATCAGCAAATAATATATACAACAATTGTAACAATGGAAGTGGAAATAGCAAAACAATGATAATGACCAATCTTGACCCAAAAAATTATATGAAAAAAGATCTTATTCCATTAGACTTTGAATGCCGTACACTTCATATGAAGCAGTGGGAGATTTAGTAGTGTTGGTTAATTGTGCTGAACTGTTTCTTTGAAAATTCTTTGTTACAAGACAGATCTCTGGGAAAGGAATGGAGAGAGATATACTGAGAAATGAAGGTGATGTGAAAACAAAAGGTACCAATAAAATTGAAAAAAAATAAATTTCCTTTGTATGGGTAGGGGTTTATATTCCTATCCAAATAATGCAGAAATTTCCTCTTTTTAACTGAATCAACTGAAGGTAGAAACTATGGGCAAATGAATTGTTAATCATTTTTTGAGGAACGATTTGGTTCATCAAATGAAATCAGTTGGATGCAACATGGAAAATATTTTGTGACTGGGTCCATAAATTAGACATATCTATTTCATATATAACAAGCCAGCTAGAAGTCTGTTGCTATATTCCAGGAGGGAAGCAGTGAAATTTTCTTAGAAAATTCCTGGTGCAGGAGCAGGGAAAGCTGATCATTAAGTGTTTCAAAGGGCAACAGTTACTCTCCTCCTTTCCTCCTGATCTTTTTATCACAGAGGCTATACCAGTAGTGGACAATGTATCTAATCGGGACCTGAGGGACACATGAAGGGCAGGAAGTTTCAGAAACCTATTGATTCAGAACGTTCATTTATAGGCAATGACCCATAGAGAATAGACCAACAGATACCAACAGCAAATTTTGTGAGGACTCCAGAGGCATGCAATAAATGCCATGTAAAATTGAATTTATCTGAGTCAAGTTTACAAATAAGCAAACAGAGGCCCTGAGAAGTTAAGTGACTAGCCCAAAGTCACAGAGGTAGAAATGACAAATTTAGGGCTCAAATTCAGGTTCATGAACTGTGCCCTGAGCTTGGCACAATGCCTAGCACATAGGAGGCAATTGATGTTTATGATCAATTAAGCAACTGAATTCGAAATTCATCATCATTCTTTACACTGTGCCATGCAGGAAGGGAAAACAATCTTATAAAATATTGAATAAAAAGGGAGAGAAAATTCTTCACCTAAAAGTTTAATAAGAGAGAACAAAATATAGCAGAACTATCTCCAAAGGGGCAAGATGTATAGTATCCTTCATCACAATGAGTACTATGGGTCACAGGGTATTTCTCATTGTGTACAAAGCTTACAGAGTGATTTTAGCCAAGAAAAGTAACCAATATTTTAAATGCTGTTTTTGAGAATTGCCCTACTATAAAATGTCTGCAACTATAAAGGTTTATTAATTATAATGAACCCTTTGCCTAATCCTAAGTCCCAAAACTTATCTAGAATTTCATAACATCTTCATTTTTCTCAGTGAATATCTTTTAGAGTATGTATTACTTGATTCAGTTTTCAAATGCACAAAATTACTGACACCAATATTTTAAGCCTCATAAAATTCTACTTGGATGAAAAGAGGAAAAGTAGGTCATGTACCTGACCTGTTTATCTTGAATGAGTTGTGTTCCCTAAAGAAGGTATCAATGGATATTCAAAAATGGAGATGCAATGAACACCACAAACAAAAGCATTTACAAAAATCTTTATTTTCCTTTACTTTCATCTTTCCATACTTCTGCCAGTATTATGCTTTGGACCAGATGTCTGTGTATGTGTTACACACAGAGAGAAACAGAGACAGAGAGAAAAAAAATCAGAGGGCTTTTCTGCCCAAAATCCCATAATATCTAATTATATCTATAGTCCTTAAAGTTTTTTTGTTTCATTTTAATTTGCTTCAAACTGTAAATACACATATTATCCTAATGACCTATATTCATTAATTTTGGTTCCTTCATTTCAACAAAGAAAAAAAGCCCTGTCCAATTTAACATTTTATCAAGGAGAGTGATAATGACACAAGAATCTTCCAACAGACAATGGAATAGATGAAATTCAAAGGAATAGATAATATAATCTAAGAATAAAGATCCCAAAGGATTCTAATAGGCTGTAAAATTGGGTGATATCCAACAGAATGAAATGAAAATTGTATAAATATATAAAGTCCTCTACTTATGTTCAAAACTCCAACTGCATGAATACGGGATGGCAAAGTTCTTGCTTCACTGAAAAGTACCTAAGAAATAGCAAACTGGTTTTCACTGGTAAAGGGACCAGTTTCTTGTACAAACTATGAAATGATCTAAACAAATCACTGAATAGCAATTTGGAATTATACTTAAAAGTGATAAAACATCCAGGTCTTTGCCTTAAATATCTCATAATTAAACCTTAAGGAGACCAAAAGCAAGGAAAGTACCCAAATACACCAAAGTCCTTCAAATAGTGTCAATTCGAATACATGCAACCATTTTAAAGAATTAATTATTTACACTCCTTGGGACTAGCTCATGTGTGTGCATGCACATGTGTGTACGTGTGTGTGTGTGCATAAGAGATGGACACAATGAACATGTGTATGGAGTGCCCTAAATATAAGGCAGTTTTAAGCTATATAATATATATGTATATATATATATATATATATATATATATATATATGTGTGTGTGTGTGTGTGTGTGTGTGTGTGCATATATATATACATATATGTGTGTATATATATATATGGAAATAAATATGATATAAACTAAAGGTTATCATTTTTTTCTAAATGTTCTAGGTACATGTTACATCCCACCAATAGAAGGTAAGATTCTTTAGAGCAAGTACTAGTTTTCACTGTGTCTTTGTATCCCAAGCATCAAGCACAGTGTCCTGAACATAGTACTTGACAAACAATGAATGTTTTTTGGATTGGACTGAATTTTAGTAATCTGTAAACTCAATATAAGACAACAGAGGATGACACAAAGCCAATCTTAAAAAGGTAATTCAATCATTGTAAAGATACTGTTCTGAAAAAAATAAAATAATTATATTCTGTAATGGTCATGTGATCACAGCTATAGTACTATGTTCAATTCTGGTGACCACATTTTGAAAGAGAATTATTGGGAAGATTTTTTTTTGTTTTTTTTTTGTTTTTTGTTTTTTTTGAATGAGTAGTCAAGGAGTTTATTGGATAAATCTTGCAAACAACTAACAAAAATTTCTGCTTGTAGAAAAACACTGGCTATGACATAACCCAACAGTTTCTCTGAGTGGTTTCACCAATGATAAGTTTGATGCTGGTGCTTCAGGGCTAAGGTAGATCGCAGAACGCTGGACAGGAGGGAGGCTATTTCTTCCTACTCTACACCTCCACTGTCCCTTCCAGTCAGACTATTTTCTTTTTTTAAAAAATATAAATTTATTTATTTAACTTTTTACATTCATTTTCACAAAATTTTGGGTTCCAAATTTTTCTCCCCATTTATCCCATCCCCCCACCCGAATACACCAAGCATTCTAGTTTTCCCTATCACCAATCTACCCTCTCTTCTATCATCCCCCCTTCTCTTGTCCCCATCTTCTCTTTTGTCCTGTAGGGCCAGATGACTTTCTATTCTCCATTAACTGTATTTCTTATTTCCTAGTAGCAAGAACAATACTCAACAGTTGTTCCTAAAACTTTGAGTTCCAAATTCTCCCCATCCCACCCTCCCCACCCATTCCCTTTGAGAAGGAAGGCAATTCAATATAGGCCATATCTGTGTAGTTTTGCAAAAGACTTCGATAACAGTCGTGTTGTGTAAGACTAACTGTATTTCCGTCCATCCTATTCTGGCCCCCATTGTTTCTATTCTGTCTTTTGATCCTGTTCCTCCCCAAGTGTTGACTTCAAATTGCTCCCTTCTCCCATTGCCCTCCCTTCCATAATCCCTCCCTCCCTGCTTATCTCCTTGTCCCCCACTTTCCTGTACTGTGAGATAGGCTTTCATACCAAAATGAGTGTACATTTTACTCCTTCCTTTAGTCGAATGTGATGAGGGTAAACTTCATGTTTTTTTTCTCAGCTCCCCTCTTTTTCCCTCCACTAAAAATCTCCTGCTTCCCTCTTGAATGAGAGATAATTGACCCCATTCCATTTCACCCTCTCTCCTCCCACTACATTTTTCTCTCACCATTTACCTTAATTTCTTTTAAGATATGGTCCCATCCTACTCAATTCACTCTGTGCTCTTTCTCTGTGTGTGCATACATGTGTGTATGTGTGTGTGCACGCATGTACATGTGTGTGTGTGTCTGTACGTCTGTGTGTGGTCCCACCAACTACGTAGATACTGAAACGTTTTAAGAGTTACAAATATTGTCTTTCCATGTAGGAATGTAAACAGTTCACATTTGGTAAGTCCCTTAGGACTTCTCTTTGCTGTTTACTTTTTCATGCTTTTTCTCATTCTAGTGTTTGAAAGTCAAATTTTCTTTTCAGCTCTGGTCTTTTTCATCAAGAATGCTTGAAAGTCCTCTATTTCATTGAAAGATCAGTTTTACTCCTGAAGTAATATACTCAGTTTTTCTGGGTAGGTGATTCTTGGTTTGAGTCCTAGTTCTTTTGACTTCTGGAATATCCTATTCCATGTCCTTCAATCCCTTAATGTAGAAGCTGCTAGATCTTGTGTTATCCTGATTGTATTTCCACAATACTGGAACTGTTTCTTTCTAGCTGCTTGCAATATTTTCTCCTTGACCTGAGAATTTTGGAATTTGGCCACAATGTTCCTAGGAGTTTCTCTTTTTGGATCTCTTTCAGTTGGTGATCGATGTATTCCTTCAATACTTATTTTGCTCTCTGGTTCTAGAATCTCAGGGCAGTTTTCCTTGATAATTTCATGAAAGATGATGTCTAGGCTCTTTTTTTGATCATGGCTTTAAGGTAGTCCCATAATATTTAAATTGTCTCTCCTGGATCTATTTTCCAGGTCAGTTGTTTTTCCAATGAGATGTTTCACATTCTCTTCCATTTTTTCATTCTTTTGGTTTTGTTTCATGATTTCTTGGTTTCTAAGAAAGTCATTAGCCTCCATCTGTTCCATTCTAATATTGAGAGAACTATTTTCTTCAATGAGCTTTTGAACCTCTTTTTCCATTTGGCTAATTTTGCTTTTGAAAGCATTCTTCTCCCCATTGGCTGTTTGAACCTCTCTTGCCAATTGAGTTAGCCTATTTTTCAAGGTGTTATTTTCTTCAGCTTTTTTTGGGTCTCCTATAGCAAGGTATTGACCTGTTTTTCATGCTTTTCTTGTATCTCTCTTCCCAGTTTTTCCTCCACCTGTCTAACTTGATTTTCAAAATCCTTTTTGAGCTCTTCCATGGCCTGAGCCCACCGGACATCCACCTCGGATGTCTGGGATACAGAGGCCCCAACCTCCACGTCTTTCCCTGATGGCAAGCATTGTCCTTCCTTATCAGAAATGATAGGAGGAAGGAACATCTCTTCCCCAAGAAAGTAGCTCTCTATTGTCTCACTTTGCTTCCTTTTTCTGGGCATTTTCCCAGCCAGTTACTTGACTTCTGAGATTCCTCTCCACCCCTGCCTAGATCTGCCCAGCTAGTGCTTGGGGTCCGAGATTCAAATACTGCTTCCCTGCCTCAGGGCTTTCCACGGGATCTACTGCTATTCAATGTGAGCTTAAGTTCTGGTGCTTGGGTGTGGTCAGGGCTGCCTCCCAGACTCAGTTCCCTCAGGGGCTTTATGCAGAGACCTGCAGTAATGGAGCAGGTGGGGGCAGGGCCGTCTCCCAGGCTCGGTTCCCTCGGGGGTTTTATGCAAGGACCTTTGGTAATGGAGCTCCTTCCTGCTTGTGGAGTCCCTGCCACCGCTGCCTCTGCTGCTGCCTCTGCTACTGCCTCCCAAGGGGGCCCGAGCCACAGAGACACCCCACTCCCCTCTTGGTCAGCCCAAAAGTCTCCCTCACTGACCTGTAGCACCTGTGGGCGGAGGGACCTTCACCGGCTGCCAGAGATTCCATCCCTGAAGCCTGCTCAGATCTGCTCCTCTTGGGCTGCATGGTCAGGGCAATGCAGGACTGAGCTCCACTGCCAGGAGCATGACAGACCCCCAGGGACGGCTTTCCAGGGCTCTCTGGAATGGAGATCTCTTCCAGTGTGTTTCTGCATGGGTTCCACTGCTCCAGAATTTGTGGGGAGTTCTTTTTACAGGAAATTTATGGGCTGTGGATTTGGAGCTAGCATATGTGAGTCTTTCTACTCTGCCATCTTGGCTCCTCCCCCCCCATTGGTAAGATTTTTATTGCCTAGTGTAAAATAGTATTATATGCATATAGAACCTAATAGTTTAAAATACAATTTAACACCTAATGAGATAATAATTTAATAATATAACACCTATTGTCTCATTTAACCCTCACAATAACCCTTTAAAATAGGAAGGATTTGTGCACTCTTGATGAGCATTATACAGATGATAAAACTGAAAGAGAAATTAATTCATTAACTTAAAGTTACACTGCTAGAAAAAGTCATATTCAGGATTTCTCTTACAATTAAGAACTCAAGGAACAAGACATGGTTAGCCTAAAGAGGAGCAGACTTAAGGGAAACATGATGACTACCTTCAAATATTTGAAACATCATCATTCAAAGGAGGGATTCAGAGAGTCATATTAGAACCAGGGGTAAAATGATAAAAAAGATGAACACAATTCAGTAGAAAATCAAATTTCTAACAATTTGAACTATCTAAAAATAAAATAGGACTTTTGAGGGCAGAAATAAAATAGTGAAGTACAGGAAGCACTACAATCAAGCTCTCCCAACACTCCTCTCCAAACAACTTTAAAATCCCACATCTTAAGTCAAATTTTGGAGTAAGAGAGCTAACAAAAGTTATTGTTATAGTCGTTCTAATCCAAAACAACAGAGAAGGTCAGAAGGAAAGGTGTGCAATATAGGAACAGGAACTAACCCAGAATCCAGATGGATATAACAGCAGTGGCTACAGACTTAGCAATAAAAATAGTGACCACTTTGGGACCACTCAAAGTAGAAACAATAAGTGGATAGGGCAACTAGTAAGAAAGACTCTACAGGGAACCCCAGTGCTAGGATTGGGATAGGACATGCACTGTTTGGTAACTCCATTTACTATATTCCCTTCCAGGTCACAGTTCTGGGGCAAAAAAGGGCATTTTGCCCAAGGGAACAAGGACCCCGAAGAGCAATATTGATCCTGATGCAAAGGGAACAGGAGCCTAAGAAGCAGAAATACTTTTAATCCAAAAGATTGGTACCCTAACTTGGTAAGGAACAGAGCCCAGATCAGGAGAGTAATGACCACAGCTTTCCCCAGATCACACCATCTTGGAAGCACTGAACACTTTGAAAATTAGTTTTAAAACAGAACTAGTTCTGAAAACAGCTGTGTGAAAAACCCTGAAACTTGGAAGTGTACCACCACATATACCCTGGGAACTGAGCCCAACTGCTACATAAAATTCAAAGCCAAGAAATAGGCTAGAAAAATGAGTAAACACCAACAACAAAAATTAACATGATCATAAAAAAAAAAAAAAAAACTACTATGGTGACAGCTCACTGGGATCAGGACAAAATTTCAGAAAAAAAAAACATCAAAACAGTGGCAAACAAAGCCTTAAAGAAAAAAAAAAGAAACAGTGGACACGTGGCTAAAAACAATTGTTAGAAGAGTCAGAAAAATTATTTTCAAAATCAAATTAGAGAGGTAGTGAAAAAATTAGATTAAGAAATGAGAGTGATGAAAGAAAATTATGAAAAGATAATTAACAGCTTGGTAAAAGAGTCATCAAAAAGCACTAAGGAAAGCAACACACTTAAAAATAAATCTGGCCAACTGGATAAAGAGGGTCAAAACTTCACTGAGGAAAATAACTCCCTAAAAAGTGTAACTGGCCAAGTAGGAAAAAAGGTACAAAATCATACTGAAGAAAATAATCCCTTAAAAATTAGAATTTAAGAAAAGGAAGCTAATGATTCCATGAGATATCATGAAACAATAAACCAAAGTCAAAAGTATGAAAAATACAAGAAAATCTGTCATATTTCACTAAAAAATCAACTGACCTGGAAAACAGATGGAGGAGAGATGATTTTAAAAATATTTCCTGAAAGCCATCATCACAGAAAGACCCAAGACATCATATTTCAAGAAATTATACAAGAAAGCCACCTTCAAATCTTAGATTCAAACACATCACATAGAAATTGAAAGCATCTATTCATCACCACCTGAAAGAGATCTCAAAATAAAAATTCCAAGGAATGTGATAGTCATATTCTAGAGTTACCAGATCAAATAGAAATTATTTCAAGCAACCAAAAAAATATCATTAAAATATCATGGAACCAGACTTAGGGTCACAGAAGATATAGCATCTACGACATAAAGGGAGAGGAAAGCATAGAACATAATATTCCAGAATACGAAGGATCTATGATTACAACAAAAATAACCTACCTAGAAAAAAATCATACAAATCCTTCAAGAGAACAAAATATATATTTAAGAGGAGAGAGGAACTGCAAGCATTCCTGCTAAAGGAAAGAACAGAATAGAAAATCTGCCATCCACATACAAGTCTCAAGAAAAGCATAAACATGAATGAGAAATCATAAGGGATCCAATAAGGTTAAACTGCTTGCATTCCTATATGGGAAGATGATACATATAACTTCTAAGAACTTTATCATTATTGGGATGGTTAGAAGGACTTCATCTAGAGAGATTACACAAGAGTAACTCAATGATGGTAAGATGATCTAAAAAAAAAAAAACCTGAATGTAAGACTGAGTAATGCACTGGGAGAAGAAGGAAGGGAGAAGAAAGGGGGAAATTGTCACATAGAGAGGCATGCAATGAAGAGCTTTTACAGTGGGAGAGTAGATCAAGAAATGTTTGAATCTCACTCTCATCTGAATTGGTACAAAAAGGGAAAAACATACACATATAGATAGAGAGAGAGAGAGACAGAGAGAGAGACAGAGAGAGAGACAGAGAGACAGAGAGAGACAAAGACAGAGACAGAGAGAGACAGAGAGAGAGTCAGTCAGTCAGTCAATTGGGTATAAAGATCTCCTTAATCCAACAGAGAATTGGGACAGGAAGAGGATAATGGGAAGGTGGGAGACAATAAAAGGGATGGCAGAAAAGGGAAGGCAAAGGGTAAATGGTTAGAAGGAAAGTTGTATTTAGGGAAGAGAAAAGATAAAAAGGCAAAGAGAAGAATAAATAGGAGAAAATATAATGGGGGGAATACAATTAGAAATCATAACTATGAATGTGACCGGCATGATCTCACCAGCAAAATGAATTAGAAATCAAAATCCAGCAATATGATTTTTACAAGGAATATTCTTAAAGAGAGAGAAACATGATAAGTTAAAATAAGGGGCTGGAACAGAATCTATTATACTTCAGCTAAAGTAAAAATGTCAGGGCCAGAAATCATGATCTCACAGAAGGTAAAACAAAAAAAAAAAAAAAAATTGAAACAATTAAAAGGGATAAAAAGAGAAAATTCATCTTGCTAAAAGGCACCATGGACCATCAAATAATATCAATTCTAAACATATATGCACCAAATGGAATACCAAAGGAAAAGTTAAATTAATTAGAGAATGAAATTACAATCAAAACTACACTAGTGGGGGACCTCAACATTTCCCTCTTGAAGTAGATAATTCTAAACAAAGAACAAATTAGAAAAAGGCTAAGGGGGTGAATACAAATTTTAGGCTCATTAGATGTAACAGACTTCTAGAGAAAATTGAATGGGAATAGAAAGGAGTATGCCTTTTTCTCAGTCATATATGACACTTTCACCAAAACTGGCCATACATTAGGGCATAAAGACCTTGCAAACAAATACGGAAAAACAGAAATATTAAATACATCCCTTTCAAAACATAATGCAATAAAAATAGCATTCAATAAAGGACTGTGGAAGCACAGATTAAAAATTAATCAGAACTAAATAATTTAATCCTAAAGATTCAGTGGATCAAAGAAAAAAATCATAGAAATAATCCATAATTTCAAAAAAGAGAATGACAACAATGCAATGACATAGCAAAATGTGTGTGATATAACCAAAGAGGGATTTAAGGGAAAATTTAAATCTCTAAATATAATCTTCAATTAAGGAGACAAAGAGCAGATCATTGAATTGGGCAGGCAACTAAAAAGAAAAAGGAACTAGAAAAAGAACAAATTGAAAATCCCCAATAAACACCAAAATGGAAATTCTGAAAATCAAAGAACAGATTAATAAACTGATAGTAAAAAAGATTGAACCAATAAATAAAACTGAGATCTGGTTTTATGAAATAAAAAACAATAAAATAGACAGTTTTTTAAGTCTTGATTTATAAAAAGAAGAAATGGAAATCAAATTATCATCATAAAAAATAAAAAAGTGTGATAGTACCACCAATGAAGATGAAATTAAAGTAATTAATAATAGTTATTTTGTCCAATTATATATGTCAACAAAATTGACAATCTCAATGAAATATGTGAACATGTTTTTTAAAAAGTATGCAAAATGCCCAGACTAATAGAAAGGGAAATAAAATACTTAAATTATCATTTGTTAGAAAAAGAAATGGAAAATATCATCAATGATCTCCCTAAGGAAAAAATTTCTACTACCAAATGGAGTGACAGATGAATTCTGCCGAACATTTAAGGAAGAATTAATCGAAATGCTATATAGACTACTTGAAGAAATAAAGTAAAGGAGTCCTATCAAATTCCCTCTATGACACAAATATGGTTTGATATCTAAGTAATAGAGAGAAAGAAAATATTGGCCATTTTCTCTTATAAATATTGATGTAAAATGTATAAATAAAACAGATTGCAACAGTATACCACAAAGATCATACACTATGACCAGGTGGGATTTATACCAGGAATGTAGGACTGATTCAACACTGGGAAAACAATAAACATAACTGACTATATCATTAACAAAAACAACAAAAATCATATTGTTATATCAAAATATGTAGAAAAAGTTCTTAACGAAACATAACACTCATTATTTTAAAACAATACAAAGTATAATAATAATACATAGAGTAATTATTAAAATAATAAGTACTATCTAGCTAAAACCCAAAAGGAAGCATGATCTCTAATGAGGACAAATTTGAAGCCTTCCCAATAAGATCAGAAGTAAAGCAAAAATGTCGATTATCACTACTTATTACAAAATATTGTATTAGAAGTACTAGCTGTAGCAATAAAACAAGACAAAGAAATTCAATGAATAAAAATAGACAGTGAGGAAACAAAAACTTTCACTCATTGTATATGGTATGGTTACATTTAGAGAGCCCCAGAGAATCCATTTAAAACAGTAGTTGATATAATTAGCAATTTTAGCAAAGTTAGAAGATACAAAATAAGCCCATATAAATCAGCATATTGCTTTATTTTTATCAATGAAATACAGCAAGAAGAAAGAGAAAATCCTTTTAAAGCATATACAGACAATATAAAATACTTGGGGGTCTATCTGACAAGAAAAGCCCTCAGACCATATGAACAAAATAAGAAAACAAATTTTCACACAAATACACAAGGCTAAGCAATTGGAGAAATATGAATTGCTCATGGTAGACTGAGTCAATATAAGGAAAATCAATAATTTGACTAAATTACTTTTTCAGTACCAGATGCCAATCAAATCATCCAATAATTATTTTATAAAACTAGAAAAAAATATCAAAATTCATCTAGAAGAACAAAAAATCATGAATACAAGGTAATCAATACATAAAAATGGGAAGCAAGGCAAGCCTAGCAGTATCAGATTTCTAAATATATTAAACCCATCCAGGAAAGATGAAAATTCATTACTATTACTACTGAGTATATTTGTTTTAAATGTACTAATCAAAACAATTTGATATGGCTAAGAAATGAGTGGCATATTGGTGGAATAGATTAGATACACAATACACAGCAGAAAATGATTATTGTAATCTAGAATTTATAAACTCAAAGATCCAAGCTTTGAATAAAAGAACTTATCATTTGAAAAACATTGCTGGGAAAACTGAAAATGAATTTGGCATGATTAGGCATAGAACAATATCTCACAGTATATAGGAAAATAATGTCAAAATAAATATATGATTTAGATATAAGGCATGATATACTAAGTACATTAGGAGAGCATGTCAGGAACATGTACCTGTCAGATCTATAGATAATGGGAAAGTTTATGATCAAACAAGAGATAGGATCACAGAAAATAAAATTGATAATTTTCATTACATGAAATTAAAAAGGAGAGGAGATTCATAGTAAGTTTCTCTGATAACTTCTTCTTCCACGTATATAGGGAACTGAGCCAAAATTATAAAGGTAAGTGCCATTCTCGAGTTCATAAATGGTCAAAAGATATAAATAGAAAATAGGATGCCTATCATTTGGAGAATGTCTAAACAAATAGTGGCATATGATTGTGAAGGAATACTATTATGCTATAAGAAATGATGAGCAGGGTTATAAGGACAGAAAGATTAAGTGAAAGATAAAATTACATAGGGGATATGTGAGACATGTTCTTCCTTTATGTTTTGTAATCATGAATGAGCTACATTGTCTATGCAGTCTGAAAAAAAATGGGCTTTATATTTAAAAAGTATTTTAGTTACTTTCTTCATAACAAGAATTGTACAAAATAATTAATAAAATAACAATTGAGATGGGTCTTTAAAAGTAGTTATGGTAGGAGGTTATAAATTAATTGCACTGATGTTATTATTACTAAAATAATCTTTTAAAATTTCTCTTTTGTGAATGATTTCCAGGTCTTTCTTAAAAGGAATAAATCCTTTCCCAGAATCTCTACTACTCATGTAGTAAGTTTATGAGCAACACAAGAAAAGCAGTCATTATTTCATAAGAATACTCTGAGCGTTTTTTTCCTTTTCTCTTTTTAAATCAAAAGTAGGGGAGGAGCCAAGATGGAAGAGTAGAAACATTCACATATGCTAGCGCTGAACCCACAGCCCATAAATTGCCTATAAAAAGAACTCCCAATGGGTTCTGGAGCAGTAGAAGCCACTCAGAAATGGAGTGGAGGATATTTCTGTTTCAGAGAGCCCTGAAAAACCAGCACCAAAGGTCTGTTGCACACTGGGCCCAGAGCAGAGCCCAGCCCTGCCGTGGCCACGTGGCCCTGAGAGGAGAAGATCTGAGCAGGCTTCAGGGGTGGAATCTCCAGCGGCCGTGCAGGTCCCTCCATCCACAGGCAGTACAGATCAGTGAGAGAGACTTCTAGGCTGGCCGAGAGGGGAGCAGGTTGTCTCTATAACTCAGGCCCCCTTGGAAGGAAGGGGTAGGGGAGGCAGTGGTGGCCAGGGGCTCCTGGAGCAGGCAGGAACTCCATTATTGAAAACCCCTGAGGGAACTGAGCCTGGGAGGCAGTCCTGCCCTCACCTGAGCACCTGAACTTAATCTCTCACACTGCATAGCAGCCCCACCCCCTGCTGGAAGTCCTGAGGCTGGGAAGCAGCATTTGAATCTTAGATCCCAAGCACTAGTGAGGCATAGGTGGAAAGGAATCTCAGAAGTCAAGTAAATGGCTGGGAAAATGCCCAGAAAAGGGAAAAAAAAATAAGACCATAGAAGGTTACTTTCTTGGTGAATGGATATTTCCTCCTTTCCTTTCTAATGAGGAAGAGCAATGCTTACCATCAGGGAAAGATATAGAAGTCAAGATCTCTGTATCCCAAACATCCAGATTAAATATTCAATGGGCTCAGGCCATGGAAGAGCTCAAAAACCATTTTGAAAATCAAGTTAGACAGGTGGAGGAAAAACTGGGAAGAAAAATGAGAGAGATGCAAGAAAAGCATGAAAATGGGTTAATATCTTGTTAAAGGAGACCCAAAAAAATGCTGAAGAAAATAACACCTTGAAAAATAGGCTCACTCAATTGGCAAAAGAGGTTCAAAAAGCCAATGAGGGCAAGAAAGCTTTCAAAAGCAGAATTAGCCAAATGGAAAAAGAGGTTCAAAAGATCACTGAAGAAAAGAGTTCTCTCAAAATTAGAATGGAACAGATGGAGGCTAATGACTTTATGAGAAAACAAGAAATCAACAAATAAAACCAAAAGAATGAAAAAATGGAAAATAAAGTGAAATATCTCATTGGAAAAACAACTGACCTAGAAAATAGATCCAGGAGAGACAATTTAAAAAATTATGGAACTACCTGAAAGCCATGATCAAAAAAAGAGCCTTGACATAACCTTTCAAGAAATTATTAAGGAAAACTTCCCTGATATTCTAGAACCAGAGGGAAAAATAAGTACTGAAGGAATCCATCAATCACTGCCTGAAAGAGATCCAAAAAGAGAAACTCCTAGGAACATTGTGGCCAAATTCCAGAATTACCAGGTCAAGGAGAAAATATAGCAAGCAGCTAGAAAGAAACAATTCCAGTATTGTGGAAATACAATCAGGATAACACAAGATCTAGCAGCTTCTACATTAAGGGATCGAAGGGCGTGGAATAGGATATTCCAGAAGTCAAAGGAACTAGGACTCAAACCAAGAATCACCTACCCAGAAAAACTGAGTATATTACTTCAGGAGAAAAACTGATCTTTCAATGAAATAGAGGACTTTCAAGCATTCTTGATGAAAAGACCAGAGCTGAAAAGAAAATTTGATTTTCAAACACAAGAATGAGAAGAAGCATGAAAAAGTAAACAGCAAAGAGAGGTCATAAGGGACTTACCAAAGGTGAACTGTTTACATTCCTACATGGAAAGACAATATTTGTAACTCTTAAAACTTTTCAGTATCTGGGTAGTTGGTGGGATTACACACACACACACACACACACATATAGACACACACACATGCATATGCACATGCACATACACACATGCACACACACAGAGACAAAGAGCACAGGGTAAATTGAATAGGATGGGATCATATCTTTAAAAAAATTAAGGTAAAGTGTGAGAGAGAAAGTTATTGGGAGGAGAGAGGGTGAAATGGAATGGGGCAAATTATCTCTCATAGAAGAGGCAAGCAGGAGACTTTTTAGTGGAGGGAAAAAGAGGAGAGCTGAGAGAAAACCATGAAGTTTACCCTCATCACATTCGACTAAAGGAAGGAATAAAATGCACACTCATCTTGGTATGAAATCCTATATTACAATAAAGGAAAGTGGGGGAGAAGGAGATAAGCAGGGTGGGGAAGATGATGGAAGGGAGGGCAATGGGAGGAGGGAGCAATTTGAAGTCAACACTCTGGGAGGGACAGGATCAAATGGGGGGCAGGATAGGATGGAGGGAAAGATAGTATTACACAACACGACTATTATTGAAGTCATTTGCAAAACTACATAGACATGGCCCATATTGAATTGCTTGCCTTCCCAAAGGGAATGGATGGGCAGGGAGGGATGGGGAGAAGTTGGAACTCAAAGTTTTAAGGAACAACTGTTGCGTATTGTTCTTGCTACTAGGAAATAAGAAATACAGGTAATGGGGAATAGAAAGTTATCTGGCCCTACAGGACAAAAGAGAAGATGGGGTCAAGGGAAGGGAGGGATGATAGAAGAGAGGGCAGATTGGTGATAGGGGAAATTAGAATGCTCGGTGTATTAGGGTGGGGGGAGGGGACAAATGGGGAGAAAATTTGGAACCCAAAATTTTGTGAAAATGAATGTCAAAAGTTTAATATATAAATTTAAAAAAATAAATCAAAAGTAGCATTATATATCTTGATCACCAACTTTATACATCAACCTTCTCCCTGAATCACTTTTGATCTTTCCAAAAATGAAATTCATCCTGGAATGATGAAAATTCATTACTATTATTGAGAGTATCTTTTAAATGTGCTATAGCCTTCAAAGGTTTCACAAATATTTATATAGTGGTATAGTTGGTCTAATTATAGGAATTTCCTATATAAATTTACCAAAGATCATCTACTCCCATCCCAATCCTTATATTATATAGCAATGCAAATATATTTGCATGTCTGATTCTTCTTCTCCTCCTTTGATATTTTGCAGACACCAGTTACATTTGTTTTTTAAAAATCATTATCTAAAATTTATATGATCTAATTGCATTAGTCATTATTCCAAAAAATAGACAACATTAGTCTTCTGAACCTCTCTTCTCTACAGGGTACTAAGTTAACCTTTCAGAATTTTTTCTCCTACATTCAATCTCTCAGACATTCCTGACAAGAAGCCAGGAGGGAAAAAAAAATAACCCTTCCAGGCTTCCTTTCTCCTAATCCACCTCTTCTTCCACAAATTATTAGAATAATTCATTCTAAGTTTTTCTCTAAGATATTTACTTGAAGAACCTCTGTACTTAGTACCACTTTGTATGCCCTCTGCTGTTTGGTATATCATGTCAATGTGCTAATCATAATCATTGCATGCTGCTCCTCCTAACAAACGTTTTGGTGGTGAACAGCATGGGAGATTAAATGGGATTGTAATTAAAAGAAATTTATAGTCACAGGTGAAGCCATCCAAAAAAGCAAATGATTCATGTGGATATTTTTCATTGAGTAAAACTAAAAAGTATATTTGTAAGCACAAATATAGTTAAGTAGAAGGCTGAACCAAATGTTTCTAAAATATTCTTTTTGTAGGGATACTATAAAAAATGTTTACATAAGATCATTGCTATTAACATGGAAGAGGTTGATAATAATAATCCACTGAAGTCCTATTCTTAATTCTGATGCCTCATTATATCATCAATTTCATGCCAATGTGGTCCAAGGAAATACAGAGGAAAACTCAAGTAGGTCCTATCATATTCCACCTTACATTCTTATGGATTAATATGGTCAGCTTTATAGAGAATTCGAACATATATTGGATCACAATTTACCTCATTTGACTGATTTATCTCTACCCAGGTTGAAAATGGGAACTTCAAAAATTTCTTTTAAAGTTGCCTAGGCAAAAAGAAAAAAAAGTACTGAACAAATTTTCCAAAATAATCAGAACTGAAAAGAAATATCAAGGAAATAGTCTTACATTTATGCTATCTATCATCTCCAGAATATGGGGGAAACCATATCTTCCAAAAATATTACTATGATGTAGTGACAGCTTGGCCCATTGGCAACATAGCCTTTAACTTCTCCTCATCTATATCTATAACATATTTTTTTTTTATTCCATGTCCTTCTAGGCTTCTTAGATTAGTGTTGCAGGCGTTTTCTGGCATGAACTGTTTGTGTTCAGCTCTCTACCCTCCTTTCTTATCCCTGTCCTTGTGGTCATGATTCTCTTGGAACAACATGCTTTTTATTTCTCTTTAAGAATCATCCCCATAATATAATGAACCAGTTCCTAGGCAAGAGTGGTATGGGAATTAAAACCATTAGGACAACAACAACCAAGTCTGTCCCTGAGATGTAGAACTTCATGATCAATATAGTCTTTTTTCCATCAGACACAGCTGTCATGCTATCTACCTGGAAAGGTTTTGGATACATTTCCCATATAAGATTTGAGAGGGATCACTATGTTGATCAGTAGGAAACTGATATTTAGGAAGAAAACTCAAAGACTGCATACTAAGCTATAAAGGGATTATGTTCTATACCTGTGCAAGAAGTAACCATAATTATGAAAGCAGTCTCATAAACTATTTAAAAGTAAAAAATCATCATAATATTCAACAATACATACATTCATATATATTCAACAATACATGCTTTCTTCATGCTTGGAAATATACTAGGTAATAGGAATGCAATGACAAAAATGGAACCAGTCCCAATCCACAAGGAGCTTACATTCTATTAGGAAAGACTACAGGTATGTAAAATGATTATGGATTATACATAAATAGCCTGGGACAGTTAATGAACATTTCTTCCTCACAGTACTCTGAAAAATGATTTTACTTACATATGTTTCTGACAAGATTTGGAATTTTAACTGTGTTAGGAAATTCATAATATGGAAATTCTTTCCATCATTTCAGATAATCAACTCATCTAAAATATGTAGTTTCATGTAGTCATATGGGAGAAATGAGTCATTCAATGATGATTTATATTTGAATGTAGGTTAATCAGTTGGTCAAGAAGCATTCATCAAGAATTTATTACACTCCGGGCACTGTGCTAAGTACTAGGGACATGAAATAGGTGAAATTATGCTATCCTCAAGCAGTTTGCTTTCTAAAATGAAGAGGAACCATATGTACAAACTTTACACATACATATATAAATGCATACACATATGTACAAATACATATATGTAAATATGCATGTATATATATGCACATATATGCATATCCATAATATATAAAAATAAATACAAAGTGCTTATGAAAAAGATCACGAGAATTTAGAGAGATCAAGAAAAGCTTCTTGTAGAAAATGACATGAGTTGAATTTGTTATGAAAATAAGCAGCTGCTTTTGTGAGAAAAGTAGAAGTATTTTTATGCCCACTTTGCACATGAGGAAAACTGAGATTCAGAAAGGTCATGACTTGCCCATGTACATTTATATGACATGTGTCAGATATAACACATAAATCTCAGTTGTTTTTGTTTTTCTGATTACAAGTCCAGATGTCTTCCTACATCACATTGCCTGACATGTTTTCCTTAGATTTAGCAACTTCTTCCCAGGATCTAGAGACTCTGAGAAAGTTTAGATAGTATGGGACAGGGCAGGAAGATGAAATGGTGCTTGATTGTCCAATCTGACTTATGGCTTTCCTCTTGGTAGTTCAGGTTTGACACTGGAACAAAATGAGAGTATACTACATTATTAGATTGGTAACTAAAGACATGTCAAGTCATAGAATGAAAAGGACATTCAAAAAGAGGAGGCACTGAGGATTCCTCCAGCTGTTCTAGATGAGAAAAAACTCCTTTGCTTGAGTTGACCATCATCTTCCATCATCCAAGCACCTGGGAGTGCCTAGAACTACTCATGGCTGCATTGTACTTAGTGGACTAAGTCAGCAGATTTGAATCCCCTAAGCCAATTAATTCTAACTTAGGAAGTTGTAGGGATAGAAAGTTAGGAGGGTGTTTCTCTCTCATGTTGGTGATCAGTCACAGAATAGGAAGATGACAAGCTCTAGAGAAATGCAAGATCTGAGAGAGGGAGACAGAGTAGTCACTCTGTCCACTTAAATTCAGACACTAGCACTGTCTAATACACATTCTAGACTGATGACTATAATATAATATATGTGATTCAGAATTTGCATCAACAATCAAAGCTTTATGTTTTGTGAGTCCAGAGTAGGAATCTCTGACCTACTTAATACAGTGAGAGGCTCTCAAACACGAGTTCACAAAATGCAGTTATAAAAGTTTTGGCCTTAAAGAATAATGAAGAATGACTTTGATGTGGTAGAATATAAGGAGTTAAAGTAGTGATATATCAGCAGAAGATGTCAGTGGAAATTTAATCTTTAAAAAAGAAACTGTTAGTTACTTCAGTTTAATGTGTACTTGATTGAATTTTCTAAAAGTGCCCTCTTTATTTCATGAATATTGTTACAATCTCTATTTATATTCTCAATTCTAAACTCATATCTAAATTTCAGTTTCTTCCATTTGTGAAGACAAAATATTTTCTAAGCCACTTCAGCATCTTATTGATTCAAGTTACTAACACATAAAGATACAGATTCTTATCTTTTAGATGCCTAACACAAAAATTAATATAATTCAACAAATATTTACTAAATTCTTCCTATGCAGGAAACTGTTAGGCACTAGGATTACAAAGACAAAAAAATGAAACAATCCCTGCCTGCATTCTGCTGAGGCACACAAAATATATACAAACAAGAATACAGGAGGTAATTAGCAGAGGGTGGCAGGGGTGGGGGATGTGCAGCCTCGAGGCCACAGGTGGCCCTCTAGGTCTTCAAGTACAGCCCGGTGACCAAATCAAAACTTCATATACAATTATGAAATTTGGATTCAGTCAAAGGGCTGCACTCAGTACCTAGAAGGCCACGTGTGGCCTTGGGGCTGCAAGTTCCCCACCCCTAGACAAGCCTTAACTGGAAGATAAGCAAAGATTTCTCACTGGAGGGGAACCCTATTCTGAATCTTGAAGGAAACTAAAGATACTAGAAGGAAAAGAAGTGAATTCTATGGATGGCTGACAGTCTGTATTAATTCTAAGATGGGATATGGAATATTGAATCATGGGAGTAGCTAATAGGCTAGTTTGACTGGAGAAGTGCATGAAAGAGAAAAAAAAAACAAACAGATATGCCTGGAAAGGTAAGTTGAAGCTAGATTATAGATATAAACAGCAGAGTATGGTGTTTGTATTACATCAAGGGACAATAAGAAGGCATTAAAGAATTTTTAATAAAAGAGTGTCATATCATACCTGTGCCTCATTATTATTTTGGCAAGTAAATAGAGAATAGATTGTAGTGTGGAGACTGGTGTCAGGGTGACTACTTAGAAGACTATTAAAATCGTCTAGGAAAAACTCAATGATGGTCAAATCAGCAAAAATGGTCATATGAATGGAGAGTGGGGAGTCTCCTTGTACATGCATAAAATTTATAAGATCTTGACAATGTATCAGATAAAGATGATAAAATAAAGGGAAGAATCAAGAATGATTCCAAGACTGTGAACCTGGTTGAATAAAAGAGGCTTGTTGTAACAAAAGGAACTGGGTCATTAGGAACAGGGACAAGTTTAGGGAGAAAGATAATGAATTGGATATGATAAGTCTGAGATGCTGGAGGAAACATTCAAATGGAGATGTCCAATATATAGCTGGATATGCAGGTCTAAAATTCAAGATCAGTCAGGGCTAGATAGAGGGATTTGCGAATCATCTACCTGGATATAACAAGTAGAGCCATGATTGTTGATGAGAAGTATGTAAATATTTTTTATTCTTCTGTTTCTGTCTTCTATCCATCTCTACACCACCCCAATACACATTAATACTCTTCCATCTCCCCCATCCCACCATTTTACACAATGGTAACAGATAAATCATATTTTGGAAAACTTCAAAGGTCCAAACTTACATAGAGATCACTTTGCAACAGCCCCCATTGCAGATTTCTGGTGAGTTTTAGCTTCCTCACATGTTCTGCTTGTCTTCAATTTTTTTTTCCTTTGGCAGTAAGTACACTTGTCTAGCCAAATGGTACTTATTCATTCTCCCTTCCATACTGGGCAATTCACTTCCCTAATTGTAGTAGTGAGTCGTGTATCCTCCACATTCCTCCCATACTCTCTCCTGCCATCATGTTTCTATTTCTCTAACAGCGGCAGCACTCCAGGACAATTGCTTTTTTGGCAGTGTCATACATGGAGCTGCTATGTGGCATAACTAGCAAGAAAGAATAAAGGGGGAAGAAATATCTGAGGGATCCAGAACCCATTCTCTGCACCCTTCATTGGGTTCCATTTATTATCTCCCAGTAAAGTAGGACATCTTTACACACATTTGAGCACAATAAGGTCTTTTTTTGGTACTCGCATAACCCCTCTGTAGTACAACTGCCCTGAGCGTAAGGACAAAAAGCTCAGTAGGTAGTGAGCCCTGGAACAACTACATTTATATAGACATTGATCCGCACAATGGAAATTTGACAGAAAGTAATCAGACTAGTGCTACTACACATGTTTTTAGGTTAGGCCAGTCATTACTGCCAGTCAATATAACCACAGAAAAGTAGCCCTGAGTAGCATTGTCTGAATCCAATTTCATTCTACCTTTTTCACTGACTTATCATTTACAAATTTAAATTCTGAGCCCCAACTCAAACTTTTAGAAAAGTCCACCTTACTCTCTGTTAATTGAAAAATGAACAGATGTTCGTCAGAAAGAGTCCCCCTCTTCCCATAGCACCTCCAAATTTGTAATATCATTTTATTACTTATATCTATTCATAATTAATTTTTACCTAATTTTTCTCATTCAATTTGAAATTAATTCAATTTGGAACCAATCAGTGTTGCAAATATTATGGAAAGGCAGGAATACTAACACATTGTTAGTAGTCCTGTGAATTGACCTTACCTGGTTTGTATCTGGAATTATGCAGGAAAAATGACTAAACTTTTCATATTCCTGATCATACTGTGGATATATATACTTCCAAGCCAGACAAAATAAGAAACCAAAGTCTAATATATGCCAAAATATTCATAGCAACACTCTTTGTGATAGTAAATAGTAGAAAATGGAGTGGTTACCTATTGATTGGGATACAGCCAAACAAACTATAGCAAAGGAACACAACAGGAATATTGGTGTACAGAAATGATGAATGTGGAGAAATGCATAGAAACAGGAGATTAGTATGAATTGATGTAGAGTAGAATAAGTAAACCAAAAAGAACAACATACACAATGAGTACAACAAAGTCAATGAAAAGATTGCTAAAAGAAAGATGAACTCTCAGTAATTAAAAAAAGCAATAGTAGTCCTGGAAATCAGATAATGAGACATGTCTCCCTCCTCTCAGCAGGGTCAAGGGACTACTCAAGCAGAAAGTTGTATACATCTTCAGCAGGGGCCACAAGAGAGCTATTTTTGCTTAGTTGTTTTTCTTCTTTACAAGGAAAATTTTGATAGGGGTAGAGCACAGGTGGTGTTTTCATAAATGAATGGGATGTAAAAATCAATAGACATCAATCAATAAAACATTTAATAATAAATTCGGTTTGAGTAATTATTCTGTCAGTCAACCAGTATTTATTGAACACCTACCATGTGCCAGGCATTGTACTAAAGGCTGAGGATATAGACAAAAAAATTGCCTCTGCTCTTAAACAGTCCCCTGACCAATGAAGAGACAATATGAAAACGTTGTATAAAGTGTGTTTGTGTTCATGCATAGATACATATCTATGCATGTATATGCATGTCTATATATATACATATACATGTGTATATGTATACATATGTAAATGTATAAAGTATATTTATACATACACACATGACTATATATGTATGTTTATATATGCATATGTGTACACATGTGTATATGTACATGTCCATATCCTTGTATATATGCGTATGTATATATACATACATATATGTATGCATGTGTCTGTAGGATGAGACAGAGATAACCGTAGAGGGAAGATCCTAAGATAAAGGAAAGGTGCAGGAGAAAAGGAAGGGGCAACTAGTTGGCACAGTGGATACTGTGCCAGGCCTGAAGTTAGCAAGGTTCATCTTCCTGAGTTCAAATCTGACCTCAGACACTTGCTTAGCTGTGTGACCCTGGGTGAGTTATTAAATTCTGTTTGCCTCAGTTTCCTCATCTGTAAAATGTGGTAGAGAAGGAAATGGCAAACCACTATAGCCTTTAAACCACTATAGCATTTTGCCAAGAAAATCCCCAGTGAAGTCACAAAGAGTCAAACACAACTGAAATGACAAGAACAACAAAGTGGAAAGGAATAAGCACGTATATAGCACCTACTATGTGCCCAGCATTGTAGTAAATGCATTACAAATCTATCTCATCTTATCTTTAAAACAGCCCTGCTTTTATTAACCTCATTTTACAATTGAGGAAAATGAGGAACACAGAGGCTGACTTATCCAGTTACACAGCTACTTGGTCTCTGAGGCCAGATGTAAACTCAAGGTCTTCTTGACTACAGGCCTATTCACTGCATCACCTAGATGCCCCAGAAAGGCTTCTTGATGATCACCCTTCTTAAAGCCAGGCAAATGTCACTTAATCATTTATATTTTAGGTAGTGCTCTGCAGTTGTAAATGTCTTCATATAAATTATAGGAGAACGGGATCGAAGACTTAGAAACCTAAGATGTCCTGGAGTTGAACCCTCTCATTTTGGCAAATGAGGCAAATGAGAACTAGAAAAATGTCAATGATTTGTGCAAAGTCACAGAGAGCAGAGCCAAGATTCAAACCCAGGTTGTTTGATTTCAGTTACAGTGATCTTCACCATACAACACACTACCTCTGTTTATCTCATTGAATTCCCATGGTGCCTTGTAAGGTAGATATTTTCTCTATTTTACAAGTTGAGAGAAGCTTAATGTCTTTCTTAAAATCATGTCATCTGTGGGTGGCAAAGATGAATTTGGAATACCAAGGGACATATCCTAGAAAGGGGGCAGTGTGGTAGAATAGATAGGGCGTAGGCTCAGGAATCAGAAAACTTCAGCTCAATCTTTTCTTTGATACTTATATTTGTGGTACTTTTGGTAAATAACTTAACCTCATGAGGGTCTGTATCATTGGTAAAATTTGGGGAGAATTGGACTAGAAAAGATAGAGCTTGTTCATGAGGATTAGAAGAGAATTGACTGTGTAGGGAATGTTAGCACATTTCTTTTTGAGGGCAGTTTAACTCCAGAGTAGAACTATGAATTCTGAAGTAGGTGGGTCTCACCAGAGGAAAGGACTCTTCCTACTCAAGTGCTCTCCCCTTTGAGAAGGGTTGGCTGTACAACCCTATTGTTCCCTGAAAGGGAGAGCTCTTTGAAAAGTAGAAAGAACTGAAGGTCAACTGAGAGTCAACCCCTTGTGGGAGGAACAATATCCTTCTGGTACCCTCATCCCCATGCAAGTTAGGTAAGTATTTGCTTAGAAAATATTGAAACTGTCTGTGAGAACAGATTGGCTCAGAGATCTACTGGTTGGTAGTGTAAGAAGCAATCATAAGGACCTCCAGTCTCTCTGAGATTTGGCTGGCAAACCACCTCTGACATCTAGAGACCCAGAATCTTCACTCATCTGCATCAACTCAGTAATTCTTGATAGATATCCTTGTTGACTACCCTTCCTATTCTGTGGCTAATTAAATCTCTCTTTGTTAATTGTTGAATGACCTAGAAGTTTTTCATTTCACTTTGATAACCAATCAAAATACCAGGGAACTGGTCTGGCATTGGGCACAATGCTTGGCACATAGTGTGTACTTAATAAATGTTTATTTATTCACTGACTAACTGGCCTGAGTCAGACTTACCCCCAAACACCCCTTCTAACTAAGAGTACTGCCAAATGAAAGGCAAATAGGTATCACTGTGGATAGAGCACTGGACCTGGAGTCAGGAAAACCTGAGTTCTACCATGTTTACTACATGCCAGGCACTGTGCTAAGTACAAACATTTTCTCATCTAACTCATACAACAATCCTGGGGTGGGGGGAGGAGGTGCCATTATTATCCCCATTTTACAGATGAGGAAACTGAGGCAAGCAGAGGTTAAGTGATTTGCCCAGGGACAAAAAGCTTGTAAATATTTGAGGTAGAATTTGAACTCATATCTTTCTGATTCTAAGTCCAACACGATAGTTGCCCCTAGCAACACATTCACCTTTTTTTAGAATCTCTAGCCAATAAAAATGAAAAGACTTTTCATGACTTTTTTTTTGAATTTTAAAAATATTTCAAATAGGGAAAAACCACTGTAGTATGAGAAAAAGTAGGATATTTGTGTTACTGAAGTTGAAACTTAACCTCCAGCAAATTTTTAATTATTCTCACAAATGTTAATAGTATACAAAACTAGAATACAACACCCCTGAAGTATTTTGCTATACTATTGTGCAGTTTCCCTACAGATCCTTTCTTTAGGAGACTTATTGAATACTATTACAAAATACGAGCTCTTGAGTTTAGTTTAGGTTAGAATTCAAATGATGGAGCACAAAGGCTCATACTGTCATCTAGTGGTCACAGTAAGTACCTTTAAAGATAGCCACAGAACCCTGGTCAGCTCACAATTCATAATTGTATAGCATCTTTAAAAAACACTGGATTTCTCTTATTACTTTCACTTTGTATGCAATCACTTTTCAAATTTCACTGTTTATAGGAAAGAAAACAACGTATAGTTTATTCTTTCAAGTGGAAATGTCATATAGGAAAGGAATCTGACCACTAAAAAATGTTGGAAGGGATCTATAGGCATAGTTTTCTAATTAAAAACTTTGACAATATTTAATGATTCATCACTCATCACTCTGTAGTAGTTTATAATAATATATCTAATTATTTTACCCCTTTATCAGTAGATTTCTCGTGATCAAAAACAAATACATTTCTCCCTGAACAGATATTTTAGTGACAGTACAAATTGAACTCAATTTTAAGTGATGCTATGTATAGGACATATAAAGTTCAAGTAAATTCTAAAGTAACCATTTCCATCTTTGTATTTCTTTATTGAGAACATATCCAGAAAAGGAAACCAAGGATTACTTCATGGGAGTATAGATATTTAGAACTGAAAGAGACCTTAGAAATCACTAAGTCAGAAACTGGGGTTAGAGATGAAGGGACTTGCCCAGAGTCAAAAAGCTAGTAAGTATCTGAGATAAAACAGATAAAACAAGACCTTCCTGACTCCAACTTTGGCCTCTATGAAGCTGCTTTAGAATGGAACTCAATGACTTAAGGGGGTCAGGGGGATATAAGGAAGCAAAGCTTCAAAAAACAATGGGCTTTATGGCCATTGGGCAAGAGGTACTTATCCTTCTCTCCCTCATGCCCATACCTGGGTGGGTGCACCCATTTACACACAAATACATACTAACCTTTTCCCCATATCAACTTCCTTCTCTCAAATAACAAGTTCAAATTGTCTCATGGGAAGGTACTTGATGCCTCTTGAGGTAGCTTGAGGTAGACCTTGAGTTACGCTGAAATTTGCTCCAAACTCTCACCTCTTCTTAAGATAGACCTTGAGTCAACTATTGCACTTCTATGCTAATTGTATGCCCATTTTTTAAAAGAAGAATTAAGTAGCTGTCACATTTTACAGCATAAAATGCAATGTTGTTACCTGGGAGTCTTAAAATGTACTGTTTTTCTACCTTCTTTTTGGAGTGCCTCATTTTATTTCTTGTAAGTATAATAACTGACATTTGTATCGTAGTTTAAGGTTTAAAAATATTTTATATAATTTCATTTAACATCACCACATTTTGAGGCAATACAGGTATTGTTACCTTCATTTTACATGAAAAGAAGCTGAGGTTGAGAGTATGTGATGCCCAGGATCATTCATAATTTAGAAGCACCTAAGGCAAGATCTGAAAATCAGGCTTCCTATGATGAATCCAACACCACTCTCTGCACAACACAGCCTCTAATCCAAACATAATTGAATGAAAATTTTTGTGTACGATTTTTTAGTTGAAGTGATTGAAATTTATGTATATTATTGATGAGGTCATCTTTCAAAAATAAAGTAATATACTATCTTTCAGTGTCCAAATAGATACTCTTTGATTAGCTAACAGCAGTGTGAATCCAGACCTACACATACACACACACACACATATGTGTATGTGTGTGTATGTAATGCTAATGAAATTTCCCATTAATCTTCCCTACCTATTAATGGGCCTGCCCATTGAGGGAAACTTGATTAGGGGAGGCCCACACCTTTTGTTAATTTTCTAATGAGGCGCTGGTTCTCAAGGGTTGTGATGCTCTCTGGCTCTGAAAAGTGTATAAATATTATAAGATGAGGTTTTACTTTGGACCTTACTCATTGGAAGTGTTACTTTGGCCAGATGAGACTCTGGAGAGCTGCTAAAGAGTCCTTTGTCTTTGAAAACCCAGACGTTGATGTTTGTCTCTCCAGTAAATATGTTTGTAATGGTCAGACAGTGGTATCTGTCTGTTGACCTGTGATGTACGTATTGTTTATGGTCAGGCAGCTAGAAGCTCTGTCTGTTGATTGTTATTTCTTTGTATTTTCTCTGAAGTTCAAGGTACTGACCTTTCCTTCTGAACTAGGAGAATGACACATGTGCTTGATTAAAAGTGATTGTAGGGGAGGAGCCAAGATGGCGGAGTAGAAAGACTCACGTATGCTAGCTCCAAACACACAGTCCATAAATGTCCTGTAAAAAAAATTCCCCACTAATTCTGGAGCAGTACAAGCAATGCAGCAACAGAATGGAGGAGATTTCCGTTCCAGAGAGCCCTGAAAAACCAGCACTAATGGTCCATTGCGCACAGGATGGAGAGCCCACCCCTGCCCTGCCCTGGCCACGTGGCCCCAGAGGAGCAGATCTGAGCAGGTTTCAGGGACGGAATCTCTGGCAACAGGGAAGGTCCCTCCACCCACAGATGCTACAGGTCAGTGAGAGAGACTTCTGGGCTGGCCGAGAGGGGAGCGGGGTTTCTCCATGACTCAGACACCCTTGGGAGGCAGCGGCAGAGGCAGCGACTTCCAAGGACTCCCCAAGCAGGCAGGAGCTCAGGGCCATTACTGAAGGTCTCTGCATAAATCCCCTGAGGGAACTGAGGCTGGGAGGCAGTCCTGCACCCACCTGAGCACCAGAACTTAAGCTCACATTGAATAGCAGCTGTGCCCATTGCTGAAAGCCCTGAGGCTGGGAAGCAGCATTTGAATCTCAGACCCCAAGCACTAGCTGGGCAGATTTAGGTGGGGGGAGGGGGGAGAGGAATCTCAGAAGTCAAGTAACTGGCTAGGAAAATGCCCAGTAAAGGGAAAAAAAATAAGACCATAGAAGGTTACTTCCTTGGTGAACAGATGTTTCCACCTTTCCTTTCTGATGAGGAAGTACAAATGCTTACCATCAGGGAAAGACATAGCAGCCAAGGCCTCTGTATCCCAAACATCCAAAATAAATATCAAATGGGCTCAGGCCATGAAAGAGCTCAGAAAGGATTGTGAAAATCAGGTTAGACAGGTGGAGGAAAAAGTGGGAAGAGAAATGAGAGAAATGCAAGAAAAGCATGAAAAACAGGACAATACCTTGTTAAAGGAGACCCAAAAAAATGCTGAAGAAAGTAACACCTTGAAAAATAAGCTACCTCAATTGACAAAAGATGTTCAAAAAGCCAATGAGGAGAAGAATGCTTTCAAAAGCAGAATTAGCCAAATGGAAAAAGAGGTTCAAAAGCTCACTGAATTTAATAGTTCTCTCAAAATTAGAATGGAACAGATGAAAGCTAATGACTTTATGAGAAACCAAGAAATCACCAAACAAAACCAAAAGAATGAAAAAATGGAAGAGAATGTGAAATCTCTCATGCGAAAAACAACTGACCTGGAAAATAGATCCAGGAGAGACAATTTAAAAATTATGGGACTACCTGAAAGCCATGATCAAAAAAAGAGCCTACATATCATCTTTCATGAAATTATCAAGGAAAACTGCCCTGAGATTCTAGAATCAGAGGGCAAAATAAGTATTGAAGGAATCCATCGATCACCACCTGAAAGAGATCCAAAAAGAGAAACTCCTAGGAACATTGTGGCCAAATTTCAGAATTCCCAGGTCAAAGAGAAAATCTTGCAAGCAGCTAGAAAGAAACAATTCCAGTATTGTGGAAATACAATCAGGATAACACAAGATCTAGAAGCTTCTACATTAAGGGATCAAAGGGCATGGAATAGAACATTCCAGAAGTCAAAGGAACTAGGACTCAAACCAAGAATCACCTACCCAGAAAAACTGAGTATAATACTTCGGGGGAAAATAAGGTCTTTCAATGAAATAGAGGACTTTCAAGCATTCTTGATGAAAAGACCAGAGCTGAAAAGAAAATTTGATTTTCAAACACAAGAATGAGAAGAAGCATGAAAAAGTAAACAGCAAAGAGAAGTCATAAGGGACTTACCAAAAGTGAACTGTTTACATTCCTACATGGAAAGACAATATTTGTAACACTTAAAACTTTTCAGTATCTGGGTAGTTGGTGGGACCACACACACACATACACACATGCACGCACACACAGAGACAGAGAGCACAGAGTGAATTGAATAGGATGGGATCATATCTTAAAAGAAATTAAGGTAAACAGTGAGAGAAGTGTAGTGGGAGGAAAGAGGGTGAAATGGAATGGGATAAATTATCTCTCATTCAAGAGGCAAGCAAGAGACTTTTTAGTGGAGGGAAAAAGAGGAGAGATGAGAAAAAAACATGAAGTTTACTCTCATCACATTCGACTAAAGGAAGGAATAAAATACACACTTATTTTGGTATAAAAACCTATCTTACAATACAGGAAAGTGGGGGAGAAGGAGATAAACACGGTGGGGGGGATGATGGGAGGGAGGGCAATGGCAAGAGGGAGCAATTTGAAGTCAATACTCAGGGAGGGACAGGATCAAAAGACAGAATAGAAACAATGAGGGGAAAGATAGGATGGAGGGAAATACAGTTAGTCTTACACAACACGACTATTATGGAAGTCATTTGCAAAACCACACAGATATGACCTATATTGAATTGCCTGCCTTCCCAAAGGGAATGGGTGGGCAGGGAGGGATGGGGACAATTTGGAACTCAAAGTTTTAGGAACAACTGTTGAGTATTGTTCTTGCTACTCGGAAATAAGAAATACAGTTAATGGGGAACAGAAAGTCATCTGGCCCTACAGGACAAAAGAGAAGATGGAGACAAGAGAAGGGAGGGAGGATAGAAAAGAGGGCAGATTGGTGATAGAAGAAATTAGAATGCTCGGTATATTGGGGTGGGGGCAGGGGACAAATGGGGAGAAAATTTGGAACCCAAAATTTTGTGAAAATGAATGTAAAAAGTTAAATAAATAGATTTATATTTAAAAACAGTGATTGTAGATCCCTCAAAAGTTGCCTTTCCTTTTAGAAAAGCAGATTTAACAATCTGTGATAGCTGACCCTCCTGGATGTCACAGTGCTTGCTTTCACAATATAAGAGATTGAAGAAACCTGACAGATCATCTAGCCCAGGAATTTTTAACCTAGCATCTATTGATAGATTTCTGGGGGCCTATGAACTGGGAACTTCCAATATTTTAAAAATATTTTACGATAAATAACTTTCTTTACAACAATGTATTTTATTTTATGCATTTAAAATATTATTCTACAAAAGGAACCATAGACTTCACCACAGTGTCAAAAAAATAAAAATTTATAAGTTCCTGATTTAGTCCAACCCTCCCATTTAACAGATGAGAAAAAGGTAAAGTAACTTTTCCAAGGTCACATGGCAAATAAGATGTCAGGGGTTGACTCTAGGTCTCTAATTCCAAGTTCCATTTTCTTTCCATTTTAACTTGCCAGGTACTATTAATATCTAGAATCACACACACACACACACACACACACACAATCCTATAAAGTCACAAATGTTCCTCAAGGCAAACTAGTATAATGAGTAGAGTCCTCTCTCGATGCTGTTGTACTTCACGGTGAGTACCTATGAACTGTTTGGGTTATTCTTGTAGAATTATTGGTTTGGCAAGTAAATGTGAATTTCAACAGATTGTGTGCTAATATGAAATGCCAGCATGTGGTGAGCAAAATTAAGGATTTGCTGACTCTGTCTGATCCTTTATGGATGCCAATCAACTGTTAAGAAACAGAGATCATAGAATCTTATGCCCTATTAATTTTGTGAAACATTCAGTCACAGTGGTAATGCTGTTCAATTTGAAGTTTTGAAGTATTCATTTTAAATATGTGCTCTTATGAGTATTGGAAAGCTCATTTTAGCCTGAAGTCAACAATACTGACTTTAAGTAAAGATAAACAAAAAACAAAAACTTTTATATGACTTCTGGGGAAAAAATATAATTTAGCTTGTAGTTTTTCTCTAATATTTATGCCTAATATGTAACAGGATTAAAAGCACTGATTCAATAAATTAATGAATGAATAAAACCCAAAGGCCATTTGGAGCTGTTTGGCAACACTAACTTGGGACATTTTATTCTTACTGTACTCCAAACATTGATAATTCATACATCATCCCTCCTCATACACAAAAAAGAATCTGAACCTTGTGTATAGAGAAAAAGGAAAACCCACAGATGTCTTAGAAAAATTCAAAAGCTAGCAAATTAAAAGATTAAAATCTAATCAATTAAAAAGATCATGACTTTTGTAGGTGAACTATAATATTTTAGTTAATATTTACGAGTGTTTGGAAAACACAGAGAGATCTCACCCGTTGTTCTGAATGTAAAATTAGAAAATAGAAGCCAGTGATTCAAGCGGACCAGTTTCTGGCTTACTATTAATTTCAGTTACAGACTAGTGATGACTTTATGTCACTAAGTCAGTTTTCTTTACCTACCTACTAAGCTTTAAATAAAACAAATATGCAAAAATACAGAAAGGATCAACTGTGAAATAATTTCTGTAAAGCCTCCAGGAAAAGGAAAAACAGCGTGTGTTTTAATGGGAAAGCACAAATGCTTGATTCAAGTAACTACTCTACCTGATTCTCCTGTTCTTACTCTGCAGGGCATAGTACAGTATGATCTTTGAAGGCAGGTAAGGGAGATAACACCATCTGCTGCTCCTACAGAGTGAGGAGTAGAGTTGAATGCTCTCCCATAAACCCTTGGGCGCTCATATGTGGAAGTCTGCATGATTCTGAGCCGAAAATTGAGCAGAACACTTTTTTTCAAAAATTCAGTAATATGTTTTATATTTTTTAGGTTATAAACATCTTCCTTAACTAACCTCACAATGGGCCACAAACATCACATGAAAATAATTCACTCTAAGATCCTTGTAGCATTCATTATTTTATCATTTTCAACTATAAAAAATTTATCATTACTGTAAAAATTGCAAAGACCATAGAAGTGCTTTAATCTAGTGGTTTTTAATCCATATTTGTACACTTCCTCCTCTACTTTTCTGCCTACCCCCAAACTGGTTATTTCAAATGACAAGTATTTTTACATAAAAAAAGTACACGAAGACCTGTGAGAGTTTTCTTTTATATCAGCAGGCTGTTAAACAATAATAGAAATGCTTTTTAATCAATTAATTTTTGAGCATATAAAATATGCTAGACATTGTTCAAGCAAAAGAAATCATGAATTATATTATATATCGTATTATATTATAAGTACTATATATTCTATACATATTACAAATATTATAATATAGTATATTAATATATTATATATTATAGTATAAATATTACATAAATATATTATAGTATAAATATTACAGTATAAATAAATATTATATTATAAATACTATCTTCCTCCCCAGGTGTTTTATTTTTGATAGCATTTTTAGAGGAAGAAACAAGAACTTAATCAACCTAATCAAAGGACAATTTTCATCAGCACCCACCAATTCTAGCAACCTATTTTTTTAAGGTGTTATTTTCTTCAAAATTTTTGGGGTCTCTTTTACCAAGTTGTTGACCTACTTTTCATGATTTTTTTTGCATCTTTCTCATTTCTCTTCCCAATTTTTCCTCCACTTCTCTTACTTTATCTTCAAAATCCTTTTTGAGCTCTTCCATGGCCTGAGACGACTGAATATCTATTTTGGATGTTTAGGATACATAAGCCTTGACTTTTATGTCTTTCCCTGATGGTATGCATTGTACTTCCTCACCTGAAAGGATAGGAGTAACTTTCAAAGTTCACCAAGAATGTAACCTTATACAGTCTTATTTTTTTTCCTTTTTTGAACATTTTACCAACAATTTACGTGACTTTTGTGTCCTTTGTCAAGAGTAGGGTATACTCTGGGGATCTGTAAGATCTCAGTTCCTCCAAGGTGGCACAATCAAGCGTGTACACTGGTCTGGGAGCTGATAGAGATTTTTGTGCCCAGAATCTGAGTAGAGTTTCCTCTTCACAACCAACTCTCCTCCAGTTCCACCAAGCCAGCACTGGGGGCTGAGATTGAGATAAGCTGCAGGGACAGGGCCACCATTGAGTGTGAGATAAAGATCAGCTGCTGCAGGACTTCTACACAGGGCCTAGGTAAGAATCAGCTGCTCAGTGCCCCCCAGGGGTTTTATGATCCAACAATGGATACCAGTTGCTGTAAGGGCTGCTGTGGGAACTGCTGCCACCTGCCCAAAGTGGCCTCTGTTGCCACTGCCTAAGGTCAGAACTATGGGAAGCCCCTTCTCCCTTCTCAACCAGCTGAAAAAACCCTGTCACTGACCTTTGGCGCCTATGGGTTGAGGGATTTGAGAACCACTGCTACTCCAACTGGGGATTTTGCCCCCGAGGCCTGCTCCTGTCTTCCTCTCAGAGCCACCACACCCAACCAAGGCTGGGCTGGGCTTTGCTCCATGTCCTGTGCAACAGACGTTTCCCGTTGGCCTTTCAGGTCACCCTGGGCTGGAAATCTCCTCCACTCTGTTGTTCTCCACTTCTGCTGCTCTAGAATTTGTTGAGAATCTTTCTTTACAGGTATTTTATGGGCTGTGTGGGAAAAGCCATTATACGTATGTCTTTCTACTCTGCCATCTTGGCTCTGCCCCCCAATTCTAGCAACCTAACCAACTCAGGACAGTCACAGAATTAAATTTAGAACTACTCAGAGGTAGTCATAACCTAATCTGAAGATGTCTTCACTCTTAAAGTAAAACAAGGACAGGACACATCTCCCTTGATCCACTGATGCTCTGATCCTGAAAGAAACCTCATATATTCACACACACATACACACACACACACACACACACACACACACACACACACACATGAAGGCAGTGGATGAAAGAATCTAAAATGCTGTAGAGGTGGGCACCAGGTTTTTCAGAGGCATAGGAAGTGTGCAACCCAACACAGATACCACTCCACAGTGTCTTCACTTACTGTGAAGACATACAGAATGATGATCACCTTTAAATGGTTCCTTAGAGTTGGCATACTACTTGAGGAATAACAGCAGGGAAATTCTATTCCAGATATCATATATACAACAACTCTCATGTTGCCACATGGTCAGACTCCTCATTCTGTCAATTGCAGATGCCCACTATGAAATAACTTTTTGCAGTGGTCATATACAAAGTTACTTCCTTCCTTCCTAGACCCTGTGTTCTAGAGTCCCAGAGGGCTTTGGTGTTGTCAGCTTCTAAGAATCCTAGATACTGATAAAATGTCCCTATTAGAATCCCAGGCTCTCAGCTCTGGCTACTTTAAGATAGCAAAACTATCTATCATTACCCTTTTTCAGAAGGAGTTCAAAATAGTTCTACTTTACTACTTTCTTCACACAATCACATGATTTTTTTCCTTAGAGTTGGGAAACCAATTGCCATCTGGGCCAATCCACTCCCCCAAGTGAATCTCTATGATGACATTCCCAACAAGTGCTCATTAAGCACCAGCTTGAAGACATCCAAGAATGGAAAGCTGGTTGCCCAATATACTCCTGGAAAACTCTATTTCTTATGAATTTTAACCTAAATTAGGAAGCCTAAATTTGTAACTTTGCTCACTTCTACCTTTCTCTCCTAGCTCTACCCTCTGGGTCTGAACAGAATAAACCTAACCTCTCTTCCATGAGATAATTCTTTGAATCCTTGAATACAGAAATTATCTCCCTTCCTCTCTTCTAAAAACAAATAAGAAACAGTTTTTCTTTTTTCTGTTTTCATTTTCTATCATTCAGGTCTTAATTAGCTTTTCTGTGCATAAACCTGAACACACCTAGAGTACATGGCAGTTGTGTGTGTGCGTCTTCTATATGATATGCCATTGAATATCTGTTAACGCTATAGCCCTAAAACATGAATTCTGTTTCAGTAAAGATAACTTTGAGATAACTAGAGATAACATCAAGCCCCCAATTTCTAACTTTTTGCTACATGTACTTCCTTAACCACCACTGACCTCACATATTGATCCTAATTTTTAGAAAGACTTGAACTCCCTCAAATCCATATTTGTTCTACAGCGATATCTTCCTTTATACTCCATTTTCTTCCATGTTGATATACTTTCAAAAACAATAGAGAAAATAATGTCTAAAGCAAACCCTTCCCCCACCAACACTAGTTTCTCTAACCCATTCTGATATGACACGGCCAAAGGCCATTCATCATTTTGATTACTCTGCTCTAGATGCTCTCAAGCTTATCAGTGTTCTTTTTTAAACTGTAATGTCCAGAACTGAACACAGTATCCCAGATGGGACCTCACTAGTGCAGGATACAACAACTAGATGCACAGTAAATTGGACCATAGACCCAGAATCAAGAAAGATAGAAATCAAATACAGTTTCAGACACTTACTAGCTCTGTGAACCTGGGCAAATCACTTAATACCTGCTTTCCTCAATTATAAAATGGGGATAATAATAGTACCTATTTCCTGGGTTGTCATGAAGATTGAATGAGATTTTTTTAATATAATTTATTTTAAGTTTTCAACATTCACTTCCACAAGATTTTGAATTCCAAATTTTCTCCCCATCTCTCCCCTCCCTCTAGTCCAGGACAACATGCACCCCAACCACCCCTTTCCCGAATCTACCCTCCCTTCTATCAGCCTGCCCCTTCTCCCATCCACCTCCCCTCCATTTTCCTTTAGGGCAAGATAGATTTCTATACCCCATTGCCTGTACAACTTATTCCTCAGTTGCATGCAAAAACATTTTTTACTATTCATTTTTAAAGCTTTGAGTTCTACATCTTCTCCCTTCCTCTCTCCCCACCGACCCTCACTGAGAAAGCAAGTCATTCAATTTAGGTCATACATGTATAGCCATGCAAAACACTTTTGTAACAGTCATGTTTCAAAAGACTAAACACATTTCCTATCCTGCCCTTAATTTATTCCATTCTCTCCCTTGACCTGCCCTCTCACAATAGTGTTTGCTTCTGATTATCCCTTTCCCCAATTTGCTGTCCCTTCTATTATCTTCCCTCTCCTATCCCCTTCCACACTACCTTCCTTTAGGGTAACATTGATTTCACTTAAGGCTCACTTGCTCCCTCTCATTTCCCCCCTTTCTCTTCATTGCAAGAGCTCTTTCTTGTCTCTTTTATGCGAGATTCTTTACTAAATTGTACCTGTCCCTTTCTTTTTCCCAGTACATTCCTCTCAACATAATGACATTTTTTAGGTATCTTCCCTTCATATTCAGCTCACCCTGTGCCCTCTGTCTATACATACATACATACACACATACATACATACCAAATACACACATATGTATAAATAAATATAGCTATATGCACGTATAATTGAATATATATGTGTATATATGTGTGTATGTATATCTATCTGTATATATGCACATATATAAGTACATTCCCTCTTTACTGTCTTAATATTGAGAAATGTTACTCAGTTACAAATCTTTCCATGTACAAATGTAAACAACTCAACTTTAATAGGTCCCTTATGGCTTCTCTTTCTTGTTTCTCTTGATTTTTGTATTTGAAAGTCAAATTTTCTATTCAACTCTGGTCTTTTCAATAACAAAGCTTGGAATCCCTCTATTTCACTGAAATTTCATTTTTTTTCCTTTAGTATTATACTCAGTTTTGCTGGGTAGGTGATTATTTGTTTTAATCCTAGTTCTTTTGACCTCTGGAATATCATATTCCAAGCCCCCTGATTCCTTAGTGTAGAAGATGCTAAATCCTATGTTATCCTGATTGTATTTCCACAATACTTGAATTGTTTCTTTCTGGCTTATTGTAATATTTTCTCCTTCACCTGGGACCTCTGGAATTTGACTTCAATATTCTTAGTTTTATTTTTGGGATCTCTTTCAGGAGGTGATTGATGGATTCTTTCAATTACTATTTTGCCCTCTGGTTCTAGAATATCAGGGCAGTTTGACTTGATAGTTTCTTGAAAGATGATGTCTAGGCTCTTTCTTTATCATGGTTTTCAGGCAGACCAATAGTTTTTAAATTATCTCTCCTGGATATATTTTTCAGGTCAGTTATTTTCCTATGAGTTTCCCCTACTTGATTTTCAAAATCCTTTTTGATCTCTTCCATAGTCTAAGACCATTTCATATTTTTCTCGGAGACTTTATATGTAGGACTCTTGACCTTGCTGTCTTCCTCTGGTTGTATGTTGATATTCCTCCTCTTAAGAAAGTAACTTTTCACCAAGAAAGTAGCCTTCCATAGTCTTATTTCCCCCTTTTGGTCATTTCCCTGCCAAGTGTTTGATCTCTGAACTCCTTGTTAAGTGGAGGGTGCACTGCCCCAAGTGTTAGGGACTTTGTTCAGGTGCTTTCAGAAATATCTCCAGGGACCTTTAAATTCTCCAAAGTGGTATAATTAAAGGACAGGCATTTACTTCTATCCTGCCATGCACTCTGTTCTATGAGCAATCACAAGTATTCTTTTCTACCTTAGATCTGCAAGTAGAATTCCCTCTCCATAGCTGCCACCAGCTCCACCACACCAGCATTCCTCCTTGCCCCAGGGACACCACCTAGCACTGCGACCAATATCAGTCAACCCAAATCAGCAGCAGCTAGATCCATCCTGGATCTGGGGCTGGGGCTGGGACCAGACCAAAATCCTCTCTCACCCAAGTAAGAGAGTTTTCACACTGACTTTTAAATTTTCGTTGGTGTTTATGAGTTGAGAAGTCTGGAAACCATGACAGTGATTCAGCATCTTGAGGCCTGCTCCAGTCCCCTCTGTGCCACTACAGCCCACACTGGCTGTACTCCATGCTGAGCCCAGTGAAATAGACCCCTTCTGTTGGCCTTCTAGATTGCCTTGGACTGTAAATCTGTTTCACTCTGTCATTTTGTGGCTTCTGCTGCCCTAGAATTTGTTCAGAGTCATTTTTGCAGGTGTTTTGAGAGGTTTGGGTGGAGAGTTCAGGCAGGTCCCTGCTTCTACTCCACTATTGTGGCTCCGAAGGGAATATTAAAAAAAACAAAACAAAAAAACACTTTGTAAACTTGAAAGTGGTAGGTTGTTTTTTTCTTCTGTTCTTAGAAGCAATGTACTTCATTTTTTTCTAATATATTTTTAAGTTATGAAATAAAACAAGCATTTCCATTTTATAGTAGAATAAAAAATATGATTACACATGAAATTATGCAAACTTGCTATTCCTTTTAAATAGATGATAAAGTTATAGTCTGTTTCCTTTTTTCTCCCCCTCTACCCTATAAATGGATACCATTAGACACAAATATATATGTGTGTAAATATATATATACATATATATGTATATATATGTAAAATTTTCATATATACTTCAATTTATCATTTCTTTTTCTGGATCTAGATAGTGTCTCTACTTCTTTCATAGGCCCTTTGTAGTTAATTTGGGTATTTATAGTATTTATATACTTATTTCACTTAATATAATCCAACATCATATTAGCTCTTTTGGTAATCATGTTATATTAATGACTCATATGGAACTTGTAGTCTATACAAATCTTTTGTGAAACTGCTATCTAAATGTGCCTAACTCATCCTCTACTTCAGAAGTGCATTTTTGAACCTAAGTGTAAGACATTACATTTATCTCTATTCAATATCATGAACTTAGATTCAACCCAATGATCTAGCCTTCCAAATTTTTTTTGGAGCCTCACTGTCATTCTGTACGTTAGCTAACTTTTCTAGATTTGTGATTGCTTTTGTCATTTTATTAACATATCAGTCAATGTCTTCATTTAAGTTAGAGGTAAGTAAACAATTGCACACAAGTCATATCACACTGTTTATTTTTAGACAGCCCTTGAACTAATAATGTTTTTTTTATATTTTTAAATAAAGTTTTGTTACATATAAAATATTTTTAAAAATTAGCTTACAGACCTTACAAAACAGATGATGATGGGATGGATTTGACCATTAGGCTATATATAGTTTCCTGATCCTTGATCTAAGTATTTGATAAAAATATTAAACACCACAAGATTAAGCACAGATTCTTGGGACCCTACAGGAGACCTTTCACCAAGCTGATGTTATATCATCAACAATTACCCCTTGAGTACTGCCATTCAACCAATGCTGACTCCTTTTAATTGCATTATCTAGTCCATGTTTCTCCATCTTTTCTACAAGTAGGATATATTTTATCCAATTCTTTGCTACAATCTAAAAATTTTCATAAATGATCTACTATAACTGCAGATATTTTTCTACAGGCATATAAGCCTGATCTCAAGCTCCTTTCTTGTTTAAAGCCTTTTACTCATCTTATTTCTCCCGCTTTTGTTTGCAGCTTGTGTAATACATGTGATTATTCTGCTACATCAGGCCTATTCCTACCTAAAAGAAAAATGAAGGGTTCAGGAGTTGTTAAGAGGTTTATTCCGAAAGACTAAATCATCCTTGCCCATTTCTTTGGAATTCTTGATACCTAAGGTCTTGGGTAACATATTTGAAGCACGTTCAGCTATGCACTTGAGACCACAGGGGCCAATAGCTGCCCACAATTGTTAATTTTCCCCTGGATAGGTGGAAAGTATCAATGCATACCCTTATCACTTGTAGTTGGGAAGGGATGGAAGTTTATGGTAGTGTTTGGACACATGTGTTGATACATAGAACAAGAGTTTTTAATTGTGGCAAAGAAGTTTGGAAGTTGATACAGAACAGGAAGCATCATTAAAGGATGACTCCATGGACAGAAGAGAAAAGAATGAATTTCTGAAAGCTGAGTAGCATTAAATCCATATAGGAAACAGAATATCTTGACAAAAGAGGAAAGTTGTAGGAATATAAGGCAACATGTGGTAGGTAGATCTAGGAATGAAGACACCCCAGATATATGTAAGTCTAGACAGAGCAAAGAGAATGCTATATTTGAGATTTTGGAAGCCTAAAAGTGATTCTTCATTTGAGAGACAGAATTCTAGAAAGACAACTGTGCCTCACATGCTTTAACTCTACACCAAGCTCTACCATGAGGACTATAGTTAAGAGTGGAAGTCATAATGTTTTCCACTATACAGCACCATACACCATTCAGTGCCTGAATTTGAAAGTAATGTTGAAGATGTCATAATTGGATGATGTATACATATAGAAAATTTTATCCTTGTCATCATCACATGTGAAAACAAAAAAGATTACCAAGGGGAATACCAGCTCTTCAGGGGCTTGTGATGTGAGGATAGTGGCAACTATGTGACTGTCAATGAATGGATAAGTGAGTGCAGAAGACACCACAAAGCTTATAGGACTATCCAAACAACGATGTGCATATAGGCAAAAGAAGTCAGGTAACCAGCCTTCTCAGAACTTCCCAGTTCTGCCACAAAGAGGCTTCCTTACTCTCCCACCTGTCCATATACTGAACTGCACAGTTACAGTCTAAGTTTAAATAACACCATTGCAGTGATCAGCTCTTTCTCTGCTTTACTATGATGCCTATAGGCCAGCTCAAATTGGGGTATAGGCTGATGACCTTATTATGACTATTGATTTATCAGTCACTTCCTCCCTGGTCTAATCCAACTGCACTGCTTCCATGATGGTGGTAACTATAATGACATATCTACGCTTGCTGCTTTGTACCTCAGTTCTGATCTGATAGCTTCCTAGTCTTCTTTTTAACTCACCTTACTTCTTATTAGTGGGCTACTCATAACCTGCCCTTCCACAATTCTGACACTAATCTCAGAAATCCATAACATCTTGCCAGCTGACTTGGTAAGCCTCCTATTAATACATTCCAATGAATCCTGCCCTTTGACTGCCTCTGGCTGATGAAGCAGCAGCAGCCCCTGGCCCAGACAGGTTCTAACAGAATCTCAACCTCCAGAAATCCTAATTCTTCATGATTCCAATTCTACTCCAAATAGCTGCAAAAATTTACCATCCTCTATCATTTTAACCAGTGTATCCTTTCAGAAAGAGCTTGAAATAAAATAACTATTTACCATTCACAGATTTTTATTCATTCAAAAGAGTCAGGAAAGAATTTTGTTTCACAAATGAAACAGGGCATATTTACATGTTCCTGGGAAAAAGCTTTGTTTATTGGACTGTGCAGTATGCTGCCCATTAAGTTAGTCATTAAGTAAGCGTTGCCTGTTTCCTCTCGCTAGTGTCTAACATGTCAAGTAAAACGTATCTACGGTGTTTCCTAATGTCCAATGTCCTGGGTCCATTAATACAGTCTCATTAGAAGTTATACTACTATCACTAATCTCACATCCTAACCTACCCTGGTTTTACTCAAATAATGATATAAATATTCCATGAATGTTAATTGGAGGAATATTTTTCCCTTTATATTCTCATTTTAAAAAATAAACAAAATTGGAGACCAAAGGATAACGGAAAGGCTGTAGCTAGAATACCATGGTATAAAGAATTCCTGGATAAGGATTTTTCCCTCAAATAATGCACAGTGGCACCTTTACTGCAGTGAATATTTTTAGAATTGCCTACAGCACTAAGATGAAGTGATTTTCCAGGATTACTTATCTGTTACGTGTCACAAGCAACCCTTGAACCCAAGTCTTCCTGACTCTGAGGCCAGATCTCTGTTTAAAACTGCATGCTATTAAAGAATGAAAAATAAGGTGCCCAATATATCTAAATATTCCAAGCCAAAAATAATCACTGGACTTCAAATACAAAACACTGAAAATTCTTAAACTTCTAAAAAGTACATTCTTTTTATATCCCCTTCCTTTACAACTCTCTCTCTCTTCTCTCTCTCTCTCTCTCTCTCTCTCTCTCTCTCTCTCTCTCTCTCTCTCTCTCTCTCTCCCCCCCCCCCCTCTCATGCAAAGCTCCTTCAGGTCTAAAACCGTCGTTGGCAAAGAATGGCTGCTGTATAGATGTTTGCCCACACCAATGCCATGAAAAGGAAACTCACATCAAAGCCTGCCTCCAACCCAGTGGTAATGAATACTTAACACACCATTTAAATCAGACAGTCATTACACCAGCCTTGTTTTCTCTGCTTCACTGTTACCTAACATGCCAGGAAAAAAGCTTCCAGTACTTCTCAGTGTCAGAGAAATGTCATAGCATCATATCAATAGTCAAATGGAGAATACAAACTTCAGCAAGTAGTAGCATAGATGTTGTCAAATGTTGGAACAACTATTCTATGTTTCCTCAATACTGTGCATTCTTCCATACTACTTCCCTTCTTATCCATCCATATAATCATAACTGAAAAGACTTGTGTACTTACCAGTCCTCTTCATATCATGGGTCCATCATGGTTGACACATATATCTCTACCATAAAAAGAACAACCCTCCTATTTTGTTGCTTCTCTTACAAGCCATCCTGCTTACACATCCTCAGCAAGAGATACCATATTTTCTGTTGACTGATTTCAAGTTACACTCTAGCTCTTTGGTATAGGTTGGAATAGGGCAAGAATACCTTCCCTTTCACTCCGGCCAATAGAATAGACCGGAATAGAAGAGAAAGGCAATAAGGAGTAGCTTTCTGTTATTGGCAGGATAAGACTACTTTCATCTAAAACTCCTGTTTGACAATTCCTTCACCTCCTTTGCTAGATCTTCATCATGATCCCAACCACTAACCATGAGTGTCCCTCATGGTGTCTCCTAGGCCCTCTTCGTTTGCTTGGGGATCTCATCAGTTCTCATGTATTCAGCTTTCCTTTTCATATAGAAGATTCTCAGATCTATTTATCTACCTCTAACCTGTGTGCTGACTTTCAGCTTCACATCTCAAACTACCAATTCAATATCTCAAACAGAATGTCCTGGAGACATATTAAACTCAGCATCTTCCAAACTGAACTCATTATTTCATCCCAAATCCCCTCCCTGACTTTCCTGTTACTGTCCCTGATACTATAAACCTCTTTTCCAGGCAGCAAGACTCACAACCTAGGTGTCATCCTGGACTACTTAAGTTAATTATATAATTTTTATATTATCAGTATTAACTTAATGGTCACAATAAATGAACCCAAAGGGAGAAAGAGAAATGCAGCAAAATGAGTTACAGGTTTTCCTTGGAGAGGCAAATAAAGGAGATATTTGAGTTGGATTTATCACATATCCAGGGGGAACAAAAGAAATTCTATGAGCTACTAGGTCACCTTGCATTATGGTGGCTCATTATAAGTTGGTGCAAAAAGACCACCAAGAAGATAAGTATAACATATGTACCAACAGCTTCACAGAGGATAAGATAAAAAGAAATTACTAAAATTTTGAAGAGACCTTTGACATTAAATAATAAAATACTTTAACACTTGAGGAATTCAATGCAAATTTCATCTTGGAGAAGGAAAATAACACACACACACACACATACACACATACACACGCATACGCCCCTTTTCATGTCTCTGTCTTTCTATCTCTTTGCCTCTGTTTCTATCTCTCTGTCTCTCTCTTGTTCTCTCTCTGTCTCTGTGCATACACACACATACTCATACACACACATGTATATATATATATATATATATACATATATATGTATGTATATGTAACATGTCTCAAGGATAAGACATAAAAGTATCCAAAGGCTTGTAGATTATACAAAAGCCTCATATAAATACATCATGACTACTTCTCTTAAAAGGAGAATCACAAAGCACCACTCATGGTGAAAATCTGTAACATCATAAAATGTAAAAGGGAGTATATTCTAAAAGCCAGAGATTAGTCAACTACCAATGTAGATGTCATTTCCGAATCAGTTGCCCACAGTTGGTTGCACTATAAATCTGTTAGAGTAAAGATCAAATACCAAATTTAAAAACACAATAAAAAGAGATTTGATATGCAATTAAAATAGCTCCTACTTGATCTATATAAATAAAAAATTGATATCAAAGAGTAGGGAAATAATTAAAAAACAAATGTTGACAAACTATCACTATTTCCAAAGAGACTTTAACAAATTTAACACAATTGCAAAGAAACTTCAAGAAGCTAAAAACTTCTTCAACCAGTAAATACTTGATGTACCTACCAAGCAGAAACATGGCAATGGGGGGCAGAGCCAAGATGGCAGAGCAGAAAGACACACATACACTAGTCCTTAACACACAACCCATAAAACACCTATAAAGAAAGACTCAACAAATTATAGAGCAATGGAAGCCACAGAAAAATGGAGTGGAAATTTCCAGCCCAGGGTGACTTGAAAGGTCAGACAGGAAAGGTCTGTCACATTGGACTCAGAACAGAGCCCAGGCCAGCCTTGACCAACAGCACTGTGCCATGAGGAAGACCTGAGCAGGCCTCTGGGATGGAATCTCCAGTAGCAGTATTGGTGGTTTGCGGATCCCTCAACTCACAGGCTCCAATGATCAGTGAGGGTTTCTTCATTTGGCCAAGAAGAGAGCAGGGTCTTCCCATAGCTCAAACCTCAGGTTACTCCCATAGCAGCCTGCATCCATTGTTGGGTTGTAAAACCCCTGGTGGCATTGAGCAGCTGATCCTTACCTCAGCCCTGCCCCCACCCAATGCAACTGGAGGAATTGAGCAGCTGATCTTTATCTCACACTGAATGGGAGCTCTGCCCCTGCCCAAAGCCCCTGGGGGAATTGAGCAACTTATCTGAATCTCAGCCCCCAGTGCTAGCTTGGTGGAACTGGAGGCCAGGTGATTGGGGAGAGGAAAATCTACCACTCAGAGATTCTGGGCACAAAAGTTTCTTGTTGCTCCCAGAACAGTGTACAAGCTTGATTGTGCCACCCTGGAGGAACTGAGATTTTACAGATCCCCAGAGTATACCCTACTCTTGACAAAGGACCCAAAAGTCAAGTAACTGATTGGGAAAATGACCAACAAAAGGGGGGAAAATAAGACTATAGAAATTTACTTTTTGGGTGAACAGATATTTTCTCCCATTCTTTCTGATGAGGCAGAATAATGCTTACCATCAGGGAAAGACATAAAAGTCAAGTCTTCTATATCCCAGACATCCAAAAAACTATTCAATGGTCTCAGGCCACAGAAGAGTTCAAAAAGGATTTTGAAAATCAAGTGAGAGATGGATGAAAAATTGGGAAGGGAAATGAGAGAGATGCAAGAAAATCATGAAAAGCACATCAACGACTTGCTAAAGGAGACCCAAAAAAATGCTGAAGAAAATAACATCTTTAAAAATAGTTAAATCAACTGGCAAAAGAGGTTCAAAAAGCCAATGAGGAGAAGAATGCTTTCAAAAGCAGAATTAACCAAATGGAAAGGGTGATTCAAAAGCTCACTGAAGAAAATAGTTCTTTAAAAATTATAATGGAATAGATGGAGGATAATGATTTTATGAGAAACTGAGAAATCACAAAACAAAAGCAAAAGAATGAAAAAATAGAAGATAAGGTGAATATCTCCTTGGAAAAACAATTGAGCTGGAAAACAGATCCAGAAGAGACAAATTAAAAATTATGGGACTACCTGAAAGCCATGAGCAAAAAAGAGCCTAGATGTCATCTTTCATTATATTATTAAGGAAAATTGCCCTGATATTCTAGAACCAAAGGGGACAGTAAATATTGAAAGAATCCACCTATCACCTCCTGAAAGTGATCCAAAAAGGGCAACTCCTAGGAACATTTTAACCAAATTCCAGAGTTACTAGGTTAAAGAGAAAATTTTGCAAGTAGCCAGAAAGAAACAGTATTGTGAAAATGCAATCATGATAACACAAGATCTATCAACTTCAACATTAAGTGATCGAAGGTCGTGGAATATGATATACCAGAAATCAAAGGAACTAGGACTAAAACCAAGAATCACCTACCCAGTAAAACTGAATATAATACTTCAGGGGGCAAAATAGTCTTTCAGGGAAATAGAGGCCTTTCAAGCATTTTTGATGAAAAGACCAGAGCTGAAAAGAAAATCTGATTTTTTTTAGTTAATTTAATTATTTATTATTATTTTCAATATTCTACAATCACTACCATAAACTTAAGATTTTATCCCCCCCAAACTTCCCCCCCACTACCCCACTCCCTCCCCACGACAGCATACAATTCTGCATATGTTCTACATATACTTTCCTATTAAGTATGTTTTCACTATAGTCATGCTATGTAGTCGAACTAAAATAAATGGAAGAAATCAAATAACAAATCAAAACATAATGCACTAAAACACACGCATACACAAACATGATCTGTTACATTCTGCAAATGACTTTCATATTTCTTTCTATAAGTGTGGAAGGCATTTTGCCTTAAAAAACCACCATTGGGATTTTTTTTTAAATAAGTTCTTGCACTATTACGAAGTTCAAAGTCTACCAGAAAAAAACTTTCAGGGGAGGAGCCAAGATGGTGGAGTAGAAAGACTCACGTATGCTATCTCCGAACCCACAGCCCATAAATTTTCTGTAAAAAGAACTCGCCACAAATTCTGGAGCAGTGCAAGTTATGCAGCAACACAGTGGAGGAGATTTCCATTCCAGAGAGCCCTGAAAAACCAACCCCAAAGGTCCATCGCTCACCAGAGAGTAAAGTCCAACCCTGGCCACATGGCCCCAGAGGAGCAGATCCGAGCAGGCTTCAGGGAAGGAATCTCCAGTGGCCGCAAAGGTCCCTTTACCCACAGGTGCTACAGGTCAGTGAGAGAGACTTCTGGACTGGCAGAGAGGGGAGCAGGATGTCTCCATAACTCAGGCCCCCTCATGAGGCAGTGGCAGAGGCAGCAGTTGCCAGGGAATCCCTAAGCAGGCAGGACCTTAGGTCCATTACTGAATGTCTCTGTATAAACCCACTGAGGGAACTGAGCCTAGGAGGCAGCCCTGCCCCCACCTGAGCACCTGAACTTAAGCTCACATTGAAGAGCAGCCATACCCACCATGGAAAGCACTGAGGCTGGGGAGAAGCATTTTAATTTCAGACCCCAAGCACTAGCTGGGTGGATCTAGGTGGGGGTGGAGAGGAATCTCAGAAGTCAAGTAGTTGGCTGGGAAAATGCCCAGAAAAGGGAGGGAAAATAAGACCATAGTAGGCTACTTTCTTGGGGAACAGATGATGTTTCCTCCTTTCACTTTTGATGAGGAGGATAAATGCTTACCATCAGGGAAAGACATAGAAGCCAAGGCCTCCATATCCCAACATCCAAAATAGATATCCAATGGGCTCAGGCCATGGAAGAGCTCAAAAAGGATTTTGAAAATCAAGTTAGACAGGTGGAGGAAAAACTGGGAAGAGAAATGAGAGAGATGCAAGAAAAGCATGAAAAACAGGTAAATACCCTGCTAAAGGAGACCCAAAAAAATGCTGAAGAAAATAACACCTTGAAAAATAGGCTCACTCAATTAGCAAAAGAGGTTCAAAAAGTCAATGAGGAGAAGAATGCTTTCAAAAGCAGAATTAGCCAAATGGAAAAAGAGGTTCAAAAGCTCACTGAAGAAAAGAGTTCTCTCAAAATTAGAATGGAACAGATGGAGTCTAATGACTTTCTGAGAAACCAAGAAATCACAAAACAAAACCAAAAGAATGAAAAAATGGAAGAGAATGTGAAATATCTCATGGGAAAAACAACTGACCTGGAAAATAGATCCAGGAGAGACGATTTAAAAATTATGGAACTACCTGAAAACCATGATGAAAAAAAAGCCTAGATATCATCTTTCATGGAATTATCAAGGAAAACTGCCCTGAGATTCTAGAACCAGAGGGTAAAATAAGTATTGAAGGAATTCATCCATCACTGCCTGAAAGAGATCCAAAAAGAGAAACTCCTAGGAACATTGTGGCCAAATTCCAGAATTTCCAGGTCAAGGAGAAAATCTTGCAAGCAGCTAGAAAGAAACAGTTCCAGTATTGTGGAAATAAAATCAGGATTAACACAAGATCTAGCAGCTTCTACATTAAGGGATTGAAGGGTGTGGAATAGGATATTCCAGAAGTCAAAGGAACTAGGACTCAAACCAAGAATCACCTACCCAGCAAAACTAAGTATAATACTTCAGGGGAAAATATGGTCTTTCAATGAAACAGAGGACTTTCAAGCATTCTTGATGAAAAGACCAGAGCTGAAAAGAAAATTTGACTTTCAAACACAAGAATGAGAAGAAGCATGAAAAAGTAAACAGCAAAGAGAAGTCATAAGGGACTTACAAAAGTGAAATGTTTACATTCCTACATGGAAAGACAATATTTGTAACACTTAAAACTTTTCAGTATCTGGGTAGTTTGTAGGACCACACATACACATACACACACATGTACACGTGTGCATGCGAACACACGTACACACATGCATGCACATACAGAGACAGAGAGCACAGAGTGAATTGAATAGGATGGGACCATATTTTAAAAGAAATTAAGGTAAACTGTGAGAGAGAAACGTAGTGGGATGAGAGTGGGTGAAATGGAATAGGGTAAATTATCTTTCATTCAAGAGGCAAGCAGGAGACTTCTTAGTGGAGGGAAAAAGAGGAGAGCTGAGAAAAAAAACATGGTTTACCCTCATCACATTAGACTAAAGGAAGGAATAAAATATACACTCATTTTGGTATGAAAACCTTTGTATCTTACTATATAAATTTATTCATTTAACTGTTTACATTTATTTTCACAAAATTTTGGGTTCCAAATTTTCTCCCCTTTTCTCCCCTCCCCCACCCCAATATACCGAGCATTCTAATTTTCCCTATCATCAATCTGCCCTCTCTTCTATCATCCCTCCCTTATCTTGTCCCCATCTTCTCTTTTGTCCTGTAGGGCCAGATGATTTTCTATTTCCCATTAACTGTATTTCTTGTTTCCTAGTAGCAAGATAGCCCAGATGTCTCTCTCACTGACCTGTAGTGCCTGTGGGTGGAGGGACCTTCACGGCCGCCAGAGGTTCCATCCCTGAAGCCTGCTTGGATCTGCTCCTCTGGGGCTGCACGGCCAGGGCAGCACAGTGGTGGACTCCGCTGTCCAGAGCGTGACGGACCTTTGGGGATGGCTCTTCAGGGCTCTCTGGAATTGAAACCTTTTCCAGTGTGTTTCTGCACGGGTTCCACTGCTCCAGAACTTGTGAGGAGTTCTTTTTACAGGAAATATATGGGCTGTGGGTATGGAGCTAGCATACATGAATCTTTCTACTCCGCCATCTTGGCTCCTCCCCCCGAAAACCTATCTTACAACACAGGAAAGTGGGGGAGGAGATAAGCAGGGTTGGGGGTATGATGGGAGGGAGGACAATGGAAGGAGGGAGCAATTTCAAGTTAACACTCAGGGAGGGACAGGATCAAAAGACAGAATAGAAACAATGGGGAGCAAGATAGGATGGAGGGAAATACAGTTAGTCTTACACATTATGACTATTATCGAAGTCATTTGCAAAACTACACAGAAATGGCCTATATTGAATTGCCTGCCTTCCCAAAGGGAATGGGTGGGGAGGGAGGGATGGGGAGAAATTGTAACTCAAAGTTTTAGGAACAACTGTTTATTATTGTTCTTGCTACTAGGAAATAAGAAATACAGTTAATGGGGAAGAGAAAGTCATCTGGCCCTACAGGACAAAAGAGAAAATGGGGACAAGAAAAGTGAGGGATGATAAAAGAAAAGGCAGATTGGTGATGGGGAAAATGAGAATGCTCGATGCATTGGGGTGGGGGGAGGGGATAAATGGGGAGAAAATTTGGAACCCAAAATTTTGTGAAAATGAATGTAAAAAGTCAAATAAAGAAATGTATATTAAAAACAAAACAAAACTTTCGCACACTGTGGTTGTTTCTGTGCACAAAGTTCTCCTGATTCTGCTCCTTTCACTCAGCATCAGATCATATAAGTCTTTCCAGGCCTCCCTGAAGTCCTCTTGTTCATTTCTTATGGTGCAGTAGTACTCCATTATATTCATATACCATAATTTATTCATCCATTCCGCAATTGATGGGCTTCCCATTGACTTACAGGTTTTGGCAACTACAAAGAGTGCTGCTATAAATATTTTTGTACATGTGGGACCCTTTCCCATCTTTATGATCCCTTGGGGATACAGTCCTAGTAGCAATATTGCTGGGTCAAAGTGTATGCACATTTTTGTAGCCCTTTTGGCATAGTTCCAAACTGTTCTCCATAATGGTTGGATGAGCTCACAGCTCCACCAACAATGAATTAGTGTTCCAACTCTCCCACATCCTCTCCAGTATTTATAATTTTCTTGTTCTGTGATGTTTGCCAATCTTATAGGTGTGATGTGGTACCTCAGAGTTGTTTTGATTTGCATCTCTCTAATCAATAGTGATTTAGAGCATTTCTTCATATGATTAGAGATATCTTTAATTTCTTCCTCTAAAAATTGCCTGTTCATATCCTTTGGCCATTTATCAATTGGGAAATTACTCATATAGTTATACATTTGAGTCAGCTCTCTACATGTTCTAGAAATGAGGCCTTTATCCCCAAGCTTAGCCATAAAAATTCTTTCCCAATTTACTACATCCCTCTGAATTTTGGTTGCATTGGGTTTCGTTGTGCAAAAACTTTTCAGTTTAATGTAATCAAAATTATCCATCTTCCATCTCATAATACTTTATATCACTTCTTTAGTAAAAAATTCTTCCCTTCTCCATAAATCTGATAAATACACTATCCCTTGCTCCTCCAGTTTGTTCATGGTATCAATCTTTAAACCTATATCATGTACCCATTTGGACTTTATTCTTGTGTGCAGTGTCAGGCATGAGTCTATGCCTAATTTCCACCACACTGTTAACCAGTTTTCCCAGCAATTTTTGTCAAACAGTGAGTTCTTATCCCAGAAGCTGGGGTCCTTGGGTTTATTAAAGAGGAGATTGCTATGTTCCTTGCCTACTGTGTCTTGAGTGCAAAATCTATTCCACTTGTTTACCCCTCTGTTTCTTAGCCAATATCAAGTGGTTTTGATAATTACTGCTTTTAGTACAATTTGAGTTCTGGTAGCACTAGGCCACCTTCCCAAGCATTTCTTTTCACTAGTCCCTTTGATATTCTGGACCTTTTGTTCCTCCAAATGAATTTTGATACTATTTTATCCAGCTCTAGAAAATAATTATCTGATAATTTAATTGGTATGGCACTAAATAAGTAAATTAATTTAGGCAGAATTGTCATTTTTATTATATTAGCTCGGCCTACCCATGAATAACTGATGTTTTTCCGTTTACTTAAATCTGACTTTATTTGTGCAAAAAGTGTCTTGTAATTGTGTTCATGTAATCCCTGGGTTTGTTTTGGCAGGTAAACTCCTAAGTATTTTATAGTGTCTACTCTAGTTTTAAATGGGATTCTCTTTCTATCTCTTGCTGTTGGACTTTGTTGCTAATACATAGGAATGCAGAAGGTTTGTGTGGGTTTATTTTGTAACCTGCAACTTTGCCAAAGTTGTTTATTATTTCAAGTAGTTTTTTACTTGAATCTCTGGGATTCTCTAAATATATCATCATTTCATCTTCAAAGAGTGATAACTTAGTTTCTTCTTTGGCTATTTTTATTCCTTAAATTTCTTTATCTTGTCTAATTTTTACAGCTAACATTTTTAGTACCATATTGAATAATAGTGGCGATAATGGACATTCTTTTTCACCTTTGATCTTATTAGAAATGCATTTAGCTTATCCCCATTGCATATAATGCTTGCTGAAGGTTTTAGGTAGATACTGCTTATTATTTTATGGAAAGTTCCCTATATTCCTATATTCTCCAATGTTTTTAATAGGAATGGGTGTTGTATTTTGTCAAAAGTTTTTTCTGCATCTATTGAGATAATCATGTGGTTTTTGTTAGTTTTGTTGTTGATATGATCAATAATGCTAATAGTTTTCCTAATATTGAACCAACCCTGCATTCCTGGTATGAATCCTACCTGATCATAATGTATTATTCTCGTGATTAGATGCTGTATTCCTTTTGCTAAAATCTTGTTTAAAATTTTTGCATCCATATCCATTAGAGAAATTGGTCTATAATTTACTTTCTCTGTTTTGTCTCTTCCTGGCTTGGGTATCAAAACCATATTTGTATCATAGAAAGAATTTGGGAGGACTTCTTCTTCCCCAACTTTCAAAAATTGTCTATATAGCATTGGAATTGAATGTTCTTTAAAGGTTTGATAGAATTCACTTGTGAATCCATCTGGCCATGGAGATTTTTTCCTAGGGAGTTCATTGATGGCTTGTTCAATTTCTTTTTCTGAGATAGGGTTGTTTAAGTATTCAACTTCCTCTTCCGTTAATCTGGGAAATTTGTATTTTTTAAAATATTCATCCATCTCATTTAGATTATAGAATTTGTGGACATAAAGTTGGGCAAAATTTCTAATTATTGTTTTAATTTCCTCCTCATTGGAGGTGAGTTCACCCCTTTCATTTTTAATATTAGTAATTTGATTTTCTTTTTTTTAATCAAATTGACCAAAGGTTTATCAATTTTATTAGTTTTTTCATAAAACCAACTATTGGTTTTATTTATTAATTCAATAGTTTTCTTACTTTCAATTTTATTAATCTTGCTTTGGTTTTCAGTATTTCTAACTTGGTATTTTCTTGGGGATTTTCAATTTGTTCTTCTTCTAGCTTTTTCAGCTGCATGCCCAAGTCCTTGATCTCCTCTTTCTCTATTTTATTTATGTAGGCATTAAAAGATATAAAACTTCCCCTAAGAACTGCTTTTATAGTATCCCATAGGGTTGGTAGGTTGTCTCATTATTGTCATTCTCTTGAATGAAGTTGTTGATTATTTTTATGCTTTCTTCTTTAACCCATTCCTTCTTTAGGATTAGATTATTACTTTCCAATTGATTTTTGGTTTATCATTCCATGGCCTTTTATTACATGTAATTTTTATTGCATTATGACTTGAGGAGGATGCATTGATTATCTCTGCCTTTCTGCACTGGATTGCGAGATTTTTGTGTCCTAGTACATGGTCAATTTTTGTAAATGTTCCATGTACCACTGAGAAAAAGGTATATTCCTTTTTTTCCCATTCAATTTTCTCCAAAGATCTATCATATCGACCTTATCTAGAGTATTATTTACCTCCTTAACCTCTTTATTGTTTATTTTGAGGTTAGATTTATTGAGTTCAGAGAGGGGGAGTTTGAGGTCCCCCACTAGTATAGTTTTGCTGTCAATTTCTTCCTTCAACTCCCCTAACCTCTCCTTTAAGAATCTGGATGCTATACCACTTGGAGCATATATGTTTAGTAATGATATTTCTTCATTGTCTATGGTGCCTTTTAGCAGAATATAGTTTCTATCCTTATCCCTTTTGATTAGATCTATTTCTGCTTTTGCTTTGTCTGAGATTAGGATTGCTACTCCTGCCTTTCTTACATCAGCAGAAGCACAATATATTCTGCTCCATCCTTTGACCTTTATCCTATGTGTATCCCCCCATTTCAAATGTGTTTCTTGTAAGCAGCATATTGTTGGATTATGGCTTTTAATCCATCCTGCTATCCATCCCCGTTTTATGGGAGAATTCATTCCATTCACATTCACAGTTATGATCACAATCTGTGTATTTCCTTCCATCCTCTTTCCCACCATTTGTGCTTTTAGCTCTCCCTTCTCCTTTCCCCTCCTCAATAGTATTCACTTTTCACCACCTCCTCCTGCAGCCTTCCCCTCCTTCTTTTAACCCCCCTCCATTTTACTCCCCTTTGCTCCTATTGCTTCTTTCCTCCCTTTTAGCCTCCCTCCCCTTTCTTCCTCCTTCCCCTCCTACTGCCCATAGAGCTAGTTAGGATTATCTACTTAAGTTTATTGTTACCTCCTTGAAACAAATCAGATGAGACTACCTCTCAGACAATGCTCATCTCCCTCCCCTCTTTCTCTCTACTATAATTTTGTACTTCTTCCTGTGATATAATTTGCCATTTTCTGCTTCTTCCTTTTCACACCTCCTATTACAATCCCTTCTCATAGTTAAATCATATTTTTTATCATGACATCATTTACTTTATATCTGTTCCCTCTGTGTATATCCCTTTTATATTTCATAATAGCTGCACAATTCTCAAGATTAACAGGTATCATCTTCCCTTATAGGGAGGTAAATAGTTTGCCCTAATTGAGTAACAAGTTTTTGTTTCTTCCCTGCCCCTCCCCGCTTACCTTTTTATGATTCTCTTGAGACCTGTATTTGAAGATCGAATTGTCTATTGAGTTCTGACATTTTGGTCAGATAGCTCTGGAAATCCCTTACTTTGTTGAATGACTTTCTCCTTGCCTGAAGTGTTATATTGAACTTTGCTGGGTAGTTGATCCTTGGTTGTAGTCCCAACTCCTTTGCCTTATGGAATATTGGATTCCAACTCTTTCAATCTTTTAATGTAGAAGCTGCAAGGTTCTGTGTAATCCTGACTGCATCTCCTTGATATTTAAATCCATCACAATCTGTCTCCCACTGCATTCCGCACCTCCAAAATTTGGTCAGATTCTCCTTTCAGATGTATCCAAAGGAGTTTGTCCAAGAGCTTAGGTGAGTCGTTGCTCTCACTTCACCATCTTTACTCCACCATCAGAAAAATCTGACTTTCAAACAGAAGAATCAAGAGAAACATGAAAAGGTAAACAGGAAAGAGAAGTCATAAGGGACTTACTAAACCTGAACTGTTTACATTCCTACAAGGAAAGACAATATTTGTAACTCTTGAAACTTTTTACAATATCTGGGTAGTTGATGGGATTACACACACACATACACACACACACACACACACACACACACATAGACAGAGTGACAGAAAGCACAGGATGAGTTGAATAGGAAGGGATTATATCTAAAAAAATGAAATTAATGGGTGAGAAAGGATATATTGGAAGGAGAAAGGGAGAAATGGAATGGAGCAAATTATGTCTCATAAAAAAGGCAAGAAAAAACTTTTCAGTGGAGGGAAAAAGAGGGGAGGTAAGAGGGAAAATGTGAAGCTTACTCTCATCACATTTGACTCAAGGAAGGAATGAAATGCACATTCATTTTTGTATGAATACCTGTCTTACAATACAGAAAAGTGGGGGAGAAGAGGATAAGCAGTGTAGGGGGATGATGGAAGGGAGGGAAATGGGAGGAGGGAGCATTTAGAAGGCAACACTCTTTGGCAGGAACAAGGTCAAAATAGAGAATAGAAGAAATGGGGGGCAGGATAGGATGGAGGAAAATATAGTTAGTCTTTCACAACATTACTATAATGGAAGTCATTTGCTAAACTATATATATATATATATATAGCCTATATTGAATTGCTTGCATTCCCAGTGGGGATGGATGGGAGAGAGGAAGGAGGAGATGTTGGAACCCAAAGTTTTAGGAACTGTTGAGTACTGTTCTTGCATACAACTGGGAAAGAAGAAATACTGGTAATGGGGTACAGAAATTTTTCTTGCCTTACAGGACAAAAGAGAAGACAGGATAAGGGAAGGGAAGAATGTTAGAAGGGAGGAGCAGATTGGTTGTAGGGGTAATTAGAATGCTCAGCACTTTGAAGTGGGGGAGGGGAGAGATGAGGAGAAAATGTGGAACTCAAAATTTTATGAAAATGAATGTTGAAACTTAAAATAAATAAATAAAAGGAAATATGGCAATGAAGGGCAACATTATTTTGGCACATACTTGCTCACAGTTTTACAGGGAAGGCTAAGGGAAGATTCAGAACAGTATCCCATGAACAATGGAGAAAACTATATTTATTGGAAGTCTGGCCTGAAAAGTCACTTTTATTTTTTTACTAGACCTATAATTTCACTGATTTAGGGAGTACCAGTAAGGAAACTTCCTCTAATAAGAGATAATTATTTTTGCAAATTTTAGTCATATAGAGTTGCCTGGAGCATTGAGAAGTTAAATGACATTCCCAGGCCAGACTGCTAGCATGTATCAGAGGCAAGTCGGGTTTTCTTGACTCTAAAGGCAATTCTATATCCACTATTATCTACTCTGCACTAAAATTCACATAAGTCAGATTTTCTGGTGAGCTTTAAAGGACATATAGCTTTCTCTGGGATACCCCCTCCAACTCACATTCATAATTTAAGTCCCACTGTATGATGACTACTGCAGGAATAAATTACTTTGTGGATATTCACCCTAAAATTATAGCTCCCAAGCACCCTCCCACATATTTTTCTCCAACAGTCAGCCAGAGCACACAATCAACTCAGAGCAAAATCATTTACTGAAATGGCATACTTTTTTTAAGTCATTAGTTTGTGTCATAATATCCCACAAATGTACATACGGTGAGTGGAAATAATGGGCCCACTTAGAATTTGCAAGCAGATATACGTACATGTAAAATGATCAACATCAATGGCCAAAACAACTTACACTTCTAAAACCCTGCCCTACCAACTACATCTTCTTTGGTTGTCTTTGTGATTCTTACAGGATCTGGCATCTCAGAAAAATAAAACACTCTTCTGGGACCCTTGGGCCTACTTCTGGGCAGAGGGCAGGTCTCTGTTGTTGTTTGGCTTGGGGGCCTACCATCTCCAGCCTCAGGCTCTTGTAAAATCTTTGCCTAGAGTACTGCTACTAACTTTCTTCTTTTTTTTGTAAATAGTATTCAATTTTTTCCTAGTTCCATATAAAAATAGTTTTCAATATTCATTTTATACGATTCCAAATTTTTCTCTGTCCCTCCTTTCTCTCCTCCCTCCCCAAGAAGCAAGCAATCTGATATAGATTATACATGTGCAGTCGTGCTAAACATATTTACACATTAGTCATGACGTAAAAGAAGAAACAGAACAAAAGGGAAAAGCCAGGGTTGGGGAGTGGTGGAGTGAAAATTGTCTGCTTCGGTCTTCATTCAGTCTCCATATTTCCTTCTCTGGATGTGGATAGTATTTTCCATCATAAGCTCTTTGGAACTGTCTTGGATCATTATATTTCTGAGAAGAGCTAGATCTGTCATAACTGATCATCATTCTGCTCACTTCACTCAGCATCAGTTCATGTAAGTCTTCCCAGGTTTCTCTTAAATCTCCTGCCCATCATTTGTCATTTGCTACTCCCTTTTGGAAAGAAGCAGAATATGGACATGTGCCCAGTAACCATCAGGAATGCTGATTCAAAGAGGTTTGACATCTGAAAAGTTATAGATGCTGGATTTGTCAGGTGCTTGTTTGGCAAAGTGTACTACAGCTGGTAGGTATGTGAGGAGCGGGGATGGAAGAAGTCTTCCCCTATGTTGCTGCTTTCTCCAATATGTACAAAGGAAAAATTAAGGAGTTAATTCTTTTCTCCAAGTTGACTGTGTACAGCGCAGTCTAGCTTATGCCACATGCATTTTTGGACTTTCTATATTCAAATAGGCCACTCAAAGTCTGAAACGGCAATAGACTCACAACCTGAATATTCCTTGCTTCAAATTAGTGTAAATCCCCTCACTTAGGTCTGCAATGAGCTAGCTGCAGTAAAAAATGTGTCGGACTTGCCTTATTTGTGACAGAAAAGATGAAATGGAGAAAAGTTCTATTTCTCAAAGAATCTTGAGTCTATATAATATGATATGAGAAAGACAATACAGATTTCCTGCAGAATTCTTGCATCTTCACATGATCACTCCATCAATTTTTGTTTTCTTATTCTTGGAGAAGTGGTTCTGACGGGCTAAGCAAAATAAACTATGCTCCCAGTATTTCTCAATATGGAATAAATCTTTATAAACTTTGGAAACTGCTCAAGTGTGTAAGAAGCTTCATGGGCTCAGATGAGAAGTGAATATTTTTATTATATAATGTCATTTGAGTTTATTGACCCTATAAGGGATAGGTACAGAGGATAGGGATCTGATGTGTGATTTCATTAGCATAAAGAATACCCAGAAGGAAAACTCCTTTTACTAATGCAGTATGGTACACAACTGAAGACCTTAGAGATTTGGCAGAGGCACAGAGATGTGAAAGAACTTACCCCACGTCTCACAGTCACTCAGTATCAGAGGTGAGAAGTCAGAGTATCAGAGTCAGAAGTGTGTCTGACTGTGGTTGATAATGTACTTCATATCGACCCCCACATCTCAATGTCATTTCAGTCCTCTTAGAGCATGAAGGAGAAATCACAACGTGGGATAATCAAACCAGCCTATCTAAAGCAACAAGGCACCCTGGGGAAAAGAGAGAGGGCACAGCACATGTCAAGCAAGTCAAACTTTTCTTTTTCAAAATACGTTATAACAACCTTTCCTCTTATATCAAGTTCATATATCAGTCAGTTCAGTCTAGATCTTTGTCCCATAGATCTAATGATCTTAGGAGCATAAAGACAGCTAAACAATATTGGAATGATAAAATACTGGAAGAGTACTGAAAAGCCTTCCTTGAGAGGTTGTATGGTGCAACCTACAGTTGTTCCTAGATAGAATTCTGGACTTGGTATCAAGACGATGCCTTAAGAACTTACAAACTACATAACTCAGGGCAAATCATTTAACTTCTCTGATATTCAGTTTTCTTATCTTTAAAACCAGGGTGCTGGATTTGATTATCTCTAAAGATCTATCCAACTTTAAATCTATGTTCCTATGAACCTTCTTAAAAAATAAATAAAAGATTGGCAAGCTATTTCAAGTGAGAGATAATGTACTTTTCTGGGACTTATTCATTAAAGATAAAGCATGCACCCTTCATGTCAATAACTGATGAGCTAAAAGTGGAACATAATGTGTTCCACCAGTCATAATCACTCCATTCGTGAAGTCATCAGTGATCATTAACTTGGCAAAAATTTGTTAACTGTTTACTATGTATCAAGTAATATTCTAGATACTGGACTCATAAAGGAAGACAAAACAGCAGTCACAAGACAAACAGAAAAATGTAATCTTTGTCATCAAGGAGTTCACATTCTAAAGGGGGAGATAATATGTCAATAAATAGGCGTATACATATATGATAGGTATGGAAGATAATGCAAGAAGGGAAGTTGTTAGCAGCAAAAGGGACTAAGGAAGCCTTCCTGGAATACTTAAGAGTTGAGTTGAGTTTAGAAGGAAAACAGGGAAAATAAGAGGTTTTGATGATGAGGCAGAGCATTCTAGACCTGTAGAATAGCCAAAGCCAAGGCAAAGATGTAGATGATGGAATGTCATATTCAAGGAATTGTATCTAGGATGGTTTTCCTAGGAAGTAAAAAATGTAGAGGAAGTGAAGTGTAAGAATACTGGAAGGAATAAAGTAGCCATAGCAAACCACTATAGCTCACTGAATAGAAGAATGTCATAATAAATCCTATGTTGAGAAAATTTACCTTGAAAGTTGAAGGAAAGATGGATTGGAAAAGGAAGAGACTTTAGACAGGAGATGAGTTAGAAGGCTATTGTAAAATGCTAGGTTTGAACTGGGATGGTAGCTATGAATGGATAGATGGGAAGGTATATGAGAGATTTTCTGAAGGAAAAAGCAACCAGATTTGCCAACAGATTGGATTCTGAAGTGAGTGATGGTGAGGAGTCCATGAAAACACCCAAAAGGTAATCCAAGATGGTTCTGAGGATGGGGATACCTTCTATACTAATAAGCAAGTTACAAAGAAGAGAAGTTTTCAGGGGAATGACAGATTTTTATTTTGGATATGTTGAATTTGAGTAAAAAATATCCAATTCAAGAGAAGAAAGTTCTTGATGTTGTTTGGGGGGTTGTTTGTTTTATTTTTTTAATCCAAGATTCAATAGGGAGAATGTGACTGAGTATATAGATCTCAGAAATCTACATAAAAATGATCATTGATGGGATCTGATGGTATTACCAAATTTGATAAAATCAAGGAAAATGAAAAATGGGTCTAGTAAAGGCAGTAAAGAGCCTGGAAGAACACCCACAGTTAGCTGGCATGACATGTATGAAGAACCAGGAAAGAATCTTAAGAAGGAGAGATCATACAAACAGGAGGTGAACCAGGAGAGCAGTGCTCTAGAAACCTAGAAAGGAGAAAATACCTTGGAAGAAAAAGTGACCGGTGTCAAATACAATGGAGAGAGCAGGAAGGATGGGAATTGAGAAACAGTCATTAGAATTAGCAATTAAGAGATAACTGATAACATTGAAGAGGCAAGTTTTGGTTGAATTATGGGGTAACAAATGGTTTAGAAAGAAATTAGAGGAGAGGAAACTGAGATCTCAATGATGACATCTTTCTCAAGAAATTTAGCTGAGAAGAGGGAAGAGAATAATAGAATGAAACATTATATATGTATATATATACATATATATATATAATAGGATATAATAATAGATTTTTAAAGATAGGGCATAGGATTAAAGTAACAGGAATAGTAGAATATAATGACAGCTTTTTCTAAAGATGGGGTAGATGTGAGAGTGTTTGTAGGCAGCAAAGAATGAGCCAAAAGGAGGAGAGAGAGACTGAAGATAAAGGAAAATTGGGATGCTATTGGGTAGGAATAATCTACTGGAGAAGATTCAGAGAGATACGGTAAAGGCTGTGTATCTTGCATAAGGAAAAGGGATACCTTTTCATATGACACAGAAATGAACGAGAGAGTAGAAAAAGATGTCGAAATGATATGACATCAGGAGGAGGGGAAAAGGAAGACTTTACTTAGAATGGCTTGATTTGTTTGGTGAAGTATCAGGGGAGGTTTTTGGAGGACAGGAAGGAGAAATTAGGATACCATGGGAGATTGAGAAGAGGCAAGAAGGTTATGCTCAGTTGTTTTCAGAGAATGTGCTTCTGGAGTTAATTTGAGTGTTTGTGGTTTAGTTCTTTTGACATCAAAACAAAATGTATTAATTTTCCAAATAAAAAATTGTAACATCATTTTCAACCATTTTTCCATATTTACATTGCAAGTACAATAAGAAACTTTATCATCTATGCAAAAAGAATGGAAAAATTTTGAGGGTCAAACAATACCAATTTCAAAGACAGTTCATTTAGGTCTTCACAGTTTTTACCTCTTGCCTCAGAATTTTCACTGTTGATCATTTAAATACAATGATATGGTGTGGATTTTTTAAAAATAACAAAATAAGCAGGATAATTCTTAAAAAGAGAGATGTCAAACCCTGGGGCTTCTGACCTAAGCAACAGCAAAATTGCTTTGAACATGATCAAAATGTAATTGAGAAACGTTTAACAAACTGAAAATTCTGTGGGACATAAATAATGTTAACAAGATTTTCTAAGTCCATGTGCTTTCTATTTGAGTTTGACATCACTGCTTTAAAAACATTAATGGATTTAGGCTGTTATCATCCTAACTTGTGAGTCACTGGCTAGCAACTTGCTTCAGCAGATTTAATTCTAGGAACAAAGTTCCAGAAATATTAAATTATATTTAACCTATCTTATTGAATCCAGAATAAAAAAATATAATTTCAAACATAAGCAGTAGTTTCTTACATGCCAATATCTGCCATTAGCTCATTGAAAGAATTAATGAGGCTTTTCATTTCAATTATAATGATAACATAATGAATGATGGTTAAGTCCTAATTATTAATACAATAATTTTAAGGAAAATGTTATTTGAAACAATGTAAAGAAACACTAATAAGCTGGGGAAATAGCAGTGTCTTCTCCCTGCTTGTTCAACTATTTTATTGCTTTTTAGATACATTTCTAGTGACCTTCCATCCACTTTTCAATCTTATCCTACTCTTTTGCTCTAGAGTCAATGCTATATTCACTCTGAGATGAGAGGTCCCAAAAAGTCCTATTACATTTGCTGTTTGAATATTTGATCCCAGATAGTCTGAATAACTTAATAAACAGAGGCATGAGGATTATCTCCTTGCTCTGCTCAGTCTCTGGAGAGCAATGGAATTCCTTGGCATCTTTCTGCTTCATTTACTTGGCAATACAAACAGGATTCTACTGTTATAATCTTTTTTCTCTACTAAGAAAACCTAAATAATAATAACAGTATTTCTTTATCACTTTAAATTTTGCAAGGAAATTTTATAAAATCTTATTTTTCCTCAAATAATACTGGGAAATAGATGTTATTATCATCTTCAATTTATAGAAGAGGAAACTGGTGGTGGTTATATGACTTGCCTAGGATAACACAAAGAGTAAGTGTTCAAGGCGAGATTTTAATTCAACCTTTCTGATTCCAGGTCCAGTACATTTTATGTTGTGCCCCCTAGCTGTTTCTAAATCATAATACCCACATCCCTTGTATCCCAAGCACAATATGCCCTCACCTGGAACAAGTTGTAAAGAAGCAGTCTCCATGTTTTCAATATGAATCTGCTTCTGCAAAGGACAAAATTTGGAGTCAGAGGACCTGGGTTTGAATTCCAATCCTGCCACTTACCACCTGTGTGACCTTAGGCATATCACCTACCTTCTTTGTGCCTCAGTTTCCTCATCTGTAAAATGATTAGGTCAGACTAGATGTTCTCTCAGGTGCCATCCAGTTCCAGATCTATGATTCCTTGACTGTGATCCTATAGTTACAGGAGCAACCAATCGACTGGGAGTTAAGGAGAGTTCAGCTCAAAGTCTGGTTGGTAACCAACTTCCTGTGTGATGTGAGAAAGTCATTTCACCTCTTGAGTTTCATTTTCCTCAGCAGTAAAATGGAGAGTCTATACTAGATGATCTCTCAAGATGCATCAGCTCCGTTTTTACTTCCACAGGTTCTTAACTAGACTAGTTTCCATGGTATATGAAGCTTTGCTTTTTTAAAGAAATATTTCATCAAATGAAAAAAATTTTTCTCAATGGGAACATTTTAAATGCAATAAGGAATGATGATCCTGTATGACTTTGGGGACTTTTTTGTTTATTTTAATATTCAAAACCATAGTTTTCTCTTAAAGTCTAAGACTTAAATCCAAGGTATACTAGAGAGTTAGGTCTGAGTTTATGGGAGAAACAGAGATACCTCTCAAAATTAAGCTATCATACCCAGTAGCTTGGTCTCCTGTTGGCTGGCAAGCAAACAAAGATAGATATTATAAAATTGCTGGTGTTTTAGGGTTCCTCTCCATCATACATTTTCCTACTCACTATCCCTATAACTTTCCAGAGCAATGTGCCCCTCCCTCCTGAGCGCTTCCCTTGGTCTGTTATCACTTTGTTAGAAAGTAAACTTCTTAAACTCAGGCACTGTCTGCTTTTGCATCTGAATCCCCAGCACTTAGTACAGAGCTTGGCACATTGCAATTTTTTAATAAAGGTGTTTACATGCATTCATTCCCACCACATACAACAGAACTACTTCTCTAAAGTAAGAGAATGAATTATCCCAGCTTTTCAACTTTCTGAACTAATATTCCTCCCCTTCCCAACTCCTGCTAAGTAAGACATCAGGATCTAAGGACATCTGGTGTCACAGACTGTCATGTCACAGATTTAGGCCTCAAAGGAACCTTAGATGTCACCTAAATCCTCCCACTTATGTGACATGATTATTATTCATGGAATCTGTCATCCATTGAACATATACTTTTTTTTTAACAAATATGGAAATTGAAGCCCTGAGAATCTGGGATTTATCCAAGGTCATATATGAAGTGACAGGAAAGGATTTGAGCCCAGGTCCTCCAACACCACGTCAAACATTCTTTCCACTATGCCATGTTATTTCACTTTTCTTTCTTAATATATTGAATATATTTAGGTCTAAATGAAGAATAATGAATATCATCAGTGAAATGCCACACAATAAAGCCTCAGTGAAATAAAGTCTTCTGAAGAGGAGCAGTCTAACCATTCACACTAGCAGTCAGTCAAGGTACAGAGATTTAATAAGCACTTACTATGTTGCTGGAAATGTCCAAAATTCTAGGGATACAAAGAGAGGCAAAAGATACTAGAAAAAACACAGTGAATGAAAAGCAGATCATCCAGAATATATCAGGTACTTAGATATTCAGACTTTTGAGTTAGTTCATCAATACATGTGAATATGTACATACATGTGTGAAGGTATATGTGTATTGTAGGTGCTTCAAGTGAACAATGAGATAGATCCAGAGTTTGGGTTGGGTCAAATATGGGGAAATGTGCTGCTATTTTAATGATGTCAAGGTGATGTTTAACATAGAATACATCTTCTAAACCCAACATTCTCTCATTTTGCAGTTAGGTGATGCCGTGGATAGAATGTTGTACCTAGAGACAGGAAGGCCTGAATTTAAATCTGCCCTCAGACACTATGTGACCCTGGGCAAGTTACTTAATCCTGTTTGCCTCAGTTTCCACATTTGTAAAATGAGCTGGAAAAGGAAATGGCAAGTCACTCCAGTATCGTTGCCAAGGAAATCCCAAATTGGCTCACAAAGACTCAGACATGACTGAAATGACTCAGTAACAAAAATCCTCCCACTTATGTTACACAACTATTATTCATGGAATCTGTCATCCATTGAACATATGTTAAGTTCCTACCATGTATCTGTCACTGTCATAGACATTAGAGACACAAACCCCGAAGCAAGACAATCCTTTCTATCAGAGAGTTTATATTCTACTCAGAGGAACACCAAAATGTCAGAAGAATCCATACTGGTGATTCAATATGCAGTGAAAGGATTGAACCATGATAGTCGTAAAGAAACTGCAGTCTATTTCCACATATCATTGTTCCTAAGATGTAGTATAAATGACATCAACATAGAAACGTATGACTGGAAAAACGACGCAGAAAACTCATGCGGCAAAAGTGAGAAATAACATAGAAATAGGTCTGCACTGAGAGTTACAAAAAAAAAATGTAAAAAGGACCTCGCATATTTGGTGGATCCTCTCTTACAGAGTCATTTCATGACATAAACAAGAATGGCACAAAATCATGACAGGAAAGTAAATCTGGTCAATGGTAAAAAGTACTTACATCAACAAAATCTTTGATCCATTGAAGTATAAAAGTAAGTCAACCCTTACAGGCAGCTAGCTGACACCAATGGAGAGTGTCAGGTTTAGAGTCAGGGAGACTTGAATTCAAATCCAGCCTCAGATACTTAAGACCTATGTGATCCTTTTTGTCTCAGTTTCCTTATCTGTGAAATGGGGATAATAATAGTACCTCTCTCCCAGAGTTGCGAGATAATAACTCTAAAGCACTTAGCACAGTGCTTGGCACAAAGTAACCACTATGTAAATGTAAGTTATTCATTAGGGCTGTTCAAAAGGGAAATAGGATAGCTTTAAAAAGCAGTGTTCCCCCTCTTTCTGAGGGCTTCAAACAGATGCTTGATGATTATTTATCACGTATATTACAAGAAAGTTTCTTTTCACATGTGGATTGGAATAGATGGTTGCTAAAGTTTCTTCCAAATTTCAAATTCTGTGAGCAGTTGAGAGCAGATATTGTTTCATTCATCTTATTTGTGTTTCCAATGCCTAACACAGTGGCTGACAAACAGTAAGCACTTATGAAATACTGATTTATTGATTACTTGGTTGATTACACTACATTCTCCCATAATAGTCAACTAGTCAGTGCTTTGAATACTGGAGTGAGTTTGCTGAAACCTACTCTTTTTCCTCATTTTACTAATCATAGTTGGAGAACAGACTTGGATAGGACCAGAAGAGAACTTTTGCTATAATATTGCTAGCAGCATTTTTGAGAATCTCAATAAAAGTATCTCTAACCTTAAAGTAGAAATTTGATTTTTTCACTGAATATGGAAGTCCTTTTCTGAAAAAGTATGACAATTCTTCCATTCAAAGAAATGATTGTCAATTAAATAAAAAAAGTTTTAGTTCATACCAAATTAAAAGGCTTGTGCAAAACTGCATTCATCTCTATGTAACTACTATTTTCATCATATTCATAGAATATAAACTTCTAGAAGGTACAGGTTGTTTTCCTTTTGTAGTTGTATCACCAGTGCCTAGTTTTGTGTCTTGCATAAGAGTTAATGAATGACTCTTGAAATGAGATGAATTTCTTAGAATTCGAGCATTCTCTAATCCCATCTTATTTATTTTCCACAAATTACTTTTGTATGCATTTTGACACTGAAAGGGGTGAGGAGTAGGGATAACTCCTAATAATGGGATGTGTTTCTCCTGGTTTAAAACACATGAGAATCATAATAGCATAGTGGCTAAAACTCTCTGGATTAAGCTTGGTTCATGATTCCCTGGGCCTGAAACCTATACTAGGATTGCTATTCCCATCAAGCCCCGAAGCAAGAATGGAATCCCTCGCTACAGAAAGACATTTGTTAAATGGGACCTCTGGACTTAGATTATTCATCCTCTTAAATGCCAAGCTCAATATTAATAATTTAGAAAACAATTTTATTGCTTGTAGAAAGTCTGCAAATATTACTATGCTCTGATAATCCCAGAAATTACTTTATCTTCTCCCCAAAGAAGGGAAAAGATAAAGACTTGATTGCAGATATTATTTCAGTTGGACCCATTATGTGGGGAAAAAAATGAGTAACAGAAAAACATCCAAGTTTATCCCCAGAGTTTACAAAAGCTACTGACTTTTCCTCAGAGAGCCACTTTTCAGATAATACAAATAAACATTAGTTTTAATTCTAGGTTACAGGGAATTTTTTGCCAAAAAGCAACACAAAGTTATTGTCCAAAGAATAATAAGCAAGTTAATTCAAGGCTAGGGATTAGAATTCTAAAGGCCTGAACTTCAATCTACTGCCAAGCCTAATGTACCTACCCTAATACTACAAGATTTTTTTAACCCATTTCCTCATATTCTTTCCAAAAATTATGTATGCCTAGGATTTAACAAATTATCACAGGCTAATATTCTGTGTATCAAAAGTCACTAAATTATGAGAATTGTTCTTTGTAATTCAAAGTCAAATGTTGTATATGTTTGCACTTACAAACTGTATATGCAGTTACATTTAGATACATTTCTGTGCAAGTTGCATATGGAGGGTGCAATCACAAATAATTGAGGTCAATTTTTACCCACACTACTTAGAAAAAGGACATCCATTGGATTGGTAGGTGGTACAGGGATAGAACACCAGGTCTCAAGTCAGAAAGACCTAAGATCAAATCTGTACTCAGTCATCACTTACTAGCCATCCTCGGCAAGTTACTTAACTCCGTTTGCCTCTGATTCCTCATCTGTAAAATGAGAAATGAGCTAGAGAAGAGAATGGCAAACCACTCCAGTATTTCTGCCAAGAGAAGTCATAATGGGGTCACCAAGAGTGAGAAATGACTGAACAACAGACATCCACTAAAAGTGTTTATTTGGCCTCCCTAAAGGCTTTTCATTTATTTTTCAAAATCTAACAACAATGTGATTTCCATCATGATTATTTCTATATATTTCATGTCCTCAATTAAACTGTAAATTCCACAAGGACAGGGACTTTCACTTATTTTTATATGCCCATTCCCAACCTGGCATAATGTATTACAAATAGTAGGTGCTTATTAAATATTTTCTGAATTTGTTTTAATTTAATTAAAAATAATTAGGTGAGTAGATTGTACCGGATATAACTTTGCCAAAGATTAAAATGGATGCAACCTTCTAGAAAATATAGAACCTATAAGACAATGTTCAAAGTCAACAATTTAAAAAGAGATTTGATTTTGGGAAGTTAGGCATTACTCTCCTCTCCTTTACTAACATATTTACTACAGAAATTACCGATAGTTGTGAAGCTAACTGAACCATTTTATGAGAAAACCTCTAGGGTTCCTTCAAGCCCTACAATTTTGGTTAATATGTTTATTTTTTAAGAGTGGTCTTCTGGAGGCAATAGCCTACAACTCTTTGGTTTATTCAAGAAAAACTAGGATTTCAGACTAAAGATCACCAAAGTATTCCTTGGTTGTTGTGTTTGTCCTTCCTTGCTGAAGAAGACCATACCATCAAAGAAATGATGACATGACTTGCACTTGACTTTGTTTTGAGTGAGGGAGGGCTGTGCAGGTCACTAGCCTCACTTCTGTTCATAGCCATCTGAATCCAGTGACCAGATATTCCTCAGGATAACTGGAGACAACCCAGGATACAGTGGGAGACCTTGGCCCCATTAGGCCAAGATCTATTTAGGAACTCATTTATTCCTTGGTAGAGATAGCTGGAAGAAAACAAAGGTTCATAGTATGTAGCCCCTCACTTTCCAATCTTATTGAATAGATAGACACCAGTACATCCTTAGTGGGGGGTGGCAGAGTCTACCAAAAGGTTTCTGTTTGTTTGTTTACTTGATTGCTTGGTTTTTGTTTTGTTTTGTTGGGGATGAACAGATGTGGGTCAGTTTGAAGGTAGTTAGGACAAGCCAGTAGACAGAAAGGAGTTGAAAATGAAAAGATGATAGATACTGTAATCTACTTCTACTAGAGAAGCTGGGGAAGGGTGGGGGAGGAGGAAAGGGAAACTGAATTAAATCTAAATGGAGAGGGGTGGGTCTTCTTTAAAAGGTCAAATCATTGTCAGAGACTGGAAAAAGGAGGTTAGTGGGATTCTTAAGATGTAGAGAATGTGAAAAGAGCAAGCTCACACTGGATGACTTCAATTTTCTTATTAAAGTAAGAAGCAATGTCTTAAAGTTGAGAAAAAGAGAGGAGAGGGAAATGCGGAGAGTTTGAGCATGGGAGAAAAATATTTGAAAATGTTTCTGCAGAGAAAGAGATAGGAATCAAATAAGGAGGAAGAGTAGGTTTGTCTTGTCACAATTTTGCTTGTTTATCATATTTTTACAAATATTTTGTTTTTCTTTTATTTCTTCTCAGTGATGAGAGGAGAGGTAAGCAGGAAAGAAAATAAATGTTTTCTTCAACAAACTTTAACTTTAAACAAGCTTAACAAAATTAACTTGAACAAACTTAAACTTTAAAAGAAAAAAAAATTATGGTGTATTAGTCTTTTGGAAAAGTTCTATGACTTCCTCCAGCCCTATTCATCAGCATGTAAGTAAGACTAGAGGTAGCTCATGGTGAGAGTAATCTACCACTGAGTTTTGGCAAAGAATGAAAGGCAACATTACGAAGAATTGAGGAATTTCATAGCAGATGATAGTGTAGAGCTGAATTGGTTAACTATAGGCTCAACACTGAGAACAGAGGAACATGAAGTCAGATCAAAAATAATACCGTGAAAAGGTATTGAAGTGTGGAGGAACTGAAGGCCTCAGTGTGGGCAAAAGATTTAGAAAGGGTAAGTGTTGGGGAGAGATGGATGGAAAGTTATGTCACTTTTTTGACTAGGAAAGTGAAACCTTTGTGGGTAATGATGTAACCCAACTTGTGCATGAAAGTAGGGATATGAGGAGACTGAGGAGTTGGAAAGTCAGGGAATCTGGGGTAGCATCATTATGGATGCCCAAATCTCCCATTATGAGAATTTGGAGAATAGAGAAGACATTGAATCAGTTATTAAACTTCTTTAGAAAGGTAAAAGAATAAGCCAGGGGCTGGTATACAACAGCCTTAATGACCTGAATAGGGTGGAAATTTTTCATTCGTCAATAAGCCAGCAAAGTACAGCATAAAAGCTGACATGTTAAAGCACTTGAAAGTTTACAAAATACTATGTACATATGTACATACATCACCCCCAAACAAGCCTGTGAGGTAGATACTACAGAGATGATGAAGCCCATTTTACAAATAGAAAAAAGATTTGCTCACAGTCATATAATAACTAATAATGAACAGAAGCAATACTTGAACTCAGGTTCTCTCAACTCTAAACCCAACACTCTTCACACTATATAACACTACCTCTCACACTGAGAAAGCACTATGTATTTTAAATTATCATCCCTATCATTACCATTACAAAGGAAGTCTGGCAATGTTCAATTCAGCTGTCATTTGTATGTTATAATTTGGAGGTTGGCTTTGGTGACAGACTCTACCTCAAAGAAAATTTCCTTCAGTTACGAATCTTCAATTATAGTACATCAATCTGTATGTCAGTAATTATTTTTCTCCCACAGGATTTCTGATTCTAGTCTCCTGATGGAGAACTCCTACCAATTCTAGGTCTGTACCTACTCCTTAGCTTATGGTCTTAAAGAGTTACGTGGGACCGTGAGAGATTAAATAACCAGTCCAGGTCCCACAGACTTATGTGTCAGAGACAAAATTGCCGCCAGACCTTCTTGATTTTGAAACTGTAACCACTATGCCACATTGCCTCTCAAGTTGTAATTCTTTATATTAAAATAATATTTGACTTTGGCAGGGAGGTGGTGCAGTGGATGGAGCACAGGGCCTAGAATCAGGAAGACTCACCTTTATAAGTCCAAATCTGACCTCTGACACTTACTAGCTGCATCACACTGGGCACACACTGGTCTTTGTGGAACTGTTTCCCTCAGTTTTCACATCTGTAAAATGAGCTGGAGAAGGAAATGGCAAACCATTACTGTATCTTTGCCAAGAAAACCTCAAATGGGGTCAAGAAGAGTCAGACACAACTGAAAAACAACTCTGCTTTATAAGCAAATTGATTACAAAAAAGATATTGAAAAGAAATGACAGGTCTAGCTTTCCTCATCTCCCCATTGTCCCAATTAGGGTTGCAGTAAGTATTTCAGAACATTAATAATGCATACGGAATCTATTAGTATTTAGGAATACAACAGTCTTTCAGTGAAAAAGACAGAAAGTACCACTAGGTGGCAAAATGGTACTTGCAATTTCATAGGCTCATGAAAAGCCTGAAATGTTCTTTGGAATGCTTTTGTATGAACAATAGTTATTGAAACATGATCCCTGGCTATACAATGATTTGGCAACATCTTCTAAATTTGGCTTTGCATAAACAAAACCATTAGTACTATAATTGGCATTCTTAAAGAAAACCAACAATTTCTGTAATGATCTGTTCTTTGTAATAAGATATAACTAAAAAATTCAAACTGGACTGAATTGACTCTCTTGGTTGCAGCTCTTGAATTTGAAAATGTTAATGGATCATAAATTCTAGAATATTTACTTCAAAAGGGACCTCAGTAACCATTAGTGTAGCTTCCTACATAATATTCTTCTAAGATATCCTTCATAAGTAATCAACCAACTTTTTCTTGAATATTTCCAATTACAGGGAAATTAGTACATGAAAAGTAGTCCATTTCTGTTGTGAATAACTGTTATTAATAGCAATTTCTTCCTCACATACCTGGAACTGAAACCTGCCTTCTGGTTACTTTCACCCACTTGTTCAGGTTCTGCCCTGTGGTAATGAACAGAACAAGTTTATTTTTTTTTCCCACCATAATTCTTCCTCTGACAAGCAACACAAGAAACATGGGTGTATGTGTATGTATGAATGACATAAGAGGAGTATGAGACAGGAGATTGTTTGGTCCATTGACTACTATGCCAACAGGTAAATGAAGGCCAGTGATGAATACACAACAAAAGGGTATCACCAACCTTTTTTTTTGAACTTTATCCAACTCCATACTCAGTAATATATATATATATATATATATGCATATATATACATACATGCATAAATACATACACATATATACATCTATAAAATACAAGCCTTCAGGCTAACACAGAATGGGTTTAAGGTGTTAATTTTTCCCTGTATATTTTCTCCTTATTTCTCCCTACCTTCAAAGACTCATCTAATTTCCTGTGGCAATTAACTGTTCAGGATGTATCAACACTTCCTAGTATTTAACGTTATTGAGCCTCAATTTCTCATTTGTAAAAGGGGAATAATATTTATTAATGATAACAAACAAGGAAAATACTACAATTTGAACAAATTTCATAGAGTTTTAGCAAGGATTACATTTTTATGTGCAGTGCTTTGAAAACTAAAGAAAATGTGAGTTGATATTCATACCACAACACAACTTCAGAACGTAATCGTTATATATGCAGATCAAATTTCCTTCCAGACAGTAAGATTCATTCTATTTCTCAGATCATTGCTCAGCCAATACAAGGATCTTGTTAGCTCTATTTAGGCAATTCATAGAATGAAAGGAGAATAGAATGGGATGAAAGGGAAAATGAATTCATATAGTGCTTTCCCTAAAATTTTCTAGGTATGAAGAATTGAGCTCAGTCACTGAAGACCAAATATGTTGCTGTGGGCTGAATCTGCAAAACAAATTTTCACTGTACACATCCTCTTTCTAGTGGGAATATCCATTAGCTCCTATGAATTCAGTTATCATTATGTTGATGATTCCCTAATCTACATACTTCTCCTAAGCTCTAGTCCAAAATCATTAGCCTCCTGCTAAACATCAGCACATGGATGTTGCATAAGCAGTTTAAATTCAACTTTTCCAAAATAAAATTCATTACTCTAAAATGAATCCTAATCCCTTCCTAGCATCTATCTTTCTATTAAGTATATCACCTTACTCCCAGTTACCCAGGATGAATACGGCCATGACCAACTCTTCATTCTCCTTCACCACACACACACACACACACACACACACACACACACACAGCATTTCCAATCAATTTCTATGTCTTACTGAACGAACCTCTATGTCCCTAACATTTGGACATGGATGTGACTGCCACCCTAAATTAAGTTATCATTACTTCTTTCCTATCAAACAGTAGACTAGTTCATATTTTTTCTAATTTGTTAACCTATCTTTAATCTTTCTAAGTCATCCTGCAAAAAAAGACACCAAATTGTTATTTCTAAAGCACAGGCCTGACCATATCACTCTTCAGCACAAGAAGTTTCTATGGCTCTCTATCACTTCTAAGACAAAATACAAACTCATCTCTTTGTCCTTTGAAGGTTTTCATAACCTAACTCCAATCTGTCTCTGCTTTCTGATTTCAGACTTCTTCCTTCTATGCATTCTGTGTTCAAATCAAACTAATGCACTTATCATTCTGCATACTTGACAATGTGTCCCAACTTCATGCCCTGCACATAGGCTGCAATGGTCTCCTTTCTCTTCTCTATTTTATATTCCCTTCAAGATTCAGTTTAAGCAAAACATTCTACATGAAACACTTTCTTGCTCCCAAGTTGGTGCTTTACCCCTGAAAGAAATTGTTTTATATATATTTTAAAGTTATTTTTCCACATATAGGTTGTTCATTCCCAAGTAGAGTATCAATTAGGGACAGAAACTGTTTCATATCTTCATATCTATCGCACCAACACTGTCTGACACACAACAAATATGCCACACCATACTTTTACTCCTTTTATTCATTCTCAAGCTCTCCACAGAAGTTATTAAAAACTTTATTCTTTCTCTTGAGCTCATCCTATTCTAGAAGGATAGCAGTCAGGGTCACAAACAACAAACACGAAGAAAAAGAAGCAAGCATGAAGGAGCATCATCTGCTGGTTTTGTTCCTAGTCTGTATTAGAAGCAATGACTGTATTTCTTCACCTATTCTGTGACAAACACAATGGGACCATATATATGAATGTTGGATTGAATTGAACGAAGTGAATTGACCATAAAATTACATTTAGAGAAAACTTATATTCTAAGCGCCATGAAGGGAACCAAGAGAAAGAAGAAGGGACAGAGAGAGAAATGTGAGAAGGCAAAGACAGAGGATCCTCAGAAGAATTATGTCTATCACTCCCAGTCAAGCAAATCATATGTCAGTTTCCTACTCAGGTCACCTTTTGGAAGCATTGATGCCTGTACATTACAATATCAAACCTTCCCCATCTTAAACTCTCTATCAAACTGGAGAGTTAATAAGATTCTCTTTTCAAGGAATAAGCCGGTTTCGAATCATTAACAGCCTACCTGCTAACAATATAGAAAGTTACTTCCTCAAAAAATGCTCTACACTTGGAGGAGGAGGAAGATCTGTACTTACCCTGTCATTGGCATTGGGAACTAACAGAGTGGAGATTCTTTTTATCAGGAGCAAGTGATCTAGAAAGTAGAGTTTATTTGAGTGAAATAAAAGGTTAAACTATTCCCTTTAGGTCACCCAGCAAGCATGTACCAAAGACGTATATTTTTAAATCCACATATTCTTGATTCTAAGGCCAACATTCTATTCATTAAATCACACTGCCATTGCTTTCTACATAATAGATGCTTAATAAGTATTTGTTGAACTTAATTGTTGAATGTATTGAACTCCTACAGGAATACCTTATCATTTACATATGCTTTAGTGGAACTTACTATGCCTATGTGCATTGGGTTATTGGAAAGAAAATAAAGTCCCTAGATAAACAAAAATCCAATGATCAATACAGAAAAATCAGATTTCAAAGAAACAAAGGGAATAAAAACTAGTATGTAAAAGTTGTGCCAGTGTTACTGTGAGTTATGAGTCACAGAATGCTACAGCCTTCAAAGAGCTGCAAATGAGTATCATTCTGAGGGCAATGCAAAGGCATGTGGTAGGTGCAAATAAGCTATAACACATTGAAAACAATGAATGAGTAACAAGATTTGAAATAAAAGATCAAAAGATGTCATCAAAGTATGAGAAAAAAGAAAATGGGATAATCATATGAGGAGAACAAGCGTTGGGTGGCACCATAGTACATAGAGATCTGGGCTTGGAATTAAGAAAAACTGGGTTCAAATGTGGACTCAAACATTTACTAACTGTGTGAACTGGAGCAAATCACTTAACATCAGTGTGCCTCAGTTTCTTTGTCTGTAGAATGGAGATAATAATAAGCACCTATTTTAGTACAATGCCTGGTACAGTGCTATACATACATGCATACATATACATATGTATGCATGTATGTATATATGTGTGCATGATAGCTATATTATTACTGTTGTTGCAGCAGTATTCTAAATCATTGCTACCCTTGTAATGTTAAGAAAAAATAAAAAAGGAAACCAACATATTGAATAAATATCCTACAGTAAATAAACATGAACCACATAGTTTGAAGTTGCATGGATCAGTTGTAATCACTTTACTGGGAAAAAAACACCAGTAAAATTGAGTATTTTAATGAAAAGGTTGATAAATATAAGAACTTGAAACACTGAAGCTATACAATAAGAGTTTTCTAGAAAGAAGATAAATTCAGTTTTTATAAAGAAGACAGTGCATTTATTCTTCAGGGTAAAATAAATGGGACTCAGATAATGCATGGCAAATGTAAGGAATCCTTTTCTTGACTTAGAAGGTAGTTATGTGTGATGATTGCTGCCTTCCTGCTAAAAAGCATTTCATGAGTACTCAGGTAAGCTGTCCTAGACTGTGCGCTCAGTGTGACAGAAAGTCTGCCAAGATGTATCAAGCAACTAACAGATACCCACTTGTAAAGATTCATGTCAACAAATGACACTGCCAGAGCAACAACAAAAACAAGCAAATAAACCTTGGAAGCAGTCATTTGGAAGTCCTAGGAAGGAAAGATAAAGACTTGGTGGCGCAAGTAGTAGTTTCATATCTTCTTTCAGGTGAATCCATTACTTTGGGATAGAAAAGAAAATATTAGGAGTGAGGGTCGGTGTGTCACAATGGATAGAGTTGACTTGTGTTTGTCCTTCATTCTCGAAGAGGACTATGATATCAAGAGGACAACAAGACTTGCAGTTGACTTTGATTTGAGTGAGGGAGGGCTGTGCAAGGTCACCAACCTCACTTTCTTCTCCTGAGCCGTCTAGATCCGGTGGCCTGATATTCATCAGGATGACTGGAGATAGTGCAGGATGCAATGAAGACCCCAAAAGATAGAGTTGGCTAGAGAGTCAGGAACACCCAGGCACAAGTCTGGCCTTTGACATGATTATTTAAGTGGCTCCACACAAATTGCTTGACCTCTCAGTGAATATATAATCACAAATAAGGGGAAAAAAAGAAATAAAAGAGAGAGAAAATGCAGCATAATAAATAGAAAGCTGACTTCAAAGCCAGAAAGAACTGGTTCAAGTTCTGACCTGACCAATAATGGCTGTGTGACATCAGCTAAGTCACTTAATCTCCCGGTGCTATATCCAACTACATTTTTAAGTTATATATAAACAGAAAATTCCAAACTAAATAAATAGGGAACATCCTTACCCTAAAGATCCCTGTTAAAATGAAATCACAGGTCTAGTCCCTAAATCTTGTTCCTCAGCTCAAGGTCAAGCCTAATGAATTGTCAATAATGGGAACTCAGTAATTTTTAAAAATTACACTAGAAACACCAAAAAGTAAGTATCAATGAGAATGATCACAAATCTCCTTCTAGTTAGGTAAGTGAGAAGGATCTACTTCTGTAAAATGTAACTGAAGGAAACAAAAATAATCACAATGGAGCCACATAAATCAAAATCTATACAAAAAATTCAAATAAAGGTGATGCTGACCCAGGATCAACATCACCATAAAAGTAAAAGGCTCCATACAACATAAGCTGTCTTTTATGTTTGGGTATTTTTAGTAAAGTTGAGGCTTCTAATTACCAAACTTTTATCCCCTATAGGATATGGACAAGAATGATTTATGGGGGCAAATATATGACCTTTAGGGAAAGAATATGACCCAATGGTGTTCTATTGAGGAAGCCAGAGATGATCTGAACCAAATCAGATTTCTTTGAAATTCCATATCCAAAGGACAAAAAAACAGAATAAAGGTACAAAACTCAGGGAAACAACAGTCTGCTAGGGCAATTTTGTGACAAAGCTAAGGAGTATGCCTTAAATGGGAAGACCCTTTACCCTCTGAGACATTTTCCCCCCATCCTTTTTTAATATGCCTTTTCACATACTTATTGCTTGTACTGAATTATCAGGCATTAATATTGAGTCCAACAGTCACGTGTGACAGCTTTGGAACAGCTTTACTTTGAAACTTCAAGAGAAGTAGTCACATTAAACAGCTGAACTCAATGTTGATGCCTAAGAGTTCACTATACCTTTTGTAATGGGCCAAACGCTTCTTTTTGCTGACAAATAGCTTTGCAGGCAGTTAAACCAAAATGGTGTTAATGATAATTCTATCTTATAAAAAATCACCTAGGGAAATGGATGTTTTTAATTGGCTTCTCATTTACTTATTTGCTTTGCAAAGCATTTGTAGTTCTATTTCAACATCGCCTTTTCTATAGTTACAAAATGAAAATTCTAGCTCAAAACCTCATTCCTTTATGACTATACTACGACAATGGTCTCCTACTGGGTCTCACTGCCTCAAATTAAATTGACCTGATATCAAAATGATTAATAGTTTCTAAACTTAGCTTAAGCTGAGATAATTTCCTGTAAAGTTAAATAGGACAAAAATGTTAACCACACAAGATTCTGACAAATGATTTGCTTCTGTATGCGTGGCAATGAAGTGTAGCAGAGAGAAATCAGGTCAGGAAGGCCTAGGGTCAAGTGCTATCATATCCTGGCTATGTGACCATAAGCAAGCAGTCATCTTTTCAGTGCAGTAGACAGATTTTGAAGACTAAGCATGGAGAGAGGGCTTGACCTACATCAGTAGAGAGAGTTTATTCACCATAAATTTCATATACCAATAAAATTACAATTCTGTGCTAAAACAAAATAGGTTGAGATTTTTAATCATTTGCATATTCTCACTGAGTACAAAATAGTGACTATGAGATCATTGGTAATTGTTCAACCATTTTAACATCTTTCTGACACCATTGAGCATTCTCTTGACAAAGATACTGGAGTGGTTTGCCATTTCCTTCTCCAGCTCATTCTACAGATGAGGAAGCAGAGACAAATAGGGCTAAGGGACTTGTCCAGGGTCACTCAGTATATGTCTGAGGCCAGATTGAAACTCAGGAAGATGAGTCTTGCTGACTCCAGACCCAGTGATCTATCCACTGTACCACCTAGCAGCAAATGGCTATATCTTCAGGGATTCCAAAAACTGGATTAGTCAATGAATGAATGAAAACCAATGCTAACAAAATTCAAGAGTCAAAATACTTGCATCACAAAAGCAATTTTAAAATATAAATTGTGCCAAAATATGTACCTTTGGAATTCAGTGCCATGCTTTTTGTCTTTTGTGCTTCATTAAGATATTTATCTTATATATCTTAATGATATATACATGATAGGCAAATACAATGTAAAATATGCACTCTACATATACAATATATGATGAATTTGAATAAAAAGTTCCTTAGAAAGATATGACCAACTAGGGTCCCGAGAGGGAAATTCAGAATCTCAGATTCTCCACTGACACTGGCAGTGATGATCATGAATTTAGCCTTTAATCTCTCATTTTCTTCAGGTCACTGTTTTAAAACTATAAATTACAAAAGAGTTGCCAAGCTGGTAAAGGTTCCTGACTATGATCTAAAGCAAAGACAAGACAAAAAGATATAAAAAATTATAACAATTATGGGTCAAATTTACAAAGCATTTTCCCAAAGTATATGTGTATATACATGCATCTACATGTACACATACATATATATCTTTATTTATTGGGAAGGAGGCTATAACTAGGGGAGTGCTGGTAAGTGTTTTATAACTGCTATTCCAGGGGGAAAATGCATGCACACTTTCAAATTTAATCTCTATTATTAACATTTTTCCAATATTTTCTTAAGTCTAGGCAATCAACAAAACAGTACCGCAAGCCCTGATTTGAGGCATTTGAAGATTACTGAGGTGTAAATGATCACAGCGAAAACTTAACAATTGGTTCTCACAAATCCTCATTAGCTGGCTCCAACATCTCCCAGGATGCATAATAATAGCAAAGGAGTTCAATTCAACAGCAAGCATTTATATCGATTTTTATATCATTTGGTTGATATAGTTTATTTTTATTTCAGCTTTGTCTATTTTTATAAACATTTATTACCTCTCCTTTCCTCTTCCCCCTCCTCTTAACAATTACAAAAGAAAATGAAAAGCCACATAACAAATATGCATAGTTTGGCAAAAACAGATTCCCACATTGGCCACATACGTAAATTCTATATATTAAGTCTGTCAACTCTCTTCAAGAAGTAGGAGAGTATTTCATCTTTATTCCACTAGATGCATGAACTTTGATAGACTTCTAAAATCTTACAAAATCATTTTTTTCCTTACAATGTTGTCACTATATGAACTGTTCTCCTGGTTCTGCATCATTTCATGCCTATTTTGTCATGTCTTATGACATAATATTATTCCAACATATTTATATATATCACAATTTGTTTAGTCAGGTGGGCACTCTGTTAATTTCTAGTTTGGTGCCACTACTACCAAAAAAAAAAAACTGCTGTATTTTTGCACATATGGGTCCTTTTCCTCTTTCTTTGATCTCTTTTAGGAATAGATAGGTCAATAAGGCCATTCAAAGGGCATAATTGTAAATTGCTTTCCAGAATGGCAGTCCCAGGGTGAAGTCAAAATGGCAGAGTAAAAGCAGAGACCTACCAGAGCTCTCCGCACAAACTAAGCCAAATACCTGTAAAAAATTACTCCAAATACATTCTTGAGCTGCAGAACCCACAGAATGATAGAGTGAAACAAACTCTAACCCAAGATAGCCTGTAAGGTTGACAGTTAAGTCTCACACGGAGCTGGGAGTCGAGTGCAGTCCAGTGTGGGCCAAGCCAGCACAGACTGGACCTAAGCAAGTACTGAATCACTGGCACCTATGGTGGCCCCAGACTTCACAATCCCCAAACACCAAGGACAAATTGGAAGGTGAGTGGAAAAAACCTGTTGGACCTCTGTGAGAGAGTAGAGTAGTCCAGTCTACCTGCAGGGCTGCTGAGGGACGGAGGAGTCCTACAGCAGCCACAGCAGCAGCAGCAAGGGCAGAGGCTGTGGCTGCTTCTGGAGCTGCTGACAGTACATCCCTCTACCTCCACTGGAAGCAGAGAACTACCTTGAAAAAGAGCTCAAAAGTCAAGCAATTGGCTGGGAAAATGAACAAAAACAGGAAAAAATGTCAGACTATAGAATCTTAGTTTGGTAACAAGGAAGATCAAAACATACAAATAATGGAGCATTTGGGTGCCTGTGCTTGGACTCCAATTCTAAAATCACATTTCTCCCTAGCCTCAAAACACTATTCTAGGCAGTTTCTCCTCAGCTCAAGGATAGGCTACCCTAGATCTCTCTTCCTGATACGGTAGTCATCTGTACCTATAGAATTTATTAGTTTGAACCAGCCATGTCCTGGCTGAGCTGGATGTGTGCTGAGTCTTAATGACATTTACTACTCACTGACCAATCATATACATCATAGACTTAGAGACATGTATAAACTCTTATGTTTAAGACATTGATGAAAGTAGTCTGATAATCCTCAGTCAGCACTGACTGTTAATTGACTTAGTGATATTTGAGGCCTAAAACCACACCTCCCCACAGCCCTGCTTTGGGCTATTTCCAGAAGAACTCTAGGTAAAACACCAAAAGTGCAAGCTTCTTTAAGAAGAAGTAACTATTCCTTAACTACTTCCTAATACAACCTTGAATGACCTAGGTAATAAACTTGATAATGTAACCCTCTAAGGTTGCAGATTCCCTAAGAACTCTTGCCCAATGAAAAATATAATAAATATTTAGCTTGACCTCAAGGTTCACAGATTCATTCCAGGTGGCCCACAACCTGCCCCTGTACTCTGATCTTTGGGGATTTCAGAATTTCATCCACACCTTCTCCCTTTCCAGCCCTCACCATAGCCAGAAGAAGACAACAAAGTGAAAACTCCTACATCCAAGGCCTCTAAAAAAATGTGAATTGGTCTCAGGCCATGGAAGAGCTCAGAAAGGATTTTGAAAATCAAGTAACAGAAATAGAGGAAAAACTGGGAACAGAAAGGCAGTCCCAGTTTAGAGTTCCACTATTTCTCCCACAGGGAGAGAAATAATAAAAAATCTCTTTAATAATAAAGAGAGAACCACAGGGTTTCTAATATGTCACTTTCCTTTTTTGTCATCTTTGACAATTTGATAGGTGAAAGGTAGAACCACAGAGTTGTATGAACTTTCTCTTTCCTGTCTCTTCTATTCATTGAGTCAACTCTTTTAAAACCAAAAAATAAATTTACAAAAAAGGGAAAAATAAGGAGTTCAGTAAAACCAATTGACTCATAAATTTGTATCAATAACGTATATGTATTTCTTGCCAAAACATGGGACAATACAAGTGTGAGGGAGGTAAACAAGGATTTACTTCAATGAGAATTTATTAAATACTTACTATTTGACAGGTGCTTGATAGACAAGGAGAAAAAAAAACAACAATACTTGCCCTCAAAGTGCTTACATCCTGTTGAACTGAATTTATTATTTCTACAGGAAATGATTCTAATGGTACGTATCATGACGGATCCTTTTCATGCAAGCAGACAACGCAAACGAGGAACCCAGTTCAGTCATTTGTCTTTCAGAATCCAAGGAATCTCATCCCATTTTTTTTACTTAGATTTGCATGGAAATCTAAGCACAAATATAGCCTGTTTCTAGCTATACTAATGGCAGAAACAATTTCTGAGGCATTGAATTTATATATGACCTTGGGGGAGTAAGAGACAATAGAAGAAAGAAAAAGGTTATGCAATACCTTTCCTGAGTCAGAGGGAATAATCACACCCACTGTGGGTTGTCTTCAAAATTCTGTCTTGTCAAAGTGACTGGATTTAAATGTAGACTAAAATACACAACGTCATTAGGTATCCCACTATCTTGATTTATGCAAACTCTAAAAAGCATACAAATTAAAAGGAAAAAAATTAAATCTTTGCTGGTCTTTTGGGTATTTGCCAAGGTACTTAAGAAAACAAACTCATGGAAGGAGCCAATATGGCAGAGTAGAAAGATTCAAACATGCTAGCTCCAAACCCACAACCCATAAATTTCCTGTAAAAAGAACTCCCCACAAATTCTGGAGCAGTGGAAGCCACGCAGCAACAGAGTGGAGGAGATTTCTGTTCCAGCGAGCCCTGAAAAACTGGTACCAAAGGTCCATCATGCACTGGACAGCAGAGCCCAGTCCTGCTCTGGCTGTGTGGCCCTGAGACGAGCGGACCCGAGCAGGCTTCAGGGATGGAATCTCCAGAGGCCGCGAAAGTCCCTCTGCCCACAGGTGCTACAGGTCAGAGAGAGAGACTTCTGGGTTGGCCAAGAGGGGAGCAGGGTGTCTCCTTAACTCAGGCCCCCTCAGGAGGCAGCAGCAGAGGCAGCGGCAGAGGCAGCAGTGGCCAGGAGCTCCCAAAGCAGGCAGGAACTCAGATCCATTACTGAAAGGTCTCTGCATAAACCCCCTGAGGAAACTGAGCCTGGGAGGTGGACGTGCCCCCACCTGAGAACCTGAACTTAAGCTCACATTGAATAGCAGCCATGCATGCCACCAAAAGCCCTGAGGCTGGGGAGAAGTGTTTGAATCTCAAACCCCAAGCACTAGCTGGGTGGATCTAGGCAGAGGTGGAGAGGAATCTCAGAAGTCAAGTAACTGGCTGGAAAAATGCCCAGAAAAGGGAAAAAAAAATTAAGACCATAGAAAGTTACTTTCTTGGTGAATAGATGTTTCCTCCTTTCCTTTCTGATGAGGAAACACAATGTTTACCATCAGGGAAAGACACAGAAGTCAAGGCCTCTGTACCTCAAACATCTGAAATAGATATCCAATGGGCTCAGGCCATGGAAGAGCTCAAAAAGGATTTTGAAAATCAAGTTAGACAGGTGGAGGAAAAACTGGGAAGAGAAATGAGAGAGATGCAAGAAAAGCATGAAAAACGGGTCAATACCTTGCTAAAGGAGACCCAAAAAATGCTGAAGAAAATAACACCTTGAAAAATAGGCTCACTCAATTGGCAAAAGAGGTACAAAAAGCCAATGAGGAGAAGAATACTTTCAAAAGCAGAATTAGCCAAATGGAAAAAGAGGTTCAAAGTTCACTGAAGAAAATAGTTCTCTCAAAATTAGAATGGAACAGATGGAGTCTAATGACTTTCTGAGAAACCAAGAAATCACAAACAAAACCAAAAGAATGAAAAAATGGAAGAGAATGTGAAATATCTCATTGGAAAAACAACTGACCTAGAAAATAGATCCAGGAGAGACAATTTAAAAATTATGGGACTACCTGAAACCATAATCAAAAAAAGAGCCTACACATCATCTTTCATGATAATATCAAGGAAAACTGCCCTGAGATTCTAGAACCAGAGGGCAAAATAAGTATTGAAGGAATCCATCCATCACCGCCTGAAAGAGATCCAAAAAAGAGAAACTCCTAGGAACATTGTGGCCAAATTCCAGAATTCCCAGCTCAAGGAGAAAATATTGCAAGCAGCTAGAAAGAAACAATTCCAGTATTGTGGAAATACAATCAGGATAACTCAAGATCTAGCAGCTTCTACATTAAGGGATCAAAAGGCGTGGAATAGAACATTCCAGAAGTCAAAGGAACTAGGACTCAAACCAAGAATCACCTGCCCAGAAAAACTGAGTATAATACTTCAGGGGAAAACATGGTTTTTCAATGAAATAGAGGATTTTCAAGCATTCTTGATGAAAAGACCAGAGCTGAAAAGAAAATTTGACTTTCAAACACAAGAATGAAAAGAAGCATGAAAAAGGAAACAGCAAAGAGAAGTCATAAGGGACTTACCAAAGGTGAACTGTTTACATTCCTACATGGAAAGACAATATTTGTAACTCTTAAAACTTTTCAGTATCTGGGTAGTTGGTGGGACTACACACACACATATACACACACAGTCACGCACACACATACATATGTACACGCATGCGTACGCACACACAGAGACAGAGCACAGAGTGAATTGAATAGGATGGGATCCTATCTTAAAATAAATTAAGGTAAACGGTGAGAGAGAAATGTAGTGGGAGGAGAAAGGGTGAAATGGAATGGGGTAAATTATCTCTCATTCAAGAGGCAAGCAGGAGACTTTTTAGTGGAGGGAAAAAGAGGAGAGCTGAGAAAAAAAAAACATGAAGTTTACTCTCATTACATTCGACTAAAGGATGGAATAAAATGCAAACTCATTTTGGTATGAAAACCTATCTTACAATACAGGGAAGTGGGGGAGAAGGAGATAAGCAGAGTGGGGGGGATGATAGACGGGAGGGCAATGGAAGAAGGGAGCAATTTGAAGTCAACACTCTTGGGGAGGGACAGGATCAAAAGATAGAATAGAAACAATGGGGGACAGGATAGGATGGAGGGAAATAGAGTTAGTCTTACACAATACGACTATTATGGAAGTCATTTGCAAAACTACACAGATATGGCCTATATTGAATTGCCTGCCTTCCCAAAGGGAATGGGTGGGGAGGGAGGGATGGGGAGAATTTGGAACTCAAAGTTTTAGGAACAACTGTCGAGTATTGTTCTTGCTACTAGGAAATAAGAAATACAGTTAATGGGGAATAGAAAGTCATCTGGCCCTACAGGACAAAAGAGAAAATGGGGATAAGAAAAGGCAGGGATGATAGAAGAGAGGGCAGATTGGTGATAGGAGAAATTAGAATGCTCGATGTATTGGGGTGGAGGAGGGGACAAATGGGGAGAAAATTTGCAACCCAAAATTTTGTGAAAATGAATGTAAAAAGTTAAATAAATAAATTTATATATAAAAAAAGAAAACAAACTCATTTACTTCTAGGTGACAAACAGCTGTCTATACAGTAATACACACTGCAAATTTTATTCCCTTCTTTTTTAAACATGCCATACCATAGATAGTAACATATGTCTATGTGTGTGTGTGTGTGTGTGTGTGTATATATATATATAAATTAGACTTTAAAAAGCAATATGGCATGTATATGTACAAATAAGTATGTATATATGTACATATATTTATATAATTTAGTATATTTATATGTAAAAATTTGACTCAAAGAGGCAGTATGATATATACATATGTATATATATATATGTATACGCAAATGTATTTATATAATTTGTGTACTATATAAATACAATTATGAATATGTATAAATGAACACAGACATATGTGTATTTAATTTAAGGAGGCAGTGGATAGTGACAGTGGAGAAAGGGCCCCTCCTGAAGACAATATAGACTAAAGCGTTAGCTGTGATGCAAACTATGCTAATCCCCTGTAATGGAAAGCCCCTTAGAGTTCCCAGGAAACTCTCTAAGGCTATAAGTTAATGACGAGTTGCATATCTACATAAATGAAAGGAGTTTTCATATTGAGAATTCCCTTCACAGATGAAATCAAACCAAAAAAAATGTTTCTGATTTAAAGAAAGATGATTTTTATTCATCATGTATTTATTAAAGACATTGTAAAGTTATAGATTTTTTTTAATTCAGTAATTTTAGAAATGTTCCCCTATGGGATACAAAAATATATATAAACAAACACACATACAAATACACAATGAGTAATGCGATGCAGTGGTTAGAGAGCTGGTCTAGGAGTCAGGAACATCTGATTTAAGTGCCACCTTTGGTATACCCTGGCTGTATGATCCTGGGCAAGTAACTTAACCTCTATGACTAGCACCTTAACGATGATGATCTACTCTGATGGAGACATTTCTTCTCCAGGCATTCTCTAAAACATTGAAAAATAACGTCTGAAATCTCCCCAAAATTTAATATTAAAACTATAATAATAGCTAACATTATATACTTGTTACAATGCTAGTTATCCACACACACATACACACTCACACACACATACATACATACATATATGTATCTCAGCTGAAAGGAAACTCAGGATGCAAAAATTTTTAAATTTAAAAAAAGAGAATTCACCCCAAATATAGACTATTTATGCCTAACCTCTGGTAGAGCGTTCTGTGCTCATATTTGTCTGATCAGTTGGACACATTGAAACTTGACGGAGTGATGTCATTTTGGTGCTCCTTGAGAACAAAGGACAACAGCAAAATGTGTGTGTGTGGTGTGTGTGTATGTTTGTGTGTATAGTAGGTAGGTGTTTATATGCATATGTAAATAACATAATCCACACAAGCGTTTTACAAACCTTAAAGTGCTGTATAAATGCCAGCTGTTAAAATAATGGTCATAATAATCATAATAAACATATACTATACATAAATGTTTGAACGTGAAATAAATGGCATAACATTTTATTTTAGAACTAAAATAATTCTATACAAATTTTATTTAAAGCCCTTGGGAACTAGTCAACCAGCTGTTGTCAGAGACTAAACAAAGCACTTGCTGTTTCCAGAGGCTTATTTACTTTGTGCAAGGGAACAAAAAGGGCTGTAGAAAAATAAAACGACATCTGTGGTTCACTTTGTACACTCGTGCTTTCAGAATTTTTAGTTGACAGGGGCCAATGTCCATGGGTGTATCCTACCATAAAACTTCGAAAGAAAAAGCCGGGTCTCTACATCTTTCTTCATTTGACACTAATCTATAAAAATAGTCCCCAAATCCTCTAGCTCTCTAGAAACTCTGACTGCCACAGACAAAATACATCTCATGAGTTAAAGCTACACAGAAATGTTAAATGCATTATGTATTGGAGATTTGCTATCAAAACAACAACAATAAATGAATATTTTTTAAAATGCCAAAAAATGACATTCTACGGTCTCCTAAAGCAGATACCCTCTATTCCTTCTAACAAAAGTTCCAAAGGAGTTTTGGGCTTTGAAGCAACTATTACAACTTTTCCTGTATATAATGCAATGGCAAAATGGAAATGGAAACTCATGATAGCAGTCAGGAGGAAGAATGATAGTGTAGGTCACTCATGAAGTGACTGGAATAGGGGGAGCAGGACGGGAAGGAGCAAGAATAGTTAGAAATCATTCTGACAACAGAAATAGCACCCTTGTGCTATTTTCATTGTTTGTAAATAAGGAATTTACTTGGCTCTGACCAAGGTAAATAATTTCCAATCACTTTAAAAAGAAAAAGCAGATGTAATATAGAATAGTCATACCATTTTTCAATTAAGAAATGAACATCTAATACTTCAATTGATAATGGATCTAGTCCATAAAAATGAAAAATTCTTAAGAAAACATTTGGAATGATTCACATTCCAACTAAGTCTCCTCCAAATATACCATTATGCATTGTAATAGAATGGACAACAAATCTCTGACTGTAAACAAAATCATATTACTAAGAAATTATGTTATTTTATTACTCTAATAGTGCATTAATCAAAATATAACAATCTGGGTATTTACATTCATATTTGGAGATTAGGATCTGAAAAACAACACATTGAAGATTTTTTTATAGTGAAAGCATCCAAATAAAGCCAGACTAGTATTAGAATTGGGGAGGGTGGGGTGGTGATTTCATAAAAGAACACTAATTATGTGAGAATTCACAAAGACTCTATCAACAGAAGACATTTTCTTCTCCAGCACATAATATGGTCAGGGGCATATTGCACCATGCCTAAATACTACCTAGCTTTTCTTAGCTATTTGGTTTTCAACTTCTTCAGGTTCTTGCCAGAAGTATAAGCTAAACATTCTATAATAAGAGAAATATTTTTAATATTCAAATTTCACAAATATTTTATAAACTAAAATTCTGACCAAAAAGTACTGCCAATTTTTTATTATGTGCATATTTGTGTGTTTTTTATTTCAATTTGTCTGCAGCAATTTACTACACGTGTCCAAGCTTTTTTAGAAACATTGGAATTATGACTGGCAAATTACACCAGAAGCTTTGTACTATGTACAAAGAACATAGCTTGCCCTTATGATAATTCTAGTGTGGAATTCATCTAAATAAAGGCATTTATCTTCTGTGGTATAGCCTTCTTTGAGGCATATCAAGCAGTTTCAATAATTACCATATTCTATTTTGCTTGTTTGAGTGCCTTTTGTACTCAGAAAAGAACAATAGAGCCTGTTTTCTCATCGTGTTTTGCTTGTATAATTTAATTTCCTCAGATCAAGCTTACAAATATGTTCAGAAATATAAAGGGCTTTATTCTTTCCTTCAAGTACAGAGCCAATTCATAGGAATCATCATCTACACATACTAGGGGAACAGGAGCAAAGAGCAGCATTCTCAAAATGTTAAATCCATCATTTTAAATTATGCACACCCATAATTTAAAATATTATTGTGCTTTGAATGTTTGAACTAGAAAATTGAAATCACAAAACCCCCAAGAAATTAGAAAAATATACAGCAAGAATATCTTGCTATGTTAAACCAAATCTCATTTCAAAAAGCCCTTAGATGATGTTTCATTAATAGTCCTTACCACCAATTTTTGGGTCACACAGCTAGTGAGTGTCAAGTGTGTGAGGTGAGATTTGAACTCTGGTCCTCCTGACTCCTGCACTTGAAAAAAGGCACCATGGAGAGAAAACTCCCAGAATGCTTCAAGGACACTGCTAGGAAGGAAGAAGAGAATAGAGTGGACCCCAGGCAAAGGAAGTGCTTACTTAAGTTATAAGCATGCTATCATCTCCTGGCTTCAACTAATTATTCGTATTAACTAGATAGTAAGTTCAGTTGTGTCTACCTACCAAAGGAATACAACTTCTTTTAGAATCCTCTTAATGTCAGTGCCCTGGTATAAAGCCATAGTCACTCCAGCTTAGTCATGATAATAACAGAACACAGGACATACCAAGCTCAGATCTACTACTATAACCTTCTAATTGCCACTTTCTCACATTCCCAACATATTAGCAATATTTTCTTCCTCATTTACCTCTCTATGTGGCATCCAGTCCTATGACAGTGTAATGTGATCAACAGATCAATTGATAATTGTCAACAGAAAGTTGAGAATATAGATAAAAATGGCATTATAAATAATCACAGTGGTTTGTTCTTTCAACATTACTAAATTGCATCTCGAGTCAGACTAATTTTTAGCCATATCTATTAGAAATGATTTGGTGGGTTAGCCAAGGAAGAATTAGATTTCTGTCTTGTTTTGTTTAAACCATGAATAAATATGTGATTGATTTTACTATAAAATGAATTTCCCTAAAGTAAATGCTTTTCCTCCAAGAATGCTTTTTTAAAACACTAAAGTATTTGTAGTCAAAGATGTTGATTTCTTTGTCATCTTGTCATATGCACATCCTTATCAAGAAAGTTAGTTTTGGAAAATTTTCTTAACACTGGATTCATAATAGATGTTACTAGAAAAAGCTTGGATATTTGAATTGCCTGGTGTGCAACACTCATAACAAAGAGTCAGGCATGACTGAACAACTGAAAAAAATTTTTATTAAGGGGCAGCGAGGTGGCACAGTAGAGAGAGTGCCCTGATCTGGAGTCAGCTGAACTCATCTTCCTGAGTTCAAACTTGGCCTCAGACATTTACTAGCTGTGTACCCCTAGGCAAGTCAATCAATTTCCATTTGTCTTAATCTATTGGAGAAGGAAATACAAACCACACCAGTATCTTTGGCAATGAAATTCTAAATGGAATCATGAAGAGTTAGGCACAACTGAAACCAGAAGAAGTCTTTATAAAGTAAAGAGACATGAGTGAAAAGGTTATCCTTCCAAGCAGAATGTCCCCCCAACTAAATCTTCATGTGAATGCATCTTGTCCTTTCCCTTGGTGGTGATGTCCTTTCCACAGTGATAGGATGTCAATGACAGGAACTGAAACACAAATTCCTTTAGCTTCATCTGGAGCCACAAATATCTTCAGTTTCCTCTTTAAGCTTAATTAATCAGGCCAAATATGTAAATATTTCCGATTGCCCTAAACCAAACACAGTATAGCAGAGCACCCTACCAGTATTTTTGCGTCTTCTGGGATCATGCAGTTTCATGGGACCATGCTTGCCTGAGCTATTCTCAGGAAAGGAACAAAGACACAAATACGGTCCAAATAGATTACATTTCCAGACTACTGTGGGAGCCCATTTCTCAGAATCATACATTTTACATAGGTTTATATTTAAAAAAATAGCTTCCCTCCTCCAGTGGCTTGTCTAAGAAAAGGAGTCAGATTAAGATCTGATCACTGGCACCAGTGTGTAGCTGATATCTTGGGTGACTGCCTTCACAAATAAAACATGCTTGGGTGGGTTAGCAAAGGAAATATGAAGGGGAGATTTTATTTTATTCAATAAATATTGGGCTTCCAATAAAAGGAATTCACATAAAGTCCAAGAATTTGCAAGAGAATTATCCCAGCTGATGATTGTAAGCCATAACTGCTTTCACCACATCGCTATGTATTCTCTAGGTCTCAGCATGTGTAGAAGCCATATGTATTTACCATACTTCCGGGATGCTTGCAGCAGTTACTATGTGTGAGCTATCATTTTCAGTCCGTGCGAGGTCTTGTATCTTTCCTCTTTTGACATAAGTACAACGATCTTAGAAATTGTTCTCAAAGAAAAAAGTACATACTCCTAGACTGTATTTGTACTTAGAAAAGTACTTGCTATATTGCACTGATATAAAAACAATACTCATTTTATTCTGGGAAATGATAAAAGTTTGCAACAAATATGACATATGGGTTAGCTCAAGAAGAAGATCCATGTTAATAAAAGCTATCCATTGTCCTAACAGGTATTTGTCACAAACAAATCCAATGCAATCAAGATTAGGAGGCAAACAGAAAACTGGGAAACAATTTTTGGAACTAGTGTCTCTGATAAAGGTCTCATTTCTAAAATATATAGACACTGAGTCAAATTTACAAGAATACAAGTCATTCCCCAATTGATAAATGATCAAAGGATATGAACAGGCAATTTTCAGAGGAAGAAATTAAAGCTATCCATAGTCATATGAAAAATGCTCTAAATCACTATTGGTTAGAGAGATACAAATCAAAATAACTCCGAGGAACCAAATCATATCTATCAGATTGGCTAACATGACAAAACAGGAAGCTGATAAATAGAGAAAAAGATGTGGGAGAGTTGGAACACTAATTCATTGTTGGTGGAGCTGTGAGCTCTTCCAAACATTGTGGAAAGAAATTTGGAACTATATCCAAAAAGGATTCCAAAATATGCATACCCTTTGATCCATCAATACCACATCTAGGGCTGTATCCAAAACACATCAGAAAAATGGAAAAAGGTCCCACATGTACAAAAATATTGATAGCAGCTCCTTTTTTGTGGTGACCAAAAACTAGAAATCAAGGGAATGCCCATCAATTGTGGAATGGCTGAACAAGGTGTAGTATAATGAAGGAAATGGAATACTACTGTGCTATAAGAAACGATGAACAGTCAGACTTTAGAAAAACCTGGAAAGATTTATATGAACTGATGCTGATTGAAATGGGCAGAACCAGGAGAACATTATACACAGTAACAGCCACAGTGTGTGAGAACTATTTCTGACAGACTTAGCCCTTCACAGCAATGCAAGGACCAAACACATTCCCTAAGGACTCATGTTGCAAAATGCCATCCACATGCAGAGAAAGAACTATGGAATCAGAACACAGAATGAAGCAGACTATTTTCTCCTGTGTTTTGTTTTGTTTTGGTTTATTTCATGGTTTATCTCATTTGTTTTAATTTGTCTATGTAACAACTAATGTAAAAATGTGTTTAATAAGAATGTATGTGTGGAATTCATATAAGATTGTATGCCATCTCAGGGCACAGGGGAGTCATAAGGGACTTCCCAAAGGTGAACTGTTTACATTTCTACATGGAAAGACAATATTTGTAACTCTTAAAACTTTTCAGTATCTGGGTAGTTGGTGGGACCACACACACACACACACACACACACACACACATGCACACATGCACACACATATACACATATGCAGGGACAGGATCAAAAGACAGAATAGAAACAATGGGGGGCAGGATAGGATGGAGAGAAATACAGTTAGTCTTACACAACATGACTATTATCGAAGTCATTTGCAAAACTATACAGATATGGCCTATATTGAATTGCTTGCCTTCCCAAAGGGAATGGGTGGGTGGGGAGGGATGGGGAGAATTTGAAACTCAGAGTTTTAGCAACAACTGATTAGTATTGTTCTTGCTACTAGGAAATCAGAAATACAGTTAATGGGGAATAGAAAGTCATCTGGCCCTACAGGACAAAAGAGAAGATGGGGACAAGAAAAGGGAGGGAAGATAGAAGAGAGGGCAGATTGATGATAGGGGCAATTAGAATGTTTGGTGTATTGGGGTGGGGGGAGAGGATAAAAGGGGAGAAAATTTGGAACCCAAAATTTTGTGAAAATGAATGTAAAAAGTTAAATAAATAAATTTATAGTAAAAAAAAAGAAAAGAAAAGTGAAAACAGAAGATGACAGAGTAGAAAGATGGACCTGTAGAAGCTCTTCCTGCCATAGCCAAAAAAATACTATTCAAAATGATTCTAAACAAATTCTAGAGCAGCAGAAGAAACAAAACGAAAGAGTGAAAGAAATTTTGACCCAAAGGCAGCCTGGAAGACCAAAAGGAAAGACTTTTTGCACTAGGCTCAGAGTGTAGCACAGCTCATGGAGCACAGCCATGGAGCACAGTCCAGACTTGGCCACACAGTGTGGCAGGTACAGTACTAGAGCAGGCTTCAGGATGTAGAACTCAAGATAGCAACTGCTTTTCCCAGATTCCTCAACCCACAAGTGCCAAAGACAGCTTCAAAGGTCAGGGAGAAAGTTCTTTCACCTCAGTGGGAAGGGGGCAGGATTATGCCTTAACCACAACCCCAGATGACTGCATCATCCATTTGTGGAGTCCTCTGCCTAAAGACCCTGGGAGAATCAAGCAGCTGATCTGTATCTCAGTCCTGAGTGGCAACCCTGGAGTAAGGAGGAGCACTGGAATGGTAGAGCTGGAGGGAGTTGTGGAGAGGGAACCCTTCCTGCAGATCCTGGGCAGAAAAGCTTGTGGTTGCTGCCAGACAAGAGCACAGGCCAGTAGAGGAGTAAACTCCTCTCCCTTGATTGTGTCACTTTGGAGGAACTGAGAATTTGCAGGTCCCAAGAGTATACCCTCCACTTGACAAAGGACTCAAAAGTCAAATAACTGGGAATTTGGAAAAATGCCCAAAAAAGGAAAAAAACCATAAGACTATATAACGTTACTCTCTTACTGAACAGGTACTTTCCCCAGCCTTTCAGATGAGGAAGAACAAAGCATACCATCAGAGAAAGACATCAAGTTGAAGGCTTCTTTATCCAAAATCTGCAAAATAAATTTGCAATGGTCTCAGGCCACAAAAGAGCTCAAAAGAGATTTTGAAAATTAAATAAGAGAGGAGGAAGAAAAATTGGGAAGAGAAATGAGAGCAAGGCAAGAAAACCATGAAAACCAAGTCATCAGCTTTGCTAAAGGAGACACAAAAATGCTCAAGAAAATAACACTTTCAAAAATAGACTAATCCAAATGACAAAAGAGATCCAAAAAGTTAATGAGAATATAATGCTTTAAAAAGCAGAATTAGCCAAATGGAAAGGAGGTTCAAAAGCTCACTGAAGAAGATAGTTCTTTAAAAATTAGAATGGAGCAGATGGAAGCTAATGACTTTACAAGAAACCAAGAAATTACAAAACAACACCAAAAGAATGAAAAATATTGAAGACAATGTGAAATATCTCATTGGAAAAACAACTTACCTGGAAAACAGATTCAGGAGAGACAATTTAAAAATGATGGGAGTACCTGAAAGTCATGATGAAACAAAGAGTCTAGACATCATCTTTCATGAAATTATCAAGGAAAACTTCCCTGATATCCTAGAACCAGAGGGTAAAATAAATATTGAAAGAATCCATCTATCACCTCCTGAAAGAGATCCTAAAAGGAACACTCCCAGGAATATTGTAGCCAGATTCCAGAATTCTCAGATCAAGCAAAAAATATTGCAAGGAGTCAGAAAGCAACAATTTGGGTATTGTGGATATACAATCAGGATAACAGAAGATCTAGCACCTTCTACCTTAAGGGATCAAAGAGCTTGGAATGTGATATTCCAGAAGTCAGAGGAATGAGGATTAAAACCAAGAATCACCTACCCAGCACAACTGAGTATAATACTTCAGGGGAAATGATGATCAATCAATGAAATAGAGTACTTTTAACCATTCTTGATGAAAAGAACAGAGCTGGATAGAAAATTTGACTTTGAAACACAAGAATCAAGGGAAGTATAAAAAGGTGAACAGGAAAGAGAAATCATAAGAGACTTATTAAAGTTGAACTGTTTACATTCCTACATGGAAAGATGATATTTGTAACTCTTGAGACTTTTCTCAGTATTTGAGTAGTTGCAGGGACAGGATAGGATGGAGGGAAATATACTTAGTCTGACACAACATGACTATTATGGAAGTCATTTGCAAAACTACACATATGTAGCCTATATTGAATTGCTTGCCTTCTCAGTGGGGATGGGTGGGAAGCAAGGAAGGGAGAGAAGTTGAAACTTAAAGTTTTAGTAATGAATCTTGAGACTTGTTTTTACATACAACTAAGAAATAAGAAATACAGATAATGGGGTATAGAAATCTATCTTGCCCTACATGAAAAGAGAGAAGATGGGGTTAAGGTAAGGGAGGGGTGTGATAGAAGGGGGGAAGATTGAGGAAGAGGAAATCAGAATGCATAGTGTTTTGGGGTGGGGAGGGGATAGATGAGGAGAAAATTTGGAACTCAAAACTTTGTGGAAACGAATGTTGAAAACTAAAAATAAATTAATAAACATTAAAAAACGTGAAAACAAATAAATTAATTAATTTTTAAAAAACAAGAATGACTTTGGAGGAGAATTGAGGCTGGTAACCTCCACAAAGTCAAGCACAAGTCATGTCATCCTTTCTCTGATGGCATGGTCTTCTTCGGCAACGAAACATGAACACAACAAAAACTGGATTCAGTACCTCAAGACAAACACTTACATGAATTTCAGGTTCATTTGTTTCCTGTTTGCTGAGTGGGAGAATTTCAACCTTTTGAAATGAAACTGATGCTGTATTTATTGATAGAGATCTAGTAGCATTTGAGCCCATTTTAAACTTTCTTTGAACTAAAGAGCTTGAATTACATAAGAAGACTTCCCTTATGTGAAGAACTGGAGCGTTCATCATATGGCAGCATCATTTTCATGGCTACTTGCCTCTACCAGCTATTCTTAGTCACAAAATAAACAATACTCCTGGACCCTCTGTGGATTCTAGAATCAGACAGAATTCTTCAGGTCAGTCAACTCTGGGAAATGGTGCCCAGCCCATTCTCTCTAGAACTGGAGAAGAAGCAGTTAGACTGGGATTTCCTCTAGATCCACAAAAGGTGCTAATAGTAGCTGGCCATTACAACTGGATGGTAGCTGCATATGCCCATTTGTTACAGAACCAAAGAATCTACTGGATGGCAGCAGGTGTTTACAAGTTCTCATTTGGATTGGACTATTAAACAAGTGGCTTTGAATCTGAAAGTGGTTGGAAGTCTACGTAGAGACAAAGATAAAATTGTGTTGGTTGCCTCAGATAGTAGTATTATTCTGTGGAGCCTTCAAGATGGAGACAGTGGTAGTGAAATAGGAGTATTCAGTCTTGAAGTTCCTATAGATGCTGTCTTCTTCATTGGTAACCAGTTGGTGGCCACAAGTCATACAGGGAAAGTGGGAGTGTGGAATGCTGTAACTCAGCACTGGTAGGTTCAAGATGTTGTTCCTATTACTACCTATGGTACTGCTGGATAATTCCTGTTATTGGGTTGTAACAATGGATCCATATATTACATAGATATGCAGAAATTTCCTTTGAGAATGAAAGACAATGACCTTCTGATAAGTGAACATTATCATGATCCTTCAAATAATGCTTTTACTGCTCTGAGTGTCTACCTCACACCTAAAACAAGTATCAGTGGTAACTGGATTAAGATTGCCTATGGTACAAGTTCTGGAGCAGTAAGAGTAATTGTACAGCACCCAGAAGGGCCAGCTGATGCAGTGGATAGAAAACCAGTGCAGGAGTCGGGAGGACCTGAGTTCAAATGTCACCTCAGACACTTGACATTCACTAGCTGTGTGACCTTGGGCAAGTCACTTATCCCAATTGCCTCATCTTGGGTCATCTCCAGTCATCCTGATGAATATCTGGTCACTGGATTCAGATGACTCTGGAGGAGAAGTGAGGCTGGTGATCTGCACAGCCTTCCCTCACTCAAAACAAAGTCAAGTGCAAGTCATGTCATTATTTCTCTGATGGCATGGTCTTCTTCAGCAACAAAGGATGAACACACTTCACAACACCCAGAAACATCTTCCTTAGGCCCTCAACTTTTCCAGACATTCACAGTTCACCAAAATCCTGTTACGAAGATCATGCTCTCAGAGAAACACCTTGTATTAGTCTGGGCTGATAATAATCATGCACGGACATGGACAGTAACGTGATTCTGAGGAATGATTTCCACACACTCAGCTTCTATTCCTTTAGCATTATTCAAGATACTGTCTTTGGAAGAGACAGAGAGTCATGGTAGTTACTCTTCTGGAAATGATATAGGACATTTTGTAGAGAGAGATGATCCAAAAGAGTTAATCCAAAAAGTCGTTCCTATCACCAACAAACTCTTTGTAAGATTGTCGTCTACTGGAAAAAAAAATATGTGAGATCCAAGCTGTTGACTGTACCACTATTTTGTCATTTACTGTGAGAGAATGTGAAGGATCCAGTAGGATGGGCTCAAGACCATGATGTTATTTATTCACTGTACACAAAAATGGTAGCATTCATATGTGGAATTTAACAACTGCCATGGATATAGTAAATAAAAGTGAAGATAAGGGGGTCCAGCTGAAGAGGAACTACTTAAATTACTGGATCAGTGTGACCTGAGTACATCTCAATGAGCTACTCCTAATGTCAGCCTAGCAAATTCTGTAGCTCAGCATAGCGGCCTGCATAAGTCAAATTCTAGTCTTCACCTTCAGCACCATGGAACCATCCATGAAGCAACTACTTATGGGTCGGTGAGGCCTTATAGAGAAAGTCTTTTGTTAGCAAGGGCAAGGAGAACTGAGAGCTTTCATAGTTATAAAGAGTTCCAAACTTTTAATGTGAACAGAAATTCAGTGAAAAAAGTCCCTGAAAAGAGTCTCTGCCCAGTACAGGGAGAAATGAAGTGGGCAATGGGGGAGTGCAATATCTCATCAAAAAGTTTCCAGGAACAGAAGCAAAAGTTTCAAGAAAACTAGACGGTAGAATTGAAACTCAGAAAACAGGTGAAAGCTGGGCAGAAACCAAGAAAAGAGGATCTGAGGATGAATTGAAAGCAAAGTAGAGATGAAGAAGAAAGGTGGATTTGAAAGGGGAGGGTTCCTTGGAAGAAAGTTCCTCACCTGGCATCATCATCAAGTACTTCAGATGGAGAGACTGACTCACCTGGCACAGCATCACCATCACCTACAAAGACCACCCCATCTCCACTGCATAAGAAAAGTGATTCTTCTGGTCAGGATTACAGCTTATGAGCAAATACTAGCCAGTATGGACAGTTATGTCATTGTCTATTGATAAAAGTTAATTTAACTGGATTTCAATGCTGTTAATTTTTACACTAAAACTTTACAACTTACAGTGGGTTTCATTTCAGTATCTTTTTCAAGAGAAGAGATTAACTGGAGCAAGGTATTTGTTCATCATGTTTTTCATTAACATAACAAATGGATATTTTTAAATGCTTGAGTCCAATTTTACATATGTCATTGTGTGGAACCAAAATTCAATACTTAAGAGAACAGTGGCATGTTAAGATAGCATGAGTGCTTCCATAATGAGCAGAAGTTGTCAGACCTTGATCTTCTAGTCATTTTACCACTAATTTGTATTGAAGTTTGGGGCATCTCACAATTTTTGGTGACCCGAGTTTCCTAATCTGTCCAAGGTTTGAAAAGCACTTTGATATCCTTACCTAGGTGCTATGTATGTGAAAAATATAAAAATAATGTTCTACTTATTGAACACTTGTGATGTCAAATTAAAAAATGGTATTTGTTTTCAAACCCTGAAAAACAGTTTGCTTCTTAAAGCAGGTCTCCCTACAGCCACATATAACAGCTTGTGTCTTGTCTTGTTTTAAGAAACTTCTACTGGTTTGCATGAGCAAGAAGCAGTCCTCCTACCACAGCACTGTAAAGGAAGCATTGGTGATGCTATATTATTAGTATATGCTTTAATCTCTGAGCCCCACAACACACTCCACTCTATCTAGATTAAGAAACTTCTTATTTCTCTCAATATAACTCACCTGCTCTTACTTTCAGTCCACAGCTTGTAACTGTGGGATGAATAGAAAGGGCTTCCTGTCTGGGGCTGAAGTCATTCCCCTTTCCTCTTTTCTCTGCTGCCTCGTGTACATTGACTGACTTACCTATCTCATCCCCTTGCCTTGGCCTCTGGTATTTGTGTTTTCTGTGAGTCAACTTAAGTCATTCTTCTGCCTTAGTCTCAAGTTTCTGCCTTAACTACCTCACTGTTAGACATGCTTCATCCCTTGATGCTGGATAATTCTTGAATATAAACTATTGCCTTTACTAGCAGCAGTAGGAATTTTTGTCTTCAGCTGTGCTTTATTTCTCTTAGATTTACTTTCCATGTTCTTTTACAGCTTTGCCCTGGCACATATACAGAAGATAGAACTAAATTATAAATGAAAACTCCTTAACACCCCAGTGATTGTTTAATTTTTTTGCATGTGTTTCCTTAGTACTCTAGCACCAGTGTGGCATATGGTGTATTTAAAAAACAATTTTTGTTTCATAGATATAACAACAGTACACACAAAAATAACTGCAGATACATTAAAAGCCCATGGTAAAACAAAGCTGCAAAGAAAGTCAAGGATGAGGAAAAATAGAGGAACAGGACTATTGCTGAGGGTACTGATATGATGAGGCAGAGAGGTGAAAATGCATTTGTTAAGGATCTACTATGTACCAGGCAATGCACTAAGCACTTTATAAATATTATTTTATTTGATTTGAAAACAGAAGACAAAGAGAAATCAGAGTTGATCAAGTTTTACTTTGCTTCTGTTTTCTCTGCCAGAGTGAAAGACCTTTGCTAAAGAAATCTCAAAGTAAATGACTAATAGGGGTTTAATACCCAAAAAATATAAAACATAAGAGAGATTCTATTTTCTCATGATCCTGGTCAGTTCACTAAACCTAGATGAAGTACATTCTGGAGTGTGTGTTCGTCCTTCATTAAAACAATGAAGCATTATAGCTGATTTTTAAAAGATTGAGGAGAAAAGGAGAATCTCATACAATGCTTTATAAAATTCTTTAATAAAGAATTAACTCTGAATCAAAATTTTCTTTGTGTTCTTCAATTTATACTTGCAAAAGTCAATTCTACAGCATTATAGGTTGCTATCTATTCAATTCTATTCAAGCACTCTTCTGTCCTTTTTTCAGCAATCCAAAAACCTGCAAAGCATTGACTTCACACTATTTCCGTTTTCATGCTATCTTCTATTGAAATATCCTCTACATTTTGATTATTCCTCTGTATTAATTCTAACCATAGAAGTGATATTGATAAGTCATTCTGGGCAACAGATAGGAACTAGGTATCTGGTTTGATTTAGTCACACTGTTTATGTAAAGAAGATAGGTCCTTATATACACCTCCAAAAATTACAGGAGGGCTTTTTATTGAAGTAAAGAATTGGGAAAAAAGATGTCCATCAAATAGGAAATGATAAAAGAAATGTTACCATCTCAATTAGTGTAATATTACTATGCTATTAACAATGAATGTGACGAATACAGAGAAGCCTGGGGAGACTTAAATGAACCGATAGAAGATAAAGCATGCAAAACCAAGAAAACAATATACACAATGAATACAAGGGGAAGGAAAAGGGAATAAGCATTTATGTTGTCTCTATGCTGTATAGTCTCTCATCCTCCCTCCTTTCCCAAGGAACTCTGCTAACTCTACCCCCACTTTAATTTCTCTGTGGATCATACGTGCCTTACTCTACTCCACCTCTCCATTCCAATTCCTTTTCTCTTATTTGGTGATTTTAACTTTCATGTCAATGTCCCTTTACTCTTATGTGATATGTAACTCATCAGTTTCCTCAATTCCAATGACCTACATTTCTACTTTGGCCACTCATAGAGGTGGCCACACTTTATGTACTGTCCTAACTGCCAGAGTATTCTACATATATGATCTTTACTCCTGAAATCCCTTATTCTGATCATAGTCTACCAGACTTCCTTCTTTTCCTCTGGCTCATTCACACTAAGCCTACTCTCCATTCCCATCATAACCTCTAGCCCCTTCATCCTCCTCTGATCATTCTTTACATCAACCCTAGGCTGGCCTCATATCCCTCCCTTCATCTTTCAACATTATCCAGGGTTTTGAACACCTTTTCCCCGCTTTACCCCTATGTATGTTCTCATAGATTCATTAAGGCCAAGTATTCAACAATGGTGCTCATGATTAATGATTTTAACTTACTTTAATGATTAAAACATTACATTGTTTTATGTGATACATTCAATTATTTGAATATAATTATTTCATTTACTACTGTTTAGACTGTACTCTTAATGAATATTTTAGTATTTATTGTTTGCTAATAATAAATTATTATTATTTTAAAGATACCACTATGTTAATGGATCTTACAATGGTTTTTTAATTGGAACCTCATAAATGTCTAGGAATAGACACGGTAACATAATAAGACAGTAAGATATAGACAATAAAACATAAAGGTCATATAATTTATATAAAAATATAAATGTAGACAAAAAAGGCAAAAAATATAGACAATATAAAAAACTGAAAATGAAGGTCAAAAACGATGGTAATTCATAGTTAGGTCTGAACAAGGAAGACTACCCAGTCTATGAGATCATGAAAAATTTTAGATTTAGAATTAGAGATAGTACCTGGGAACTAATTCATTTTCTCTCTCTCACTCTCTCTCCTCTGTCTGTGTGTGTGTGTCTCTCTCTCTGTCTCTGTCTGTCTGTCTCTATCTCTCTCTCACACACACAGACAGACACAGATACACACACACACACACACACACACACTTTGAAGATATGGAATTGGTCAGGAAAGTAGACTCCAAAAAGAGAAAAGAACTGACATCAAGGAAACAGAAGAATCATAAAGAGACAATACATATATAAAAAGGACTGAAACAAGGTCCATTGTTGCAGAATATGATAACACATCTATAGGTTACACAAGGACAAGAGAGTTAGATAGCAAAGTACAACCCATGGAAGTGATTGAATGTAGGCATATCTTTGCAGAGGAATATGATTAAGCCCACACTGGCAATTTTTTCAGAAAGAAAATTATGTGCACCTGGGGAAGTGTCATTGGAAGTGTGGAGTGGAGTACTACTTCTGTGAACTTCCTGAATACTAAGCAGTTTTCTTAGAGAAATGGAGTACGTTGAGGAAAAGTCTTAGAAGAAAGTCATAAGAGGGGGACAGGCAGTAGCCCAGAGGGCTAGATAGACTTAAATCACATTACAACAATGCTATTCTTGAGTCATTTTGGTAATTATGAGATCCATGAAAAGCAACTACTCCACTCTTCAGTGTGAAGAACAAAAAAGGTAAGAGAGTTTGTGACCTGGATGTATGCCATTTCATTCCCTATCTGTGTGGTTTAACTTCTCTGGGTCTCAGATTGATCGCTTGTAAAATGGGGTGGACTATATAGCCTCAGAGGTGTCTTCAGCACCAAAACCATGATCTTTTAATACTTCCTATCTTTGGAATGGAAAGTGATTTCATTGATAAATGGAACTCCTGGTGAGGAACCTCCCTCTAACTATGTAAATCTGGATAGTTATTTTGCAACTTATGGTCAAAGAAAACTGCTTGGTATACTGAAAGGTTAAGTGACTTTCCTAGGGCATACATATAGTATTTATCAGAGGTGGGCATTGAACTCAGGCCTTTTGGACTCCAAAGCTAGTTATCTCTCCACTATATATTGCTGTCTTTCTTTTCTCATCCCTCTTTCTATATATCCTAACCCAAGGAAATAGAGATTATTTGGTAAATTCAATCCTCAAGAACAGAAAAAAGACAGATGAATTCATACCCAAACATATACAAATATACATGCACAAATATACACATAGAGATAAACATTTTGTTTCATTGCTCTCTCATTCCCTGATAACACCTAAAATTTGTAACTAAGTGAAAAATGTACATGAGAAATGCTAGTCCTGGTAAGAGGTCCTAAGGGCAATATTCTCAGGATATTCATCTAGGGGTGATCTCTCAACTGCCTCATTCGACTCTTACTCACCCCTGGTTAAGTGATCTATTTTGTAGAACTTCACTTCCAAGACTGGAGAAATTTTCCCCAACTGGAATCTGATGAATTCTAACACCATTTGCAATCACCTTACTCCCATCTCTACCATTCAGTCAGGCTAAGAAGCAATTTTTGTATGCATAGGCCTCACCATTCCCAAATATCTTTATCCCAAATTTGACTCTCACTGACAAGTGAAGTCTCTCTTAAATTGGCACCTCCTGTCAGGGTTGTGGGAAGTTCAGAGTTGGCCTATCTTCCTCTCAGGTCTCAAATTCCCATTATTAACTGTCAGTGAGTGATCAATGCTGCAGTTTCATTGAACCAATTAATATCAACTAGCACCAACTAACCATCTCACCATAAATATCACCAAAGGGTCTACAAGAAGTATAACAAAGAAACCTATATAACAACCCCCCTCCCCAAAAAGTGGGAATCGACTTTGTTGCCTGAAGAAAGTGGGCTCAAGTGGGGCAGAGTCAAGGTGGTGGAGTAGAAGGATGGACCTGCTGTAGCTCTCCCATTAAAACCCATAAAATACCTGTAACAATGACTCTAAACAAATTCTAGGGCAGCAGAAGCCACAAAATGACAAAGTAAAAGAGATTTCCAGGCCAAGGCAGCCTGAAAGGCCAGAAGGAAAGGTTTATCACAGCAGGCTCTGATTGGAGCACACCCTATGGAGCACAGCACAGTCTTGGCCACATAGTGTGGCAGGGACAGTACTAGAGCAGGCTTTAGGCCATGGAATCCCAAGTAGCAGCTGCTGTTCCCAGATTCCTCAACCCACAAGTGCCAGAGACAGCTTCAAAGGTCAGGGAGAAAGCTCTTTCACCTCAGTGGGAAGGGGGTAGGATTCTGCCTTAACTACAACCCCAGATGACTGCATCATCCATTTTTGGAGTCCTCTGCCTAAAGACCCTGGGAGAATCAAACAGCTGATCTGAATCTCAGTCCTGAGTGGCAACCCTGGAGTAAGGAGGAGCACTGGAATGGTAGAGCTGGAGGGAGTTGTGGAGAGGGAACCCTTCCTGCAGATCCTGGGCAGAAAAGCTTATGGTTGCTGCCAGACAAGAGCACAGGCCAGTAGAGGAGTAAACTCCTCTCCCTTGATTGTGTCACTTTGGAGGAACTGAGAATTTGCAGGTCCCAAGAGTATACCCTCCACTTGACAGAGGACTCAAAAGTCAAGTAACTGGCAATTTGGAAAAATGCCCAAAAAAGGAAAAAATTAAGACTATAGAAGGTTACTTTCTTACTGAACGGGTATTTTCCTCCACCCTTTCAGGTAAGGAAGAACAAAGCATACCATTAGAGGAAGACATCAAGTTCAAGGCTTCTTCCTCCAAAACCTCCAAAATAAATTTGCAGTGGTTTCAGACCACAGAAGAGCTCAAAAAACATTTTGAAAATCAAGTAAGAGGGATGGATGATAAATTTGAAAGAGAAATTAGAGCGATGCAAGAAAGTCATGAAAACCGATTCATCAGCTTGCTGAAGGAGACTCAAAAATACCAAAGAAAATAACACCCTTAAAAATAGAATAAGTCAAATGGCAAAACAGGTCCAAAAAGCCACTGAGGAGAAGAATGCTTTAAAAAGCAGGATTAGTTAAATGGAAAAGGGGGTTCAAAAGCTCACTGAAGAAAATAGTTCTTTAAAAATTAGAATGGAGCAGATGGAAGCTAATGACTTTATGAGAAACCGAAATTACAAAGTTGTAAGTAATGGATTTCATTGGCTTTGACCAAGATAAACAGTTTCCAATCACTTTAAAAAGAAAAAGCAGATGCAATATAAAATAGTCATAACTTTTTCAGTTAAGCAATGAATATTTAATATTTGAATTGATAATGGATCTAGTCAATAAAAATGAAAGATTCTGAGTCTTTCCATTACAAGACAATATGTCTTTACAAAAGCAGGCTCCACAGTCTCTCCCACTTGGGCTGGCAGCCAGTAAAGCAAGCCAGCATAATGCATCTGAGGACAGAGCCCCAGTATGTAGCCCCTGTTATATTATATGTTTACAAGTTATAAAATCAACGCTTCCACAGGGAAGAAGAGAAAAGACCAATAATCCGTTATCTTGGAGAGTTTAGGTGCCTAGAAGCAAGGAGTTTCCTTTGGTTTATGACCAATGACTGTAAAGTTGACCCTCCAATCCCAAGAGACCTATGAAATAGAGATGTTAGAAGCAAGGAAACTAATAGGAACCTCATACCCTACATGGAAATGAAGCTGCTTCCTGTATGTGGATGAAATACCTCCTAAGTAACACTTTCCCTTTCCTTCAAATTGCCCTGGAGTTTCTGACTGGGATGATGCCAACCTGGAACAGGAAAAATAAGGAAAAGGAAATAAATTTCCTAGGAACATTAAAAGGAATTGCCAAAAGGTCATTAATTGTTTCATCTAAAACCAGGGGCTGGGCTACTCTAGAACAGCATGCCAGAAAATAATGTTGAGCAGCCAGGCTAGGGAGGCAAAACTAGCAGAAACCACACAGATGGTAAACTTGGTGTTTGCCACAGGTGTGTGAAGGAGTCTCTCTTCCATTTGGCTAAGGGACTCCTCTTTGTCTCATGGATGACCCCCCAAAACATTGGCAAAACCTTCAGGAAAACCTAAAAAGATGGAAAAGTTTAGGAAGGTAGTCATGGAATGGTCATCTGTAGGTGAAGAGTAGACATCTTCTGTCCCTAATTCTTCTGTTGACCTGCTCTACAGAGGCATTAAGAGTTTGAGTGGGGATGTGGAGCCAAGATGGCATAGTAGAAAGATGGACCAGTTGTAGCTCTTCCCCCATAAGCCATAAAATATCTGTAAAAAATTACTCTGAACAAATTCTACAGCAGCAGAAGTTGCAAAACGATAGAGTGAAAGGGATTTCCAGCCCAAGACAACCTGGAAGGTCGATAGGAAAGGTCTATCACACTGTCTTGGAGTGCAGTCCAGCCCTGGCTATGGGGTGGGGCAGAGAAAGGATTGGAGCAGGCTTCAGGACAAAGAATCACGGGCAGCATTTGTGGTTCCCAGATTTCTCAACTCACAAATGCCAAAGACAGCTTCAAAGGTCAGTGAGAAGTCTCTTTCATGTGGGTGAGAAGGAAGGAGGGTCCTTCCCTAGCCCCAGCCCCAGGCAGTGGCAGCATCCACTTTTGGAGCCTTCTGCCTAAAGACCCTAGGGGAATCAAGCTGCTGATCTGGGTCTCAGCCCTGAGTGGCAGCCCTAGGGTAAGGAGGAGCACTGGCTGGTGGAGCCAGTAAAGGCTGTAGAGAGGGAATCCTCCTCAGAGTTTCAAGGCAGAAAAGCTTGTGGTTGCTCCCAGACCAGAGCACAGGCCAAGAGAGGAGTAAACTCCTCTTCCTTGATTTTGCCATCTTGAAGAAACTCAGAACATATAGATCCCTAGAGTATACCCTCCACTTGACAAAGGACTCAAAATTCAAGCAACTGGCTGGGAAAATGCCCAGAAAAGGGAAAAAATAAGATTATAGAAGTCTACTTTCTTGGTGAACAGGTATTTCCTTTCATCCTTTCCCATGAGGAAGAATAATGCATACCATCAGAGGAAGGCAAAAAAATCAAGGCCTCTGAATACAAAACGTCCAAAACATATGCAGTGGTCTCAGGCTATGGAAGAGTTCAAAAGAGAGGTGGAGGAAAATTTAGGAAGAGAAATAAGAGTAATGCAAGAAAATCCTGAAAAGTGAGTCAAGAGCTTGTTAAAAGAGACCCCCAAAAAATGCTGAAGAAAATACCACCTTTAAAAATAGACTAACCAAATAGCAAAAGAAGTCCAAAAAGCTAATGTTGAGAAGAATGCTTTAAAAAGCAGAATTAACCAAATGGAATAGGAGGTTCTAAAGCTCTCTGAACAAAATAGTTCTTTAAAAATTATAATGGAGCAGATGGAAGTTAATGACTTTATGAGAAAACAAGATATTACAAAATGAAACAAAAAGAATGAAAAAATGGAAGATAATGTGAAATATATCATTGGAAAAACAACTTACCTGGAAAATACATCCAGAAGAGACAATTTTAAAATGATGGAACTGCCTGAAAGCCATGAACAAAAAAGAGCCTAGACATCATCTTTGATGAAATTATCAAGGAACACTGCCTTCATATTCTAGAACCAGAGGGTAAAATAAATATTGAAAGAATCCACTGACCAACTCCTGAAAAAGATCCCAAAAGGAAAACTCCTAGGAATATTGTTATCAGATTCCAGAGTTCCCAGGTCAAGGAAAAAATATTGCAAGTAGCCAGAAAGAAACAATCTGAGTATTGTGGAAATACAATCACGATAATACAAGATCTAGCAGCTTCTACATTAAGGGATCGAAGGGCTTGGAATATGATATTCCAGAAGTCAAAGGAACTAGGATTGAAACCAAGAATCACATACCCAGCAAATCTGAGTATAATACTTCTGGGGAAATAATGATCATTCAATGAAATGGAGGACTTTCAAGCATTCTGGATGAAAAGAACAGAGCTGAATATAAAATTTGACTGAAACACAAGAATCAAGAGAAGCATAAAAATGTAAACAGGAAAGAGAAATCATAAAAGACTTACTAAATTTGAACTGTTTACATTCCTACATGGAAAGATAACATTTATAACTCGAGATTTTTCTCAGTATTTGAATAGTTGGAGGGATTATATACAAATATATAGACAGAGGTCACAGGGTGAGTTGAATAGGAAAGGATGATACCTAAAAAAATAAAATTAAGGGGTGGGAAGAGAAAGGGAAAAACAGAATGGGGCAAATTATCTCTCATAAAGTAGGCAATAAAAAGCTTTTTCAATGGAGGGGAAAGGGGGGATATGAGAGGAAAAAAGTGAATCTTACCCTCATCATATTTAGTTTACGGAAGGAAAACAACATGTACACTCGATTTGATATGAAAATCTACCTTACACTGCAGGAAAGTAGGGGGTAGAAAAGGATAAATGGGTGTGTAGGGAGAAGACAGAATGGAAGGCAAGTGAGAGGAGGGAGTAATTAGAAGTAAACATTTCTCTGGAGGGAAAAAGTCAAAAGAGAGAATAGAATAAATGAGGACCAGGATAGGATGGAGGGAAATATAGTTATTCTTTCACAACATGACTAATATGGAAGTCTTTTGGATGACTACATATGTATGTCTATATTCAATTGCTTGCCATTTAAGTGGGGATAGGAGGGAGAAAGGGAGAGAAGTTGGAACTCAAAGTTTTAGGAATGAATGTTGAGAACTGTTTTTGCACAAAACTGGGAAATAAGAAATACAGGTAATTGGGTATAAAAATCTATCTTACCCTATAAGAAAAGAGAGAAGATAGAGATAACGAAAGGGAAGGGTTTGATAGAAGGGAGGGCAGATTGAGGGAAAGGGTAACCAGAATGCATGGTGTCATGGGGAGGGGGAGGGGAGATATGGGGAGAAAATTTTGGAACTAAAAATCTTGTAGACATAAATGTTGAAAACTAAAAATAAATAAACAAATTTAAAAAATAGAATACAATAAAACACTTTGAGTGGCTTATGCTAAGAATATTTCTCCTCTTTAATTCTGAAAGTAGAGCACAAGGAAACTCCATCTCCCATCTGTAGTCCACGTGGAAAGCAATAAAGGTGAAAAAGTCTGAGAATAGTCATTTTGCTCTCATTTATGGAGGAGAACTGTACCATGCTGCATCTTTCTGAAGGTTTCATACAATCATTTTGGGGACAGCCCTGCTTACTTGAGACCAACTAAGAACTATCATTAGACTGCAAGTTCCTCAAGGCAGAGACTGTCTTTGGCCTCTTTTTGTATCCCCATAGCTTAGTAGGTGCCTGGCACATAGAAAGGACTGAATTTCACAGGTGTAGTAAAGTTGTCTTGCCTTCTTTCATCTCTGTAATGATTACTCCTCTCCCTTTCTTGGTATTACATTCTGAGTGTAAACACACATACGCCCATACACACACACACCTACACACATATACACATAACTCATCAGAACAATGTAAGCTCCTAGATATCAGGACCTGTTTTGTTTTGGTTTTTATCCCCAACACCTAACATTTTTGCCTTGGATATAGAAAGAGTTCAATAAATGTTTGTTGAATTTGAATGAAAGGTATGAGCACACTCTCCACCAAAGATGTTTTCAAAACTACCATGCCTTATTAAGTCTTTTAAGTTGCTGTAGAAAAACAAAACAAAAAATCTGGAGACCAACGTTCTAGAGAAAAAAGGAATATGGGATTGGATAAATTGATAAATGTTTATATAGATGTCCCTGGTTTTACATTAAAACAATAGTTTTATATTAGATGTACTGTAGAAAAGTCTGACAACTTTCTGCTATTTTCTCCCTTGCAAGTTCATTTAGACATGTCTTATTACTTAGTTCTCTTTTAAAGTTCTAAATTTCTCTCCTCTTTATAAAGAAATAAAGATTTCTAAACTTAGCTAGGCTTATCTTTAGAAAACACACACACACTTTATCTCTAGGCTTATAATCCAAGTCTATCCTTTTTGGTAGTACCTGTCTTATATTCTATTTTTCTGTCAATGCCCTCAAGATTCTTGGAGTAAACTCCAAGGAGTCATCATTGTCAAAACTGAGAGGATGTGGTGGAAGTAACTTGTCTTTTATTTTGCTAAACGTGGCCCCAGCTCCTTCCAAAAGCATCCAGGGGTTATTATTCTGTTCCCTTTGAATAAATATGTATAGGAAGAAGCATGAATGCATAGCAAAAAGTTATAAACTTGTGATTTCATAGGTGAATAGAACTCCTGTTGACTAAAAACACTACCAATGAAAGCGGGCAACTTCTTTGCAACTCAGAGTCCTCATCAACTATAGCATTAAGACTTTCCTAGGATCCCCAAACCAATATATCAGAGGTAGGATTTGAATTCAGGTCTTCCTGTCTTCTAGACCAACTTGCTGTCTCTGTGCCATATCACTTCTCTTTTAATGCAGTTTTACTCAAGCATTCAATTAAAATCTATTTTCATTACTTTATAATTTAAAAAACATTTTGACTCCTATAATGGGTATGTCATATAAATTCATATCCCTTCCCCCATTCAAATTCAGTAGTTCCACTTGAGTAGCAAGTAAGATTGGGGTACTTTTCTATTTCTATTTGCGCCATTGTCTTTAGTTTGTTTTGTCATGTGTCTTGTTTTGAACCATACCTCAATACCAGGGAAATGATTGTCAAAGCTTGACCACAACAATTTCTTATGAAATTCCTGTTTTAAAATAGACTGCTGCAATGTACATTTTCCCCTGATGTTCTTTTTGAAGAATCAGTATCAATTTTCCTTTCATTTGAGGACACATATACAAAAGCCAATTTTTTAATGAGCTGATTTAGAAGCATGACATTTTCTGAGAAAAGTGCATATTTGTGATCTTACCTTTCACTCAGCTTTGTGGTTGAACATGGAGATGTGCTGTGAAAAGTGTTAGAGGGGTTGGTCCATACTCTTACCTCAGTTATTACACATGGTCTGGACTTAACTGAATCAATCAACAAGAAATACGAACCAGGAGGGATCAAGACCAGGGCATCTTTTTTGAATTAAATCAACTAATCAAAAGCATTAAATTACGTAGGAGTTAATGTTGTTCAGTTATGTCTGACTTTTTGTGATGCCATTTGGGGTTTTCTGGGCAAAGATACTGGAGTAGTTTGCCATTTCCTTCTCCAGCTTATTTTTCAGATGAGGAAACTGAGGCAAACAGGGTTAAGTGACTTGCCTGGGGTCACACAACTAGTGTCTGAAAGCCAGGTCTGAACTCAGGTCTTCCTGACTGGAGACCTAGCTCTCCATCCACTGTGCCACCTAGCTGTCCTAAGTAGAAGTAATGTTAATCAAGTGAGGAAGGAAGGAAAGTCATTGGATGAAGCAGAATGATACTGAACAGGAAGAATATTGAGACTGGCTAAAGAGACTCAACCATGGCCTGTGAGACTTGCATTAAAATTTCAAGTTTATTTTCAATCAGGTATTTTCCAGTTCTTGGCCCCATAGAGGAGAGTAGACCAGGTTCCCGAGAGAAAATCATTTGGAGGAAGAAGAGCCTTTGTCTCTTCCTTCCTGTACCTTGATGAGAGGAAGCACTTGTAAACTTCAGAAGATCCAAAGAATATTTGAAATTCCTATCAATATTCTAGAAATGTCCCTGATACAAGTGAAAGCAAAGTGAGTTGGGAAGGACCCAATGAAGAAAGATAGTTTCAGTTCATTAAAAGGAGTCAAGTAAGCTACACTGTAACTAAGGGGTACTTCACGAGGGCTTCACTGAGAAAAGGACTTCCATCACAAGGCCTGCCAGGAGATGTGTTTCCATCTTTGCCACATGTATTCTAAGATTGAACTTATTTTCCTCTAGATTTTGTATGTACTTGTGGAAAAGCATGCTCCAAGTTGTCGGGGGTGGGGGGGGAGTGTTTGTTCCAACAGTTCTTACTATACCACTTTAGTAAATACCCATTTCTAAAAGCTAATTATATCTGACTGATAAACTGATTTCAAATGGTAATTACTGGTGGAAATGCATTAACAGGAATTCATTTCTCTAGAATCCTGAGGGGAGATGTAGCCAACTGTGCTCAGGAGACCCAACCTGTCAGTAGCCCCAACCTGTCAATAGTCCCAAAGCACATGTTACTCAGAATTTAGTTTTTATCCCACTTCCCATAAGTCTGAGAAAATATCTGATACATTTCACTTTCGTTTTACTTTTCAACATATGTCTCCTGCTAATGGTTAAACTTTAAATTTCATGACTCAAAACTTTTCAGTCATTTCCTTTTCACAAATGCATTTAATTCATTTTCTGCACCAATAGCTATTTTCTATTCCAGTTTGTTACCAACTTTGGTACTGGGTTAAAGAAGTATCCATTTCTTATGCAGAGTGTCTGAAAGTTCTCTTTTTTTTTGTGAATTTGAATATGGAACTATATAAGGAGTCTTTTGGGACTTCAGATTATGTTGGAGGCTACTAAACAGTTGTTTCAGTTGCGATTTTTCATGCTTCCTTAAGAATTTACTAATCTACTTAAGTAGCTAGAAATTGAAAAGATAGGGTTTCCTGTTAAATGAGTGAATATTTCTAAAAACTCAAGTTACATTAAATGTCAAGAGTCTTAATTTGCTTCTGTGCATAAATAGCAATATAATTGTCCTTGTTCAGAAAATTGCAGTAGCTGATTAAGTTATAATGATGGGAAGCAACCAATCTTTATGAAGTTAAAAAAGAAAAAAATCAATTTGCAAAAGAGAGCTCAAAGTCACTATTTCTATATAACATATTCTTCTGAGACATAGTCACTTCACATAAACCCAAAGAATTTTGGCAAAAATGTCCTTAATCCTTCCCCCCTCTTATTTTGAATAGTTAAAATAGAACTAGATGAGAATGAATAAGTGATCAATGAATGAATCTGAAAACATATATTAAGCACTTCTATGTGCCAAGCACTTTGACAAGTGCTAGGGACACATAGAAAAGAAGACAGTCTCTGCTCTCAAGGACCTAACAACCTCATGCTCTAATTGGAGGAAACAACACATAGAACAGGAGCCATATGCAGGGTGGTTGGTAAGGTCCAGGAGTCTTGAGAGGACAGGAGTGTGTGTCCTGTGAAAAACTGAAATCCTGGAAGGGACTGGCCCATTTCCTTTGGTAAGATAACAATGGGCCTCAGTAAGCACATAATTGCTTTTACCTATGGGACAGAGAGGGAGAGAGAACCTTGTTCTGGAGCTGGGATTCTAC